>JAPSGF010000013.1:9262945-9375450 GCA_035772895.1 Perdix hodgsoniae
CTGCCCCCCTGTCACGGGCACAGGTAGATCTTGCTTAACCCTCGACACCCCAGAGCCATACCCTTCTCCAGGCTGAACCTCCCTCAGCCTTTCCTCCTGCCCCACCAGCCCCACAGTGGCTGCAGAACCTCAGCCGTGCTCCTAAGCACATTTCTGTTGAGCATCCCTCCCGGGCACCAGGCCGCAGAGTTCCAGGTTCATGCTGCTCTCCCACGGAGCTCAGACTACTCAGTATGGCTTCACCATCATCAGAGAACCCGGAGCTGCTGCCAGTGTTCTGGTTTCTCTTTGAGGCCCTTCTCCCCACCCAGGCCTCCCCTTCCATGCCACTTTCTTTCAGTTTAATCCTTCCCGCGTTTGCTGCGCCGCGCTCGGGGACGGCGGCCCACATTGCAAACGGTTTGGGGCCCATTAGAAACATTTGTGTACATACATAATTACTGAATTTTAAAACACAACCGACTGCCTTTGGGGCCAACAGGCACAGCAGATACAATCTGTCATGTCAACTCTCATTCCCTTCACAGTATCTTTTTTCTTAAAGGAAATTAACACGCACAAACTCCGCTCGGTGTACCAACAGCAGCAAAGCCAGCAAAACCGGTGCTACAGGAGATGCAACGCTCTGGGCTAAATGTCCTGAGTCAAGCTTCTTCTCTCCAAATCTGCTCAGCTTGGCATTATCCATCATCTCCGGTGCTTGGTGCGTTTACTGTGAGTGGGGTACCTCCCCAGCAGGCAGTGGCATGTTCCAGTGGAAATGGGGCAGGGCTTCATCCTTGGTGGTTATCCACACAGGGACTTCCACGTGGCTGCTGGATTTCAGCATCCTGGAGTTATTTGCAAGAAGAAGATCTTAATCTGAAAAGTGGATCCAACTTCCTTGGCCATGCTGCCTTCATTCTGTGGCTGCTGGGGCCCTGCAGTGGGGTTTAGGCTGGGGTAAGCAGCACAAAACAATCAAGTGACACATATGCATGTGCCCTCAAGTGAAGAATCACTTTCATTCTGTTCTCTCTCTGCCTTTATACTCTGGTAAACATGTATTCCTGTTTTCCTTACCCTCCAGCATCTCGTGCCAGAGTATCATCCCAACACCTCACGGCTCTTCAATGGGAAGAGCCATCAGCATTGGTTCCCAAAGCACTCTGCACCTTGGGCACACCTAAGGCTGGGCTGTGTATGTCCCAGGATGCAGAGAAGTGGCTGAGGGCTGCATGCCTGGCCCAGGAGCTGTGTGCATGAGGAGACTCCTGGTGATGATATTTGGGGCAAGTGAGCAGAAAATCAAGAGTTATCTTGAGAAGGGAAGATGCCACTTAGCTGCTGAAAAAAAAAGTGTTCTTTGGTAGCAATGATAGCAATGCAGGGCAGTGTCTCAACAAAAAGAACTGAGTGAGGAAATAAAACAAATAAGAAAACACGGTGTTATACCTCAAACTTCAAGCAAACCCTGTTACATTTATTGTACATGTAGGGGAAGTGCAACTCATCTACATCCAGAAGCTGGGACAAATAAAATCATCCAGGTCACCCATTTGTCTCTTATAAAGACAGAAGAGAACAGAAAGAACCATTAGGGGCTTTGAGAAGTTCTCACATGGCACACCGGCTTATGTCAGCCCATTCTGAACACTGTGTTAGATACTGGGTCCTCTAGGAAGTCTGGCTTCACAGTCTAGAAAACAGTCATGGGTTAAATCTGTTGGGAAGAAACGATGAGATAAATCTGTTGTCAGAAAAAAAAAAGGTTTACAATGGGCATTGCTCAAGTGCATTTTCCCATATGAGAAAGCCCACCTCTCCCTGCCAGCAGCCGCAGTGTTTGTCCTCCCACACCACACAGCTCCGTGACTGCAGACTAATTCAGAAACAACAGCCACATCAGGCTGCGGGAAAGAGACGGCAAGCAAAGGCTCAGAGTGAAAGCCACAACATCAGAAATATAAAAGAAGAATTAAGTTGTTAATCAGGTTGAATCGTTTCAAAGAGTACGGAGGATTTTCCAATGAAACAGATGACTCCAGCATATAAATTAATCTTTTGTATAGGAAGAAATGAAAGTCATTAAATGTCATTGTCTTATTTTAAAAGCAGCAATATCCTGTCTGATTGCAAGTACTTAAAGTGGGATGATTAAACAGAAACCTTATCTTCAGCGTTCCAAGGAGAAAATTGGAGAGAAGTTATCCAATTACGGATAATAAAGAACAGGGAAAATCTGAGCAGAGGGGAAGTTGGTTGGTAAGTTAGAGAGGAATGCCCCATGTTCAATCCCATCCGATGGACCAAACCCAAACAAAGGGCTCTCCAGCCCACACTACATGAAATTTCACAGCTTTGCAAAGCCTTTGAACTGCAGACTCGCTTGCGATTTCACGTTTGTAAGTCCTCTTCAGACCTCTATAAAACAACAGCCTAAGGCACTTGTAGATACTAATATTCTGTTAAACATCTGGTTACTGTAAAATGGGATTGTCTTTATTTTCAAACAGGAGTTTACAAGCAGATTATCAGCTGCCGGCTGGCTGTTGTGTTATAGTCTCCAGCAATCCCCACTCCATTGGCATGCCGCTGGCCCTGAGTGGCATTTTTCTATATTGTCAGTGAAGTTTTAAGCAGAAACAGTGGCTCATATGGCAGTGGGGATGATACGATCGGGGTCTTCTCTTTCTCCTGTGGATATCCATATGCCTGGAAGGGCTGAGTGCTTCATGGCTTTGATGCTTGCATGTCTCTGTGAGCTGACACCGATGACCGTTCCCATTGCCTGTACAGAGTGATGGTGAGAGGGGGATAAAACAACCTCCCACAGTGCAGTACAAACACTTGGTGTAGATCTTTGGCCAAGAATGAAGCTTAGAAGCTTCATTAGAAGCAAGAATGAAGCGTGAGAAGGGTTTCTTTCCCTCCGCCCCTTGGTGTGAACAAGATCCGCTGCTGCTGGAAGATGTGGGGAGGGAGGATGGAGCCCTCAGACACAGCTCTGGTAGGTCTGCAAACACAGTGTGGAATACTACTGGAAATTCATACTCCTGCTGCTGTGTTATCAGGTGGTCTTGGTGCTTTTGGGAACATGAGCTGAGTGGAAAGGTTACAGATCTCTCTCCCAGGGGTCTGGGGTCGGCATGTGTGGCTCATAGCAGTCGGTGAGTACAAAGCCCTTGACCCTCACACCTTTATTTATCTAACCTCCACGTGGAGTAACTTCAGCTCTTACCTGCCTAGAATCATAGAACCATTTGAGTCAGAAGGGACCTCTAAGGGCCATCTGGTCCAACTCCCCACAGTGCATAGGAATGCCCACAGCTCCATCGGATGCTCAGAGTCCATCCCCTGACCTTGGCTGTCTGCAGGGGTGGGCACCATTGGCTCTCTGGGCAGCCTGAGCAGTGCCTCACCGCTTTCTCCTGCCCAGCTTAGGCAGCGTGGACCAAGAGCAGCCTCCAGCATCAGGACAGCCCCAGAAAACACACCTTGCCCAGCCATGGGCTGCCATCCCACAGCACTGCCTGGGAGGAGGAGGAAGGGTCAGCTGTGAGGCTTTACAGATGTGCAGCTGCTCTCAGGCTGTGTCTGGTGCATGTGGTAATTAAATAACGAGACCTGGAAGCGGAACAATGTACCTGCCAGGGGGTGAGCTTCTGTGAGAAACTTCCTTTTTAGTTTGTAAAGAGAAAATTACTCGTAATTAATTCAAAGATGCTTCAAAACAGCCCCCTAAAAAAGAAATCAGTCTTTAAAGTGTGCTTAGTTATGTATTATTGATATCATGAAAAGGTTCTTTTGCAGGATTGTTGTTGAAGAAATTACCAAGCCTAGGACTCATCATTTGTACCTTTTGAGCCTGTGATGGGATGAAAAGTACCTTCAGAACATAAATGTACAGTCAGAGGCTACCTGGAGCTCAGCCCTGGAAGTCTGACTGAGCAGAAAGGACACTGCTCTGTAATCTGGCGTGGCTTCAATCTCCTCCATGCCAGATAAGATAGCAAAAGGAAAAAAGCAAATCAGGTTTCAGAGGGAGTTACCACACTTCTTTGGACAAATTTGTGTCTAAATCTGCAAACCAAGACTCATGTCCAAAACGTCTTAAGACATGGCGTGATGGGACAGCCATCTCTCCACGCTGCACACCCAACTGCATGCAAACAACACCACTGAACCACGAACCGTGTGGCTGCACTGTGAGCCCTCCCACAGTTTGCTGCCCATAGCCTCTGTTTTTCTGTGCCATTGCCATCCACATCTGCATGCTCTGTTTGGTGGGATAAAGGCTGCTTTAGCTGGAGTGATAGATGAGAGTTTCTTGCATCCTTCTGTTTCCTATAGCTACTTTCATCCTTTTTTTGCTTTCCAGACTGAAAGGCATCCATAATGGATAAGATACACTGGCAGATCTTGGGACATCTGTTCTGTAGCCCTGCTTTTAGCTTTGTAGAATACAATTTTCTGACGGAAATGTTTCCAGTTTCTTTCGCTGGCTGTCATGCCGCAGTGGTGCCGGGGTATTTGCTGGAGTAGTCACTGCCTTGATTTTTATGACCCAGCGGAAATATTCTGCAGGAGCATGGATGTCTCCCTTCCCCAAACAGCTGAACTGCAAGCTTTCATCTTGAGCAGCTCTCCTCTTCCGGACCCTCATGTGAGACAGTCGCTGCTCAGCTCAAGAACAAACAGATGTTTCTCTTGCTACACAGTATGTTGTTTAATCCCACGTCAGGGAACAGTCTGGTGCATTCCCATGCAACTGTCAGCTTTTGGAAGGTACTTTCCCCTGGATATGGAAGGAAATGCAGCTGATAATAACGTTAGGTTTTACGGCAACTCTAACCTCATGGTCTTTAGGGTCAGAGTCTAAACATAAAATAGGAGAAAAAATGCAAATCATAGTGCCCAAACGTTTACATCTTGCAAGACTGTGTTCTGTTATTTGTTATGGCTTCAGATGTGAATCACCCATTATATTCCTTACAGTGACTGCACATGGAACGAGGATGATGCGGACATCTAAATATTCAAGATCAATTTGGAAGCTTCAAGATGAGATCTGGGGATAACCGATGGTGCAACACAATGCAAGAGGCAAGCTGTCACATGCATGTATCTGTGCTCTGTCTGAAGCTGTTGTGCGTGCCTGGGATGTGGCTGTGAGTCTCTGCCTTGCCGAGGATCCACTGCAGCCCGAGGAGAAAGGGCTGCCCAGGGCTGTCTGCAGGCACCAGCAGCTCTGATGCACCAGGGCCCTCCTGAGATGGGGGCTTTACAATCACACACCGACATGGGAAGGAATGGCGTTGTTTCCCCACTCGGACCCTGAGGAGATGTTGGAGGTTTAACTAAATACAGGATCAGCCCAACAGTTTGCTTTTCCGAAGCAAAACAACAAACGAAACAAATGCAGACATAGGAAATGAAACCAAACTCTGTTTTAAAAATAAACTCTACAACGTGAGGCAGGGTGATGAGCTTCCCATGTGGTTTGTTATCCTTCTGCAGAATTAAAGAACAAATTATGCGAGTCCTGAAGGAACAGGAGGATCTTTGCAAAGGTTCAAGGTGTTCTGTCCATGCAGCTGGTGGCCCGAGTCTGCTCACAGGTAACATCCCTGCAGGGGGTTAGCCACCTTAGCCATGGTTTCTCTGGTCGATATTCCTCCCCTGTTGTCCCTTCCCGCCTGCCACCAGCAACCTGCCCTTTTTCATGGGGCTGGATCATTCAAGAATCCAACTCCTGTTGGGTTCAGGAGCCAGCAATGCAGGGCTGCCATCCCTGCTGCTCCATCCCTGGATGTTGCTTCACAAGCCCCTCAGTCCCTGCCAGCACACCAAATGGCAGCCCAGAGTCACGCCGTGACCATCACCCAACCATTGCCTGTAGCCCTCCACTCCAGGCCCACCGAATCAATTTATCACCTGAAGTATTTGTCTTATAAACGGATGGTTTCTTCTTTTCCTTTTACCTTCATAACCAAGGTTATCTGCTCAAAAATGCACAGGGAAAATGAGGTTGTTTGGCTTATGGATACAAATAGATACTTGCTTTTTTGACTTGCAAAATGAATTCCACTGTGACTTCGATAAAACTTAAGTATGCTAATGTTCACTCAACCAGTTGTCTATTTATTTCTGTTTATGCCAGCATACCCATTAGCAACTTTTTCTTGTTTTCTTTTAGAATATTAAATGGTTCAAACATATTCTAAAAATTAGTTGATTAGCTTGTTAGGGCACATTTCCACTGCTAGTTCCTTCTGTAGCAAAAGAGAAAATGAAGGTAATTTTGTTTGCAAGGAACGTATGATTGGAAGCTGACTGTTGAAAGATGTGCCATGTCAATGTAATGAGGGAGTGTAATATCTTAGTTTGCATCAATATGGAAATAACTGTGCAGTTTGACAGACCTGATGCTAAAGGCAGCACCAGAGCACTCATTATGCATTCAGCCTCTGATTATGAAAAATAGTGTGTTTTCTTTTAAAGAGGAATACACATTATCAATCAAAACCGCACCAATTATTTCCAAAAGGGATCACAGCTAAACAGGCGTGGGGTCTCTTCAAATATAACTGCACCTGAGAAAACAGACAGATATCAAAGTACATGATAGTTTAATTTCATGACAGTTGCATTAATTAGGCAATGTAAAGCTGGCCTTCCAATTGGCTCAGGGCCCCAAGCTGTGCTCGGCTGCTGCTGAGGTTTGCAGTGCTGTTCCTCACTCAGCAGCGTCACAAGGTGGGGATTTGATGTCACCTGGGTTCCTGCCCTGGTGTGTGGGAGCTGCTCAGTTCTGCTCGCACCCAGCTATGGGGTCGTTCCCTTTGCAGGCAGCCGACAGCCACAGCTCGGAGCAGATTAAATAAGGAACAGCCAGCTGCAGGGAATCGAGAAACGGGCAGGGTGGCCAGGAAAATGTTTCTGCATTTTCGATTTGGTCTTCGTTTGCCAGTAGGAATTGAGGTCATGGAGCCTCTGTTGGGGCAAGAGCACGCATTATTTGTTCTGCCGCTTTGTTTTTTTTCTTATTAACTCTTTTTCTTCTGTGATGTTGAAAGCAATGCTTGCGAGGTCTCTCAATCTTCAGGAGACTCGGCCCAGAGTAAGCCATGATAGCTTCGCTTTGCAGGCAGGTAAAGTCTTTTCTCCAGTCTTTTGCACCCAACTCTCTTTGCACGACACACACAGAGCAGTCTGTGTCGTGCTCTTTAATATATCTATCGCAGATAGAGCCCAAGTTGCTCTTTTTCCCTTTGGCTAACAGTAGTTCCTAGCAGAGCTGTAACCTCCCTTGTCTTTCAGCAAACAGCCTCTTTAAAATGCAGAATCAAGCTGCATGCATCCATCCCAACAGAATGGTCACCATGCTGTTATCACATGCAAAAACACAGATCGGAGGATAACTGCAAAGTCACCAGATGACATACATACACTCGAGCAATTATCAGAAATAAACAAAAACAAGGACTGGAAATGCTGCTGAGATCTCTTCTGATTCGAGCAGTTTGACCCTCTGTGCTTTATGCAGAGGGATTCAGAGAGTAAAGGCTAAACATTAGAGCTCAAAGAACCAGCTCTAGAGCTGGTAACATCTCCGTGCAGCGCCTTGCAAGGGCAAATCACAGCCATATTTTGCAGGTTTCAGCATGGAGCAGTATCACACAACTCAGAAACTTCCCTGGCTTGTTCCCCATTCCAGTTCCATTCCATCCATTTGTCCCTGCAGAGATGTATAAATGAAAGCTGTGCTTTTGTAAATAGGGGAAGTCAGCTGATCATGTAAGATTTCAGTCTGCTTTTGCATTCTAAGGTCTCTTATGTCAACTTGTCTGTAATTTGTACTGAACCAGAAGCAAAATACTGCTGTGCTGTCACTGGAGTGTCAATGACTTCTCTGCAAAACTGAATCTGTGTGACATTTACACATCCTAAGGACCTGTCTGAGCTTTGCATTCCACTGAGATGATGCAGGAATAACAGTTTCTTCAGGCTTCAAGTTGAAGCTCTTCTGGCATTTTGTGGCAAGGGGGAAAAAAAAACCGGTAACTTGTAACTGACCTTCTGTTCTGCTTTTTGGGAACAGCACATGCTTCAGATAGATGTATGCAAACTGTCTGGAAGTGTATAAACTGCTGAAGCACCCTGGGTTTGGTAAATGTGGTTTCACTGGTGTGAAGATCTGTGACGGCACAATCGCCAAAGAGGTGACGTGCTATTTTTCTCAGCCACAGATAACTACACTTAGGAATGATTCCTTTGTTAGCAAGGTGTAAATAAACACAAACATAAGAAATAAGGAATGTAAGGCCCCTCTCTCATAAAGAAATTTCATCCCCAAATTCCAGCATAACTGCTTCAGGATCGGACTGCAAGGGTTCGTATAAGGAAAGCAAAGAGCCTCCTGGCATGAATAGCTCCTTGCAAAGTGTACACCAAATAAACAGGTTCAGTAAATACTTTTCTATTTGTTAGCATAAAAATGAATGCTGCACACGTTGCATTGTTGAAGTACTAAATACTTCTCCCTGTCAGTCACTGTTGATAGATCTACCTGTTTAGAGTGTTCCCCCATCACGGTCCATCTTGATCCCTTGCCATTCAATGAAGTTGCAGTCATTTAGAGTACTTATGAATTGCAATAGTTTCTATGACAACAGATGATGATGTTAAGAGTAAAGAATTTTGAGTTGGGTCTATGAGCAGTGAAATAAAGGCACTGAGCTGCAGAGATAAGCTTTTCATCCTATTTGGATGAAAATTTTGGCAAATGCCAACTATTGGCTTAAATATTTCAGCCCTAAAATTGACCGGCAAATAATTATGAATGTATGAAAACCAAACACTCAAACTTTAGTTTTTACAGAAGCAAAATGTTCTAAAAACCTTTGCTGGACTGATGTGACCACACCTGTGCTCCCTGGCTGAGCACCAGGAGCCTTTCTGCTTCCTTCCCTGGTGCCTGCAGGTCAACCCTGCCCATACCTACCAGCCCTTCCCTTTAGCACTGTGGATGCTAAAAGCCCACCATGCCTCACTCTTCAGGCAACTGAGATCAGCTGCTGCCATCCCTTTCAAACACAGAAATACTAAGCTGCTTAGCGATGATAGCTTTGAACCCATGGGATTATGACTCCTTCATTTGCAGAAAAACGTGCATCAGCTCTTTGCTAGTTTCTCCCCAGTCTCCACTCTGTGCAGTCCCTCTTGCAAGCCCTCTTACCCCTTGGTTTCCATCCTGTTAATTCCATTTGACTCCTGCCTTCTCAACACAAACCGTGCCACGACTTGCTTGGGGTCGGGACAGTCTGTTTGTCTTTGGGCAGTGCTGAGCCTTGACCTTCAGCTGGTGGCTGATATAAACAACACGTGCCAGAAAAAGTCTTCCTTAGGGGTTACTCTGGCCTGTGATCAGATCACTACTGCACAAGACTAAGTTGCAAATTAATTTAGTATTATTTGGACATCTGTGCTGCCTGCAGTCTTGGGTGTCACAAGATGCAAAGGAGATAAACTATTAGAGAGCATCCAACGGAGGGCAACAAAGACGGGGAAGGGTGCAGAGGGCAAGGTGCGTGAAGGGCAGCTTGAGGAACTTCGGTTTGTTTGGCCCGGAGCAGAGGAGGTCGAGGGAAGGCCTCATTCATGGCAGCTCCTCCCACAGTGGGGACAGCAGTGGAGACTGCACTTGGGAATGGAGAGGGGCCAGCACCAAGCTGCCAGCTTCAAGCCCCACACGAAGCACAATGCACTTTGGCACAAAAATGGGAAGCTGCGACAGATTTAACCACTGAGTTTGTACTCGTAACCAGTCCTGGCCTGATACGTCAGTTCTGGAGGGATGTGAGAGAACAACTCCCCAGCCTGTATTTTCTGCAGCTGTCGAGTAGCAGTACTGTTCTGGCCTCCTGCTCTGCTTACAAGCAGCACAAAATTTACTGACAGAAGGATTTTTCTGGAAGTAAAACTAGACGAGTCGAGTTCTGTTGTGGGCTAATCTAGGCTAAAGCATGTGCCAGTTCTCATAACCTTCTCATGCCTGCACTTTGTTTTTCCACTAAATGTCAGCTCCGATAGACTGGGCGGCTCATCTGAAAGGGTAGGGTTTTGCTTCAATAAAAACAAACCTAGCTACAAAGACAGACAGTACCTCAATTAAAAGAAATACCACAGAGGCATGAAATGTTCAATCTTAATTGGTGTGGCTACATGGCATGGCTTTCTTACCTGCGTATGCTAACACGGAATATTTGTTGTCAGGGGATTTTCAAGGTTGTAAAGCAACTCAGAGGTGTTGGGGATTGCATAAATTGAGCTGCTACAGGTAGGTGATGTTCTTGTGGTGCCTCCAGGTAGTGGAGTGCAGGCTGGGGGCCTGATCCTTGGTTGATGCAAATCCATTTCGCTCCATTGCTTTCAGTCCTGAGGGTTTGAGGACACCTGGCAGGGCAGCGAGGAGATGCTGCAGTGTCACTGCTACGTCAGGGGCAGCACTGCAGGCTCAGCTCCATCATTCCCTCTGGACTCTCTCCATCAGAAGAGCTGCTGGGAAAAGTAGTTGGGAAACCTTGCAAGCATTAGAAGCACGGTGCAGCTCAGCAGCCTTTGTGTAAATGTTATCCTGAATTAAAAGTTCTTGGTGAGTGTTATAAACATAAGAGTTTATTCCTATGGAGATTGTTAACTCTTCCTTTGCTGAATTAAAATGCCCATTATGAAGGGAAACTTGAAAATACAGAATCACCGTGTTGGTACACTGTACTTGCTGCACTCTGGGTGCTGATTTAAACCACAACAGGTGAATTTAAGAGAAAGGTCTTGGCAATATATACTTGTACTCCATCCCTAATGAAGAAGTTACAGCCCTATGTTACTCCAACAAGCACATCCCCTAGGAAACACAAGTACCAAAGAAGCAGAAACACATCCAAACCCTTCCATGGCATAAACATTCACACCTGGCTGCTGTTGGTGGCCATTAGTAGGACTTAGGCTATAGGAGAACTGGCTCTGGAAGTCATGCAGAGCAGATCCTAAACATACATCCTTATCAAACACCACACGAGTCGCTCCATCTTCTCCTACATATGGGAATTTGATGCCAGGCAGGAGTGGAGTATAGAAAAAATATGGGACCAGAAAACCTGGCACAAAACCTGGCACAGAGCTCTGCCCTGCCCTCACACACACCTCGGCCAGCCCTGGCATCACCCAGTGTGGATGGAGGGCATCCTGTGCTGAGGTGGGACAACCATCCCCTGGGGATGTGGCCGCTCATGTGCCACTGCCACATCTTCCTCCCTCTCAGGGAAGATATTACCCTCCTCCTTCTAACATTAGCAGCCATTTCCATAACCAATTAACCTCTGGCGTCACACCATCAAGCATCTGAAAGAGGTGCTGTGACACAGTTATTAAGGGATGGAAGGGACTTGTTGGATGGCATACATAATAAATAGCAGCCTTGCTTTCTGTTGTGAACATCTGAATGAAGGTAAGCCAAATCCCTGCAAAACAAAACAAACAAACAAAAAAATCTGTTTCAGGAATGGTTTGCTAGGTTTGCAAAATCTTCCCAGCAGTTTGGATTTTCGGGTAAATTCAATTGCTTTTAAAAGAGTATTAATTTTCTTAGCAAATTCTTAGCAAATTTAGCAAATTAAAGGACTACAGAAGTCGTTCATCAATTCCCTGACCTTCTTTTAAAGATATCAGCTGCTTTCCTTGGCTTTTTTTACCATAGCAAACTGAGGAGCTCAAGGTCAGGGCTCAGAGCACACAGCCCAGCCAGACCCTTGGTCACAGCTCCTGCTGCAGTAGGGCCATGCAGCGGTGCGAGGCGAAAGAGAACGCTGCAAGTTAACTGCTCTCTAGGTAAAGCCAATAAGATGAGCCAGAAAACAGAAGAAATATGCCTATATCTTCATAAAGGACCTTGCAGGTTTTTATTCTCAGCCCTCCCTGAGGAAGCCAGGCTCCCTTAAGCCTCTTTGCCTTATGCACATGTGTACCACATCTCTACCACTGAGCTCTCTGTCTGTGCCTCCAACAACCAGAGAGCATTAAAACCATCCCTGCCCAGTCTGCTGAGTGTGGAATTAGGAAAGACCCCTGGAATGCTACGTGGAAATCGAAGCATTTCACCAATATCTCAAATTATGGCCAAAAAAAAATTGAAAAAAATTGAAAAAAATTGAAAAAATAAAAAAAAAATTAGAAATACTCAGCTGGATGAATGGAGAGGAAGCATTTTCCAAATATTTCCACTTTTCCTTTTTTTCCTTCCTAATTTTCCTCTTTTTAACCCAGATAAAAGTCCGTAGGTTTTTAAATTATTATTTTTGCAGGGAGAGGGATTGACAAGGAGGGCTCACGCCAGCAACAGCCGTATCTTTTTTACTATAGGAAACAACACTGACACTTTCATTTAAAGATCAAAGCAAGGCAAACATGATGACTCTGAGCCTCTTGTCTTTCTTTTTTCCATAAAAGACTGCTACGGAGTTTACTTGTGGCACTACTAATGAGGTAACTTCAGCACTGATTTCACATTAGTAGCACTCTATCTAGTAGAAGCTGATGGTCTTTGGCCACTGTAAAACATTATTCCCAGGCCAGGTGTTGGGCTCTCGGCCAAAATGTTGTGTTTTTCCCAACACTGCACTACAAAGGGCCCTCAATGATGATAGGAAAGATATACTTCCTTTAGGGATCAGAGATAATTAACTCTTTATAGTTGCTCTTTTACTATTACTGAACCCATGCCAAACTTTTGCTTTGCTTTTACCCAGTAAAAGTACCTCCTGCGCTGCTGGTAAGCGCAGAAATTACTGTTTCCATTCATTAACAATCAGGTCTCTAAATGGATTTTGAACTTGTTTGTTATAAAAAAAACCTCTCAAAATTAGCCACTCCTGAGTATGTTCACTGCGGGCTTCTCTCTAGCTTTCTACCTTTAAAATATATATATTTATTTTTTCCTTACCAAAAGGAAAGAGTTTAGAAAATAAGAAACAGAAGAGTTGAAGCAAGCGTAGCAGGAGCTTCCTGTGGCCACCTGAGAGCCCTGTTTGAGGCTGTGGCTCTTCGGCCCTCCCTGCACCACACTGAAGGATGCTCCCAGGGAGCAAGGAACTCACCTGCTCTGACAACCTCCACCCTCTGGATCAATACTCCTTCTCTGGGTATTTCCAGGGTTTTCTTTAGTTCAGGCTGCGGAGTTTTCAACCAAAATGCAGGCTGCTCAGTTTATAAGACGCAGCCAGGTGGAATAAAGATTTGCAGATTTGCCACTCAATCTGAACACACAAGGAAAGGGGGAAGGAAACCAACCACAGGTCGGTGTTACTTTTGGGATTTGCTTCTCTTTCGAAACTGCAACCAACTGAAAAAAAACCCCATAATATTCCGGATTCAGGCTACGGGATTGTAATCTGGCTTTTTTGACCGGCAGCAATTAAAAGCTGACAGCACAGAATTGCATTTAAAACAACGCTTGGCCTAATGATATTCAGTGAAGCACAGCCTCCAGATTGGAGCCGGTCGCATTTGTGGAAAGTACAGGGAAGAGCTCTGTTGCCCAAGATCACAAAGGGAGTTAATAGAGCTGGGATACACATCCAACATCTTTTTCATTCTCGGCTCTTTGTTCTCCCCATTAGTACACACTGACTCCCTTTGGTAAGATCCTTTGTATTCCCAACTTATCAGGGTCTCATAAATGAAAGTCATGTGCTTTTATCTACTCATTCCCTTTAATAAGTGTCACAAACATTCTTTGTGATTGATGAACGGGTAACAAGAAAGAGACAAAGTAGGAATATGCATATTAGCATATTTTCCTTTGCTCAAAGAGATGCGTTTTATACATATGCAGCACTTATAATACATTAAGCTGCCAAAAGTGTTAAACAAAGGAGGAAGTGAATTACAGTACAAAACACGGTGACAAGGCCAAATTTATCCTCGGTGTAACTCACTGATGATGGCAGAGTTATAGCAGAGATGAAATAGGTTCACCACGTGCACACGAAACACACCAGTAAGCACGGAGGGGTATTCATAGGTTTTGCAGCCAGAAGGGAGCGTTGTGATCTTATCAGACTTCCTGGGCAAACAGAGGCTGGACAATCTCACCTGTTTCCCAGTATGCACGCAAGTGACTGACCAAAAGATTTCATCCCCTGGGCACTGGCAGCGAGTCGCTTGGGTTCTGCTGTGGGAAGGTGATGAGCACCACGCCAGCTACCCTGTGCAACAGCAGTGGGAGTTTTTGCTCTGTTGGTTTAAGCTGCATTTGTCCCTGTAGGGTATGGAGGTAAAGGATGAAAGGCCTCATTGAGCCCAGTTTGTGAGAGGTTCCACTTGGAAACTCTGTGTTTTGACTGCAGTGTAGATGCTGCTCCTCCTTAGAATGATGAGAGAGGTTAAATGAGGCTGAGATGTACAAGGCTGAGACTCCTGCTGGGCAGCAGGGACACTTCCATGAAGAGGAAGGTAAGCAACCCAGCAGTGATTAGCATTACCATGGGTGTAATGCCATGGGTGGAGATGCTTGATCTTGAGGAATATGGCACTAAGAGCTAAAGCCAGGATGTGATTTCTTCCTATCATTTGCACTGATGCCCACATAGTGCACTCCTACAGCATGTGTTTCATATTTTAGCTGAATTAAGTTCTGTAATAGCCCTGAGAGGTGAGTTTTACTATGGGAATTTGAGCCATAGAGCAGATTTAGCAAAGAGCAAAACCAAGAACTAAGCTAAACCAAGAGCTACAGCCTTCTCCTGCATCTCCGAAACCTTTGCTTGAGTCAGAGGATTACCCTTCCCCACATGCAGTACTGCCCTGAGTGATTTCCCACTCTGCTGATTAAAGCAGCTGAAGAACAAGGCAGTCTTTATCCTTACACTGCAGACTATATTTACAAAGTACCACACAAATACATTAACATTCATAAAATCTGATCTATGTGCTTCCTAGCAGATGCTACTCCTTACATCTCCTGAACCTGATCCTGAGCTCCTGACAGTGCTAAGCCTCGGAAGATCTCCAGAACCTTTGTGCAGTGTGTGCTCAGGCCTGGTGCTTCCTGTCAAAGCCAGTCCTTCAGAGGGATGTCTGCATTTGCAAGATTTTGACTTCTGGTGGCAGAAATCAGAACCAGATAAATTGCAATGAGGAGCATCTACCATTTTAGCTCCGGGCCAGGTGGATATGGATGATCTAAAAGGATATATTTAGCAATGAACACTTCAGACTGTGGTGCATATGTGTATCCAGTTACTAACTGTTAATCATGTCTCCTTCCCCAAACTGGCCAACCAAAAGGACACCTGGCAGTTCTGGAACATTCCTATTAGATTAGTAATATCAATATTAAGTGAAAGAGCTTGAAGAATGTCACATTAGTTTCTGATGGCTCCCTTCCGCCATACTTCTGGCCAGCAAGCTTTGGCAGATGTGACTTCGTTCTGTCCAAATGCAATTCAGTGTTTAAGAATGTGTTCACTTTCCTGGGACCATCTGTTTACTTTTCTGCTGAAGGAACTCCAGCCTCTTTGGCAACCTCGTGGTATTGTACTCAATAAATCCTGACGTGTAGCAATTTTTTTTGGCAGATCTGGAATCTGAATGCCATCCAAATTGTTCATTATTGATATTAAAACCGAGTTGTGCAGCACCAACCATTAAAGGAATGGACTGAATATCTCCATGAATGAGAAACCGCGTAGTCCATCAGAACACATTTATCAACAGTAATGTTAAAATGAAAGAACCTTTTTATGGCTTTTCCTGATATTACAAAACCAAACCTCTTAGAGTTACTACTTCTTTTTTTTTTTTTCCCCCACAGGACCCCAAACGGACAAAGAGCTAATGTACAAACTAAGAAATTAGAAGAAAGGCACCTCCCCCCAAGGGCTGAGGTGCTGCTCATGCAGCCCAGCACAGAGCAGCGTGGAGCAGGAGGGCAGCACCTTGAGTCCATTCTCAGTCCAACCACAAATCCACTCTCTGACCACAGCTACGTCTCTTCATCCTGCGTGGGTTTGATTTCCTCTTCCAGTCGTCTAGACTGCAGGATTTCCAAAGCATCCTTTGCTTTGCTAAGTAGTTAATGTGAGCATTGTGAGCATCCAGTGCTCCAGTGTCTGTATCTGGTGTCCGATATGGATATCCTTTGTATGACAGAATATAACAAAGCTTTCACGTATCTGTGAAAATCTACACAAAATAAGGGATGTGTGCATTCTCTATTTGAAGAGTGCAAACTCACAGCATCTTTAATTAAAACAGAATAATTTCCGAGATAAGGAAATTGGTGTAAAATTAAGCTCACCAGACTCATTTGTAAAGACCCATTTCATTGGAATTCTGCATAAGTAGTATGGGATTATTGGGCTGCAGTTGATGGAGGGCATATCAATTGCCAGCGGAGTCCATCGTGTGTTTCACATGACTTCCTTCACGTTTGTTTCAAAGCAGAAGCTCTGGAAAAATCCCATTACCAGCTCCTCCAGAAAGGAAGGGAGTTCATATTTAATTAACAAAACCAATACTTTGCCAATGTAGTATTTCATCCCGATTCAGCAAATCGAGAGCAGAGATTCTACTGAATTCTCTGTACCTTTCTTCTGCTCCACCAACTATTACAAATTCTGACTTGAAACATCTCCCCTGCACGGTACGTCGTTGCTAAAAAGTAGAAATCTGACAAGTTTTGTGTTAGCACTTAGATGGTACAGTCCTGTATTGGTAGAGAGGTTACAAAAAATTAAGTTAACTTCAGAAAGAGCAGCATCATTTTGCTTCCTTTCTTTAACTCCGTTGCAACAGGTGGCTCTCACAGGCTGTGCTCCTACACGAGCTATTCTCCTTCTCGGTGCAGCAAGCAGGCAGCTCAGCAGCGTGTTCAACTTTTGAACTTTTCCTCTATATTCTCCAGACGTACTCTCAGATTCCTCCCCGGTTAATTTAATGCTGGTGAAAGAGCGCAGATTGATAGCTCTGGAGACCGAAGCCTGTTGTTACACACAGGTAATCAGTCAGCAGGACAAAGGCTTCCTCCCACCTCCTCACCGAGCAGCCAGCTGGGACGGAGCTGCCTCTGCACCAGCTCCACATCCATCTCCTCGCCCATTTTGCTGCCAGCCCGGAACTGCCATGGATTTTAGGATGTAGACATCTCTCCACTGGAAAACGGACAGAGCCTGCCAGCATTTATAGATCTCTGTATTAACAAGCTGGCTCCGTTACAGGAGGCGCACTGCAGCTTCAGCAAGCGGCCTCCCAGCCTCAAGTCTTTGCACAAGGGCTTCAAGGAGACGTGTTAACAATATCGTGGTGTGTGACAAGGCAGCTATACTTTCAGTCACCTCTGTTCCTTCAGATGATCGCTCTCCCCCTCTGCTTTGCTCCCGCTGTTGGGAGCCCCAGCATATGGGAAAGCGCTCCTCCGGCGTTCATCACCCTGCTTTGCCTTATCAGTGCTCATGGTTTTTATCCTTGTTGTTCTTCTGGTTTGTCTCACTTTCATCCAGCTGCTGGGCCTGTTCAATAAACAGCTGATAACTGCAGATATTTTGGTCGGGATTAAGCCCTGCTCTGACATCCCCTCTGTGCTGGTAACAGCTCTCCTCCGCTCCACCTGGCCACGTCACCCCACAGGGGCTGACCCACACTTGGTCAGTGCTCCTTCTTTCCTCTGACCATGAGCATAAAAGCTTCCTCTTCAGCCTTCTTTCACTCACTGCGAGCGTGCATCCACACAAATCAGCACAGAGGGAACAGAGCTGAAAATTAGAATTGATCTGTTAATAACTAATTAGGTAAATGTATGACTTTAAGGTGAGGCTCTGCTCCTGGTCACTCATTGCTGCACACAATCTCCTGCTTTGCACAGGCATTGGGCAAACTGCTTGGTGCTCCTCTGTGTATTGATGGGAATCTTTTACGGCATCAGCTGGCGACTTTGCTCTCCATCCTGTTCTGTCTCTGTCTTCATTAATATGCCCTATTACTTGGGGTTGTGTAATTGGCTGAGCAGGCAACTTTGAGGACGTCAGGAAATCAGTATCATTTTTTCCCATGAGATGTTGGATAGTGGATTCTCCACAGCTTTGGATTTCCATATGTAAATCTGGGATACCGAATCCTAACCTGGAACTGGGGAAGCTTAATTCCACCTAATTGCACAGCAGTGATTTGTATGGAAGAAGATAAGCAGCTCGCTCTGATTTGCACTCAGGTATTTAAACGTGATCTTTTCCCAAACGATTTCTGCTGAAAGGCCACTGAGGTTCCAGCCTGGTAACACCCCCAGTTCCGTGCACAGTATCTTTTCAAGTCGCCACGTAATGCTGTGATAGATAATTGTGACAGGCAGCTCCCGCAGGAAATAACAGCGTTTGCAAAGCTGAACACCTTCCGCTAACAGTACAAGGCGTGCTTCTGAGCTCACATCTCAGTCAGACAGGCTGGGCAGCCTTACATCAGCAACAGAAACAAAGCCTTTCCAAATAAAACACCGCTCTGCTTACACAGGGGAGGACAGGACAAAGAAAGCATCAGAAAGATTAGTCATGCCTTTTAATGCACTGCTCCTAAGTACATCAATACTACCAGGATGTGAATGGCACAAGAAATGACAGTCTGACAAGCACACAGAAGGCTCAGGGCACATGCTAATGGCTAGCAGTGCTGCACTTCTGCGTAAAGATGGAGGCAATAAACACCTGCTGCCCTGCAAGGGCTGCAGTGCTCATTTCTTTGGAGCATTTGCAGCTGCAATGTGCACCAGGTGTCCGCACAGCACAGCAGTCCAATAGCACCTTCTGTCTGCAGGATAATGTTGGTTGCTTGTCTCTCTCTCTACCAAAACATAACAAAGAAATGGAAAACAAGTGACTTCTTGCCTTCAGGCTATGAAGATAACTGATGTAGGATTATAACTTGTAACGGTAGTGCTGCAGAAGGCCCTACAATGACCTAGGAGGATATTCCAATGGGCACATGAATCTGTGCTTGCTCTTATTCTAGTTCTCCTTCTCCAAACATCCTCTGCTGACTGCTGTTCCAGAGAAGATACTGGGTGCCTCCTGACACACTCATCTGCCTCACCAACACCTTCCGGTGAACCAGCTCTAGAAGGTTGGACTTTGACACTGAAGCACCACTACTATTTTCACAACAGATTTATTGCAACTGGAAGATTATTTGATCAGATCTAAAACAGGATTTAATGAATTCAGCAAATGTTACATTCAAAATATAGCTTTCCTTAGAAAGTAAATTCCGTGGGGTAGGGATTGGTTTCCTTTGGGAAAGATATTAGGTAAAGCTCATTGAGTATATCAACAGCAGCAGAGAGCCAGGCTGTCAGGTGCTGAACAGTGATGGAATTCAGCAATGTTTTCATCTGAGGACGTAGTCCAATCACTTAGTGTGACTATATTGGTAAGTATAATTAAGCCTCAATTTTACTGTTAAAAAATAACAAAGAATCCATCAAAGAGCATAAAATGCTCCCAGGTCCCTGCTTTTGCAATTCACCCGTCTCATTGTGGTAGAGTTTACAAGACCCACTAGCCTTTCAGAAGGGCTCAGAATGGCTTAAACACAACAGTAGGGACTGATAAGCTCAGCTTTTACAGTCAGGTGTGTTTGATTCCCCAGTCAGAGCACTCAGGTGCCCGTTTACAAGTGGGCTGATTAGGGTGGCCTTTGGCACACACCAAGAGCAAGCTTCATTTTTAATTGAGCCACTGTGTCCCTGATCCTCCTCCTATTTACATGCTGCAGAAGCACACTGAGGCGCGCTCACATGTCAAAGCAATGGTCAGTGTATAGCAAGAGAGGTGCTCTGAGCTACAGAGAAACCAAGAGCTGGTTGTAGCTGATGCCAACCTTGTGCAGAGCCTCCAGCCTCAGCTGACCGCCCTCCCTCATCCCTACCTTGTGTCTGCAGAACAGCTTGAGCCTGCTGGCACCAACCCCTCCTGGACTCTGCCTACTGTAGGCATGCCAGTCCTTGCTGGAAAGGACGCTGACCACCCCCACCCACAAGCAGTTGGATGGCATTTCTGCCTCCCAATGTTGCTGCCAGGGCCACCATTGGGCTGAGAAGAGAGTCCTGAGCCCAACTCCCACCATGCTGGCTGACCACAGCAGGACCACGTGCCTGCTCAGATCGTGTGCTGGGTCAGAGCTGTCGGAAACAGGTCCTGGAAGTGCTACCAGAGAGGTCCAGGAATTGTGCCACACTGAGTGATGCAATGCGGTCTCAGTTAGAATTAATTCTGTCTTTAATCCTGAAAATTAATGACTGCATTTTTTTCTTTTTTGATTGGGTGAAACACAGGAAACAGATGATAAATAAGCATTAAAAAAAAAGAAGAAGAAGAAAGTACATGAAATCACGATACAAAAATTAATAGCCTCCTAAAACCAGCTAAGAAGAAATTACAGTAAGCATGCTTTGGTTCTTTTCCTTTTATCAGAAAATGTTGCAATTCTCTGGTTTTGATCATAGCGGAATGGTGCGCCATATGTATAACGCTATCAAAAAATAAAACATCACAAAATATTGACATTTCGCGAGCAAAGACAGCATAGGGATTTCAACACTTCAACATGAATCACTTTTTTCACTTCTGAGAAGAAAGTCCAATTCTTATTAATAACTGAAAGCCGAGCTGATGATGGAACACTGTCATAGCAGGCAGAAGGCAGTGTGCACCAATGCGGCCACGCTGGGGAACCTCCCATGCTCCGATGCCAACAGCCTCTGTCAGCACAGCAGCACAGGCTGGAGACAGCACACCTTCACAGGGCCAGCCCTCCTATGGATAAGAAACTGTGATATTTGTCTTCATTTAGAAAGGTTAGGGGGAAATAATGCTGAGGTCTGAAACACTGATGAGAGTTGCTGTTACAAAGCTGTCCATTTCCTGCATGCTATGGGTTACAGATGAAGTGTTGGGCTGCACCAAGGCTACAAGATTCTTTGAAAATCAAGCTACCTGTTACCATTCACACATGTGCTTTGCTGATGGACCGACACCAGGAGCGGGATGCTGTACAACCCCTTGTGGTTAGCAAGATGGAGGAGGCACCTGTGCTGTATGAAACCCCAGCACACAGCAGATCTGTGCACAGCACACCTGAGAAAGAAGCGTGGAAGGAAGGTGATGGCATGCTCTTCTTAGCAGAGGAGCTGGATGCGACGAACCATAGGGTAATGCTGCATGGAGCTAGGACTTGATGATCTTTACACACCCTTCCCAACCTGGGATACTCTGTGATTCCACAACTCTAAGCCCCACAGCCCTCTCCTTACCGTTCATACCAAGAAAAGTGCTCTCACAGAGCTGGCTGAGACACCTTTCCCTCTCCAAAAGCCCACAGCTGGCCCTGGGGCTGCTCTTCAGCTGTGGGGCCCAGCCCAGAGTAATGCAGTCCACCTGAACTCAATGAAACTCTAATAAGCTGAAACTGCGAGTGCCAAACTCCTATCAGCCACATATTTTTTTTAACAGCACTCCACTTGGCAGGTTAAAGAGGGAACAGCATCCTCCACGAGCTGCGCTTTATGGGGAACAAATGCATTAGCTGGGAGAAGTGCTCCTGACAGCAGTGCTGTGCTATCGCTCTGCGCAGGAAATAGCTTAATCCTATCATAATCTCCCTGCAATTTTCTTCTGTATTTTGATGTATATTGTTCCAAAGATACAATTTTATTTGAAATAGAGTTTATTTCAGACTCAAATGTGTCAAATTTAATTTCAAGAGTTTTTATTGTAGGGGAAAATCTTTTTTTAGTGAGAGATTAGAAATGTAGTAAATAACTTCACTGAGATGCTGCTCCGTGAATTTAACTGTTTCCAAGGTAGATACAGATCAAGAATTGACATTTATTCCCTCGCTGCTACCTACACTTAGATTTTTCAAATGCTTTTATTCCCTATCAGCCTTGGCCAAACAACATCCAAATGTTGTGTTTGGAAGGGCCGTTCCCATGGGGACTGTGCACTGTTGGGAGTGCAGTTTTTTGGACAGCCTGGGTCGGTTTGGGGTGGAAACCTCTGCTCTGTCAGTTTGGAGGGCTCATTCCAGCAGGTGGTTTATGATGCTTAGAAAGTTGTGATGGAAAAAAGCGAAGGATTTTGTTAGTGGAAACAAAGTTGTACGTGGATCCGTGCCAGCAAAGATGAGGTTTATGAGTACGATGCTCCAGTGCATGAGACGTTATATCAGTGGTAAGAAATTTATTGCAATCATCTTCCTATTTCCATTTCTGCCTTCTTTTTGGTGACATAATAGCGTAAAGAGGAAAGGTCACACCTTAGTGCCAAGATGATTCATAACTTTAATACCAGAAGGAACAATTGACCTAAACAATCTTTGGCTAAAGCGTATTTCCAGCAGCACTTTCAGCCTCAATTTGAAGTCAGACAAATAGAGAAATATCCACCACGAAGTTATTGTGATCTATTCTGAATCACCTGCCTGAGGAGAAAGCAGGTTGATATCTCATTGAATGGCAAGACAGAGCTGCCCAGGACCTCAGCAGAGCGGCCTTTAAGATGCTGCCTGTGGATGTGGCTCAGTGCAGTGGCTTCTCTGCAGGCAAGCCCTCGCATAGCTCTCACTGCATGCACAAAGACTGATGTAGGACTGAAGTGAAGGTATGGCGGTTTTCCCTATTTGCAATGCTGACAAAACTGCAGATTCACAAAAGGGATGAAACCAAGATCGACACAATGGCATTTGTTGCTTTGGAAAAATGGTTCTGCAGCTTTCTTGGTGAGCCGAGTGAGCACTGCCAGCCCACCGCTCTTTGCCTGCTTCTTGTACCCAAATGCAGACTTAGGAGATGCAGTGCAATGTGGAAATCAAGAATCTGAGACCTTGTTTGAGCCTACCTACAGCAAATCCACACCATCCAGAGGACTCTGAGCCAAGCCGCCACACAACCCATTGCTTTAATAATCAGTGACTGTCACAGCACAATAAACATACGCAGAGCTCGATTCTGGCTATGAACCAATAAATGTGTACAGCCAATGAGCCCCACTTTTAGGAATTACAAAGTGGAATTACAGCAGAAGCTGCTGTGTCTACACCAGGCTAGCAAGGAAAAGCTAATGGCTCTTGGAGTACTTCTGCTCAGAGAATGTTTCGGTACAGGATTTGGAAAGAAAAATGGAAAAGAAGAGAACGTGCAAACAAACGAGGATGCACGTTGTCTCTGTGAAACAAGCAGGTGGGACTAAATGAGAATGAGATAGCCAAAATAAAGCCAGGAATCTCAGCACAGGCAGGACGATTAACAAAGGCTGGACCAAGGCTCAGGAGTCGCTGCTGATCACATTTTAAGAGGCAGATTGCCTCATCCTCCTGTGCCACTGCTTAAATCCAATTACATCTGGTAGCAATAAAAGCTGACAGACACAGCAGGTGTTATCAATGCAGATTTTGGTTAGCAGCCATCCACACACAGACCATCACCGATACACAAATGGGCACCTTTGGCAACCTCAGTAAAGAACTTGTATATTGAACTGGAAAGTGTTTTTCCAGCGCACAGCAGAGTCTCCCTGGAGCCGGCAGAGCACAGAGCTGGGATCCCCTCAGCCCATTCCATGCCCTTTTCCAAGTGCTCCTCCAGGTCGTTTTTATCCCATGTAACCAAGCTGGCTTCTCTCTTCCTCTCATTTTCTTCCCATACAGGAGCTAAATAAAATCCTGTGTGAGCTTGGAAAAGATGTAGTAAAGCTAACATCCTGTGTTTACGTTTGAGTGAAAAAAGGGCTGGAGGGGATGCATAGTCATCCTTCAGGACATAAACTGCCAAAGTAGACTTGGACTAGATGAAAATCTGCTCTGGATAGAGCTTGCTATAAATTGACTGCTGTGGAGGTTGTTGGGAACGTTTGGTAGGAGTGAAATACAGAGCTGGGGTGCATTGCGGCCGCTTGTCTGCACTCTTTGTGTGCAGTGGTCCGTCCTGGTTTGCACTGGAAATGCAGACAGACCACAACATGGAGCAAGGCATCACTAGTTTCAAACTGCATCGTGGTTTCCTCTTTCACTTAAAGATTTTTTAATTCCCAGCCCACACGTTGCCTCAAAACTTCGCGTAGGCAACAGCTGCACGAATAAACACAGATGCTCCCAGCCCCTCTCCTCACTGCCCCAAAATATCCCCAACGCCAAAGGCATTATGTACAAAAACAGTTCAAACACTTTTAGATAGCAGCATCCTGCCTGTGTTAATGCCCACCTGTGCTTCTCCTCCCTGTGCCTAGATTGCTGCCGTCCTCTGAATCCAAACCCGATCTACAAAACTGTCCCCTTTTCCTCTCAGTAAATCATTAAGCACCACCAAAGTCTTGACCCTCAGTCACAATGGCATTTGCAAGAGAGGATTTTAATGTTTAAACAGTGCTCGAGTTAAAAATATATTGAACATTCCATTTACATTTTGAACAAAGTATATTGAATTTACCATGAAAATATTCCTATAGAGGCAAGATAAAATAAATGAAAGGACAGCTCTCCTTGTATTTCATATTTTTTTTCTGTAGAACTAATATAGAATTAAAGAGGAAAACCTGGTAGCTGCAGGAACAAGTTTGAGCAATCACTTGTCACCTGCAGTTAGCACAAAAATGTATTATAACAAGATATTGCTTGTAGAATTTCCTCTATAAATCTTTTATTCATTCCAAGGAATCCCAGCCCAGGCATTTGCCATTCTGCGCTGACAAAAAAAAATGCCCAGCAAAAATGGCATTTGGGAGACCATGAACATGAGAGATAACAAGAGTACTAACACCTTATGGGCCTTAGAAACACAGCACTGGTATTTCTGGCCTCTCATTAAAAGTGAAATAAAGATATTGTTTAAGAATGTCTTTTATGCTTAACTATGAAATCCAAGCGTTGATTCTTTGGTTGTTTGCTTTGTTTTTCCCACTTTCCTTCTTAAAATTGCTGAGTGGATGTAAAGAAGGAAGTAAATTTTTATGGCCCCACTCTGTGGCTGGGCATGAGAACAAGGAAACGTGGGAGCAGCCTGACATCCCGAGCAGCACTCAGAGAAAGAAGAAGAAATGAGTGCTGCAGGGTGAACCAGCGTGCTCCATGAGGGGCTGGGAGGCATCAGCACCTCACCAGAACCCACAGTTAGCAGTTTCCATGGGTGGAGGAGATACCTGGGGCCTGAGCTTGTGCTGCAGATGGGGAGAGACTGGCCCCACGCAAAGCCCCAGTCAGCCCATTTTCAGCATTCGCCACCTTCAGTAGCACTGGCAGCCCCACGTCTTTCCCCGGAGATCACAGCACAGCTGGACAGCCACTGCTTGTAACAGAGGACACTTCGCCGAGTCTTTCCATTTTCACATTTCCGTATTCAAATGTTGGTCATTTTTTACAGAGCTTTCATCTGCTTTAGCTCTCTCCGTATTGTCTTTCTAGATATCCACCCTGCTGGTGAACCCTTCCACTTCGCTTTTCCGTGGCCCTGAACTGTCTTAGCCTTGTCTTCCAAATTCTGGGGAGTGTGGGGGCAGAAGGTGTGGGGTAACTGCGGGAAATGTCAGTCAGTGCAGCTGCATCAGCAGTGTGACCCAGCCATCCTGCAGCTCCTGACATCGATGGAGCTCCTGACAAAGGCAAGCTTGCATGGTGACCCCTGCCCAAACCTCTGCCATTTCTATCTCAAACAGATAAGCAAGTCATGAGGTCATTTCTTGCTTGGCGCTGTTCCCTTTCTTTCCTTCCACCCTGTTTTACGTGCTACAGCAATTCTTTCTTTTGTTCTCAATTTACCTCTCAGCTCTTTGTTTCTTCTCTTCCCTTGACCTCCAGAGGCCGCGTGGGTAAGAAACATATTTCCTCTCTGCACACTTACTAGAAGTAGATGAAAAAAGATAGGCTTCCCAGGTAGAGGAAGAGAGGCTTCCTGGTTTCTCTCAGGCATCCTTGCTTCATAGCAGAAGCACAGGGCACATTTCCTTCAGCTGGAGAACAGAAAGCAAACTTTGGGGTGCAGGAGACTTTTGTGCTCCTGCCAAAGCCAGAAAACATAGAATCACAGAATCATAGAATGGCCTGGGGGGAAAAGGATCTCAGAGATCATCTAGTTTCAACCCCCTGCCATGGGCAGGGTCACCGACCACCAGATGTAGTCTGAACCAGACTCTTTCTTCTAAAAAAGAGCCCCCCAGAGGTGTAAGGTAGGATAGCTGAGAGTAATAATGTACACTTCTCATCATACCTGTAAGACGGCATCAGCATTTCTCAGCATGACCTTTGGAACTGCTACATTAACATAGGCAGGTTCACATCCCTGTGAGCCTCATCACCACACCGTACTTCCCACGTGTGACGACAGCAACAACATCAAGCATTATTTTGCAAATGTTTGAGAGAGTGTTTTTAATTAGGAGTATTCTACGTATCCTCCACTTAGAAAGTGACCTGCCGTGCTTCAAGAGTTACTGTATTAGCTACAGAGCTTGTATGGAAAGGAAAATTATAACTGATGAAATTTTAAAGAAACCTCTAAAAATAGCTATTCTGAAGCCATAATGTCACAGTGATAAAGTCTAAGATCTTAGGTCCTCCAAGAGCTGAGAGCAAGATTGTGTCCCATTAGGAAGTTTGGGCTCTTCCAGTAATTTCCCCGGGGGAAAACTGCTTGATTCAAAGGCTTGAAAGGTAGCAGAGCTAACGCATCTCTCATCCAAATAGGAACATCCTTGAGCTCTGATGCAACGGTGTCTGGGAAAGAAGACCTAGCACGAAACAGATGTCTGTCTCCTGTAAGATTTTGGTGCATGCTCGCTTTTTGATGAGGAATTTGGAGCTGCTCTGAACAGTGGGTGGGCTGGAGGTAGCCCTGGCCAAGGCGGATTTGCAGGCAACACAGGGGATTTGGTTAGAAGTGCACAATAATTACGGTTTATTATCCTGCACTTCAGTTTATCACAGCAGTGCTATACCATCCATTCAGCGGTCTACTTTAGATGTAAGATGACCTCTAACATTAAGCAGACATTACTAACATGCACTTTCTTTGCAGTTAGTATAATAAACCACTGGTGATAAACAGTGACCTCATCTTTTGGAGTTAAGTCTTACAGCATTCACTAAAACAACAGCGAAAAATTGCCTCTCAGTAGCCAGGGAAAGATTTGCTTGAGCAGTTTCCCCCATTCACACAGCAGCAGAAACACAATTTACATTACACTGTTAAAATTTATATCAATCAGCAGTCATTAAATCCTACATTTTCCTTCCCCTAATCCACTGTTAGATTAAACGGTTCAATTAATAATAAATATTAGCAGTTTATTAGATTAATAGTTACACCACTACGTTAGTGCATGTGGTTGCACAGAGCCAGAAACGAAGCAAGAGTTTCCCACTAGCTCCTTTTTAGCCAAGCAGCACACCATATGTTGTTCTGCTGCACTCATCCCTTCCCTCGAAAAAACAAAGCCAAAACCTTCGGCTTCACCTGCCACTTCTCGTTACTCAGCCGCAGCCCAAGGACTGAGCGGGGAACAAGGAAGCAGGCTGTGCTCTGAGCTCAGCCACTGAACTCAGCAGGGCTGCAGGAAAGGAGCCAGCCCAGGCTTTGACCCATTTATTTGAGAAAATTACCCCTGGACAAGGAGATAATCCTCCCCAATAAGCCTGGCTGTGGGCAGGAGGCAGCGCCAGCTTAGTGGGTTTGGTTCTGCTGCAGGCGCTGATGTCGAGCAGCTGGAGCAGCTCTGCTGTCCCACACCGAAACGCAGTGTGATAACATGCCAAAGTGTTGCATCTGTACAAGATCTGCATTCATTTATAAAAGGGATTGCAAAACGTTCTAATTTTATAAAGCAGAGGAAGAATCAGCTAAGGGGAAAGTGGGTTACATTGTCCAGGAAACCACTGTTAATGCTAATCTGCTATTTGTCACATCTCCCCGTGCACTGCGAATGTGTGCACCGTTCTGCAAGCATGTGGCCTGGCTGGTAGGAGAGCAGGGAAACAACAGTCAGAAACTGGACTCTGTTCCTGGTTTCACTTCCAGCAGGACGCCCTGCCGAGTGTCTTCTGCTTGTTGCAGATCTGAACTGTCCAGACCTCACCCTTCCTAAATTTCCCTGCTTCTTTCACCTCTCCCTTTGGTCAGTCCCATCCTGCTGCGTGCCTCAGATTCCCTCACCCATACAAGCATAATGGTACCTTTTACTTAATGACTTTGTATGAAAAGCACTGTCAAGGATTGTTAAGGACATCACCGGGGAGTGGCACCTACACTGGACCTCTGGGACATTAGTGGAGGGGCTGAGAATTTGTTTTTATGGTCTTTTCTGTCCTTAACAGAGCTATAAGGTAACATAGGGCTGCAAAATGGCTTGAAAGCCCCACCTAAGTCAAAGAGCTTTGCTTACACTAATGCCTGCATAGGGAGAAGCTCCCATTCTCTCCCAAAGTCTGAAATGCATCTGGTTCACGGGAGGGGAGCAGAGCAGCAGCCTCACCACACCAGCTCAGCAGCGGTTGGTAAGGCGGTGAGTGCTGTGCTCTTCTAGCTCAGAGAGACAGGAAACTGACTTTGAGTTTGGGCACTGATTCTTAATTCTCATGGATGTGAATCGCTGGGGGTGCATGAGTACAGTCCCACGCACAGAGATGAGATAATTACAGTCACACAGTAGTGGAGGCATTGCCAATATCCCATAATTAATTTGCAGACAGAGTATTTCCTCCTCCTTTCCCCCCCATTAAGTGTAGAGAAAATAAATGTTCTTAGGAGTTGGCAATTTCTCTTTAGTTTGCATATTCCTCCTAAATGTGAACATTATGTTGTTTACTCGTCTGTTAATGACAGCTGATTATCAAACCATAAATATACATGTATCTAATGGTTTGTGAACATTAAACATCAGAATGTAATACATGTGGGTGTACGCGGGAACCCAGTGCCCAGCAATTACCATTTAGCATGTCAGCATCCACAGTGCCGCCTGAATCTGGGCACTGGCACTTCCATGTAGAAGAAGAAAAAGGATGCTCCCAGCTGCTCTTCAGGTGTTGGTTTGTTGCCACATGTAAACAGATTCTTTTTTATTTTGTATGATTTTCCTCTTCTACGCAATCTAGTGCTGTTCCAGCATTTTTGCTGCTCCTCGGTGTCTGATGATGTAACTGGACAAACAGAACAGCTTTCCTTGTAGCTAAAGTAGATAAGTAGCCTTATCTCTCACCCTATCTTTGCTCTTAATCACCAGATAAATAAAATAAAATAAAATAAAATAAAATAAAATAAAATAAAATAAAAGGATGCAGTCACTGCTTCAGCGTGAACTCCCCTGAGAAGTCAGGGTTTAATGCTAACGATCCCAAGGCCTCTTTCTGCGTTGTCCAATTTACTCTTTTCTTTTCTCTCTCAGTTCCAGCTCTCCCTCAGCTCTCTTTTCATCCTAAATGTCTTGCTGTTATCTCAGATCTGGTTTCTCTGGAACAAAGCTGCTTTCCTTCCTCCTAACAGACTTTCTTTGTCAGGGCTGGTAGCTGTACTGGCCTTCCCACTTCAAAGACCTGTAACTTCAGTGTCACCTTAGTCCCAACTCCTCTACTTCCCCTGCACTTTGGCTCTCCCACTTGGCTCTTTTATTTTCTTTCTAGTGCTAAATTCACTCTTTTTCCTTCCCCTTTGAAACCAAAGTCTGTGAGCTGTCTTTCTCCTCTTTGCTTTCCTTCCATTCCTCTTCAGAAATCCTGCTTAAATTCTTATGCTGAAGTCAACTGCTCCTGCTGTTTTTGCCACCTTCCACTTGCTTGAAGTCCCCCCTGATCTCTTACCTCTTGTTGCAGAGGCAGATTCATTTTTCTTTGGTGTTTTCTATCAGTCAGCTCACTCCCAGGCCCATATTCACTCTTCCCTCCTAACTGTTCTAATGGCTTCTCTTCCTCCATGTGCCACAACTAACTCTGTGTGCTCTACTTGCAGTGCAATCCTAAAAACTACAGCTGAGTCAAATACAATGTTGTTGATCAGAATTACTACAAAAGGTAAGGGGAACTGTATGGAGCTCCTGTTGTTTTGAGCTTGGAGAACAAGCCAAGGAGATGGGCACTCATCCTCTGGAGCTGAACTCTTCAGGATGAGTTGCACTCCTGGCCACGCTCAGCGTCAGCAGCCTGCAGCTCGTATCAGACTGACAGCATCTTCCTGTGGCAAAGCCCTGTGAACATCTGCATTTATGATGCTGCGGATCTGAAACTACGTGGATAAAACCATTGGGTCAGTGCTTGCATTAACTCATTCAAATGATTTCTTTGTGCAAGAATTTTTAGATGGGAAAGTCTCAGCCAAGGACAAATTTCCCTCAATGTCCTAATAAGTCTTTGCTGATAGCACCCTGCAGTGTTAAGTTCCCAATGGGAGTGAGAATTCTGTCATTGCTTTTGATGGAAGCACGATAGTTTCATCAACTATTTTTGGGCAACTAGCAAGGAATACGGTGAGCATGACTTGTCATGACAGTGGTTTTTGGAATTAGTCGAGTTAGGATGAGGCATATATGTAATTTTCAAGAGCGTCATTTTTATGCTGTTCCAAGCTATGGAAAACATTGAGCTATATCGATCAGAGAAAAGCACTGCTGTGATATAATTCCAGAATCAACGTATAAAAAAATTCCCTTGTCTTTTTAGCAATTACTGATGAAGGGAATAAAGCTGCAGGTGAACACAAAGAGCTGGCTGTTAGCATTCCTGCACTGCCAGCACGCCAGATTGGACAGTAAGCAAGTCATTTTGCCTGGAACGAAAGCAGCTGAATGCTGACAGATAAGTGTTTGTGCAATGCGGGCTCGTCGATGAAAATAAGCTGTCACAGCTTACACTGACCTGTGCTATTCAATTAGGAGGTGATGCCTTTCTTCTCCAAAGGAATCAAGAGCACTTATCCAGGTGATGCTGGTGCAGAGCTTGGGGGTGCTGGGCACCGTGGGAGGGGGCTTCTCACTGGTGTAGTGTTGAGGTGTGGTATCAAAAAACAGAGCTGGTTTAGGTTTTGAGGAGTCCATCTTCTCATCTGCCATCAAAAGCTCTATCTGAATACCTTACTATTGGGTTTTTCACTGCCCCAAGCCACTGGAATTAATGCAGAGCTGTGACTTGCTTTGAAATGGTATCTTTTTGTTCAGTTCATTTCCATGCTTCAAACAAAAAATAAAAACCCAACAAGTTTTGACAGATCCCAAACCGTTTTGTTTCCAGAATATTCTCTGTGAAACTAAACAAGAAGTTTTCTCATTTTGTCCCAGAATGAGCAAAGACAAATGTTGAAACCTTTCAGACATGGATTTGCCACCTCGCACGCAGGTCGACGAGAGATTACATTTCATTTGGCTTCAGGTAGAGGCCAATCTACTAATTAAATGGCAGAGCTGCTTTACTGAAGATAAAAATAAAGCAGGCACTAGTGAGAAAAGGGGAATGGGGCCCAAACAAAAGGGAAGGCCAGGAAAGGGATGAAGTCAATAACAGATAAATCCCAGTCCCAACACAAGCACGAGAAAGACAATACTCTGTTGTGCACAGAGAAGCTGAGGTTTATTAGCTGTTGATTAAGTCTTGCAAGGAGCAGAAAGATAGTTGAAGAGAATGGAGCAAAATACAAACAATCTCTTCTATTTTCTTGGCAAATTTGATCTTCTCTATTAGGATTATCAGAGAGCTTATTCCCTGGATGTGGGCAGCGAGGCAGATTTCCAATGCCTTTCAATTGCTTTTCTGGCTGAGGCTGGCTATTCTAATGCAACGTGACGGGTAGCCACAAACATAATCCTCAGGACACAGTGGTGTTGAATGCAGATGCTAGTCACAGAGTCAAAAGAGAGGAGCAGGGCTCCAAGTTAGCTCACACAGGGACACTCGTGGCACTGGTTTGTTTGTGACCTGTAGCTGAAAGCTCAGCGCTGCTGCGTTCATGACTTTGGTTACAGGTGGAAATTCTGATTTAAAACACTATCTGTTTCCAAATCACAGAGTATTGCTTATTCTTTTTTCCTCTGCTGATTTCACCTTCCAGGATGGGGATTTAGGAATACCCATATTGGATCAGACTGCCTGTTAATCTAATCTGGTGTACCTATTCCGGCTGCAGCTAATAGATGATGCTTCAGAGGAAGAAAACAGAAAGAAAACAAACCCACCACAATACATCTCGTTAATTGAACAGTTCTGTACACGGGGAGAAAAATTCCTTCCTGACGTCCACAGGTGATGAGCGTATGCCCTGAAGCATGAGATACGATTACTCTTATCATTATCTTAGCTTGCATAGCAACAAATGTAATTAGCGGTCATAAAATTATCCTGCTGTTTGGGATTATCTATTTTTTTTTTAAGCAACAGAGCCAAGCGTGTCTCTGAGGTAACTTCATTTGAATAGGATGAATTTGGCCCATAAACCCTATAATGTATCCTTAAGTACAAACAATAGAAAACAAAAAAGGCAAAAATGAAAGGACTTGGTTGCGGCCTCCTAAGGCTGCTATTCATCACGTACTTGGGCTGCTTCTTAAGAGGCTTTATTCAAACTTCATATTAGCGAGATAAGAGGTGAAACAAACTGCTGGGAGCAATGACAATGAGCAAAAGCAGAGTAAGTTTTCAGGCTGGAACTCAGTAAATACCTTTAAGCTAGGCGTTGTGGCCATTTAAAGGCAATTACCTCCCCCTGTCTGAGAAGCACCCAGATGACATTTGGTCACACCAATGGCATGGGCAAGATGAGACCACTGTCACACCAAAACGTGAACAATTAGACAGGACTGAGCTAATGAGGTGAGTCACCCACTGAGTCTGCTCAGCAATGTGAAACCAGGACCTCAGGGGCAAGAACAGCAGCAGGGTTTGCCCAGCTCCAGAGGGGTTCACATGTCACCCAGGTTGGCTACCTGGGAGGGATTTGGTCACAGCTGTGGTGAAAACCCAATGCAGAAAAACCACTCTGGCGCTGGCAGTGCTTTCTGCAGCCTCTGCTCTTGCTCTGCTCTTGTTTTCCAACTGCCCCAGTCCTATCTCTTGGTGCAATTGATTTTCTGCTGCTTTTTTCTAGTCCTATGTATGTAGAGAGAGTCAGCCCAAGTAGATGACAAAGATTTCAGTTTTCTTAGCAAGTGGTTGTCCACACACTGTACGAGACCATATATGATGCTGGGAGGAGCATTCTGTGCAGCTGCTTGGAGAGCCCTCTCAAAGTGGCACCACGTCCACCATGGCCATTTGCAGCTGTGGGTTTTTTCCTTCTTTCTAAAAACACAAAAACATGAGCTGGGAAGGATTTTGTGGGGGAGAAAACGCACAGAAAGACTGAAAAGGACATTTTTTTCTGCAATGCCCACGTCTTCAATGCAGAGCAAACTCAAGCTTGAACATTGCTAATGATGGCCCCCAAATACCAGTCCTACATTAAAGGGCTTTTTTCAACAGGTGTTTTTGTTCCAGTTGTTTTCTTTCTGAGTCACCAGGGTTTGCTGATGAGACCACCATTAAGTTCTGCCCCCAGCAGAACCAGGCTGGGAGCTCCTGCCTTGCTCTAACAGAGGTGCCAGAGCTGTAGTCCCCTGTATGTAAAAACTGCATGCACCACTTAGCCTCAACACTGGAAACATCATAAGAATGGATAGAGCATGCATCAGCACCAGCATCTAAAGCACAGACAGGCCAACATAAAGTAGGCAAGCACTTTTATTGCTCCTTGGAAGACTCACACTAAATCGTCAAGGTTAACTCCATCTTTGAGACAAGATAGTTTTTGTTTGTCATAAAATATCTTTCATGACTCTGTCCTTCTGCTTAATGAAGATGCCCTCCGCAGATTTGGGGATTGCAGGTAATTTATGCTGCAAGTTGCTGCTCCCATGATGTTACCATGAGCCCCATGGTATGCTCCTCAGAGACCCAGCTCTTGGCCAGGTGAGTACATGAGAACCTCAGCACTTGTTTTAATAACAGCTATAAAGTGATGACAAGTCACCAGAGCTACGGATAAAAACACAGAGATGTGACCCAGGTGCATCCTAAATATCTTGGAAGGCAAAGAAAGCCGAGTGCATGTATTTACTCACATCTCATTATTTCTAGAGCAGGTTTGGGAGCTGTGACTGCAGATCTGGGAGCGCGCAGGATGTGTAAATCCCTGCTTGTGGAATGTAAGGGCTGAATTTGCTGGTGTGAAGATGCTCTATGCTCGTAGAAGCCCTCCAGCCCACTCAGTGTGCTACCGAGGCTTGGATGGGCTCTGGTGGCCGGTGCAGGTTGGGCTGGAGATGCATCCTGCCATCCCCTCGGTCCTTTCCTTGTGGGGAGGATGGGTATCCTGGCACCTGAGCAGTCTGCCTGGATCCTGCCCTGCAGACACAAGCAAGGCCCTGGGCTCCTATCTGCCCTCCCACTGCTCCCCGTGCACCGAGGTGGGCGGCAGGGCTGCTGGATATTGCCAGGAAAACAGGCATTTTTGTGCTACCTGTTCTGCACGTGACAAGTGCCTTCTATGCTTTGGTGGAGAACGCTGCATTTCAGCGTCAGAGCCCTCTAATTGAGCAACAAATGCTTGTTGCACAAACGAGACCGACGATTTTTGATAGATGGAAAATACAATATTTAGTCAGACTGCTGTAAGTTAAAACACAGCAGACAGTAAAAGGATGAAATTATACCCCAACAGACTTTTAAATGAGAAAATAGTCTGTGTTAGGGAACATTATTCATTTAAATAGCAGAAAGCTTATAATTTCAACGAAGCCACAATTTCCATAAAAAGCCTGCATTTGGGATGTTTTTCCCCTTTTCCCTCTTGCAGACTGCAGTTAAAATGAGTGAACCTTCCTGCTTACGGAGAAATTCATTTTTATTTTCCTTTGCCTTTTTCATGTCAATTACAGAACACTTTGTTAAAATGATTACATAATTTTCACAGAAGCTTGGTATTGCAGGCTGGAGGAGATAAACCCACTTAAATGTGACTAATGTACTCTCAAATTCCTGCCCAGAGCAGTTTCTCATCTAGACATCACTCACACCATCTTCCAAACCCCGTGCACAGAATCAGTGCAAATGTCAGAGACAAAAAAGCATCTTCTTCTGCCGGGGGAGGCACCACGTGCACTCTGTTTTTAGGCAGCGAGTCAGAGGTCGCTTGCTGCTAAAAACTCTGTATCCTCAGCCCTCATCTCATCACTCGGTTCCTGTCTCATGATAAGGTTACGCTGAATGGTGCTGGCATCCTTCAAGGTTACTGTTCCAGAAAATATTTGCAAATAATTTGACGTGCTGTCAGCTAGCAGGCAGCAGTGAACTCGTATAATTCAACATACTAATGTGGGTTTTCACGCCTAAAGCTATAAATAAGCTTGATATTCAAAAGTTTCTGTAATGTTTATTTAATAGCAATATTTTATAAATAAATCTTGATTATTCCATTGCACTCCAATGGAGATCTTCCTCCAATATAACAGTTGCTTCTAACCCCAGGCCTCTTTCTTCAACCCCTCCTCACCACCCACGTCTGCGTTAAAGAAATAAAAACACTGCCTTTGTAAAGCCTTTTCCAGGCACAAGGTAACGATGGCCACGCTGCTCTCACCTTCCTCCTCCTCTGCATCCTCCTCCTCAATTCCCCTTCACTTTGACCAGACTGCTGCTCGTTCTGCTGGAGATTTTGTCTGTTGCACGGGGATGCCTGCAGCAGCTCCTGCGAGCCCAGCCTCAGAAAACTGTGTGACACTGTGCACCTCTCAGGAAGTGCTGCATGGGCTCCAAGTGGATCCCACCAGGTGGATCTCAGGTGTGCCTCCCACTGCCCGGCTGCCTTTTGGGATGCACTCCATCCTTTCATGCCAGAGGATCACCACAAAGCAGGTGATGCTGGAGTTCAGCTGTTTCTCATAGGCTCCAGTCCTCCACACCTTTCAGCCCCATGGCTGCAGATGCGATGCAAAGTGCAGTGCAGCCCATCTGGGAGGTGCTCACGGTGTGGCACCAGGCAGCAACTTGGAAAGATGACCCTTTCCTGACAACAGCTGCTGGCAGCTTTTTCCTCTTTCAATCAGACATCACAATCAGAAGCCTTTAATTGAAAAGCACTCACGTGGAGCTGCATATGGGTTGGGCCATTGCAACGTTTTGTGCAGTGTTTTGTGTTTTTTGCTTTTTTTTTTTTAATGGCCATGATTTTCAGCACACTGCCCACAACACAGTAAAATAATCACCTACTTGGGAAAAATAACAACGCTCGCTAACAAGTAATTATAATCAAGCAGGACTCAATGCATACATGCTTTATACGTACTCCTCATCGTGAGCACATTAGGATGGTTCATAAGTAAGTTGTTCACATCTGGTTCCCCACACAAATGGTACATTGCCACGGTGAGTGACGCAGGAAGAATTTCTCTGCTCCATGTTGCTACGTGGAAACTCAGGTCCAAGAATGCAATATCTACTACACAAAGACCTGAACACGTATTCACATCTGGGCTTGCATTTTGGAGAGGAAGCAGAAGTATCTGCAACTACTGGCTGTTGTAAGGCTCTGCACAGGATTCTGGACGCACTCACGGGATTCTGTTTGCCAGAAGTTTAGAGAGAAGTTCACTGTAATTCGAGTGCCAAGGAAATGAATGACAAAAAAATTAAATCTGCATGACATCGATATTTAATAGCATCACCACCAGTGGTATTCAGAGCCTTCTGCAGCATAAAGAACTGGACCCCAAATGAGCAAACTCCAATTGTTTCCAACAGGGATAAGAGAAGTGAGAAGCCTCATCAAGGAAACAACTTCTTTGTGCTGCATTCTGTGCAAATATTTGGATTACTAAAACGAATTTATGAAGCAATTACTTTTAATGCTATATGAGCAAATTAAGTACTCATTGATTTGAGATTTATAATCTAAAGCTAAAAGATCATGAAAAAGCAAATATAACTTAATTAAATGTCCCTTGGCTTTGCTACTTTTGCAGACCTAACTCATAAAGTAAGTTAAACAAACCATTTTTAGAACATAAATGAGTATTGGTTCTTTTAGTTCAGAAGACAAATAATTTACTGGCTAAATATATTCAGCAAGTGTAGCCATGTGAAAGATTTTTCCAGTGGCCTCTGGGTCTTGAAGAAAGGATAAAAACTGGCTGGTACAGATTCAAGAAATTCATTATGCCAGGAATGACAGGAGCATTTGCTGTGAAAAGGGGAAAACAAAAGGCTATTTCCGTTCTTTTTACACTGGGAAAATATTTTAATATATTCATGCAGTACAATATATTGTGAAAGGAACGTGCCTTTATGGTCTCTCCATTGGCAACGCACTTGTGATTATTCATTCCTGACACTGAGCCCATTAACCTGGGGAAATTTAATCTAATGCTATAGCAATGTTGCTATTTTTTCAGTCTGAAGTGTAAATAATTTGAAAAAAGCCCTCACCCAGATTTTTAGAATGAAACATCCCAAGCATGTGCTCAGCCCATCGCGTAGTCACTTCAACTCCTTCGTACTGCAGAAGCAGAAAGGCTGCATTTAAAGAAGAGTGAAGAACAACATGCTGCTAGATAAATTATGGAAGACATTCATTGCAACTGCACATTCCAGTTGTGGAAACTGTTCCTAAAGGGAGTAGTTTGGATGTCTTGCCCTTTCAATCCATGAATGGGTGTTACATGATCACAGTGGAGTACATTTCAAACTTCACGAGGTTTGAGCTTAGGCTGAAGATGTGGGATTTGGACGTCTCCATCTTCCTTGAGGAGCTCTCTGAAGGACACGCCTGTGCCAAAGGCAGGGACAGGGCATTCACCAAGCACTGGGATGTGCATACACTGCACCAACACAAAGGTCCAAAGAACAAACCACATCAGTTACAGGTCTGACACTCAGTCAGCTACCTGCCTCCTAATAGCAGCACTCTTTGTGTCAATTAAACGTGCAAAATTTGGCATATATACAAGCAATAGAATGCTCAGATTCCCAACATTTGAATTTCTCTTTTAAAATTCATCAAAGTCATTCGTGAATAAAAGGGTGGATGCTGTACATGGGCCAAATGCAGCCGAATGCAGCTGAGACCTGGCGAGCAGTGATGATGACTTGTTGATAAACACCAGCTCTGCTGTGGAAAGAGACATCAGAAATAAATACACAACTTTTCCAACAGACCTTGGAGCTGAAGTAGCATCCATCTTTTTAAAACCTCATTACTGTAGACTACAAGGGCTCGGGCACACAAACAACAAATTACATCAGGTAAGTAAGTTACCATACATCAGCTGGTCTATCTGCACACTCCGAGTGCACTGCAAACACACCATAATTTGAGTTAACTGAGCCCTCATTGGCTTTACGCTAACCTACAGCAAGATGCTGCCTTGGAAAGGACATAGATCAGGAGTGCCTCCACGGATAGTTACCCCAGGCTAGCTGACATGCAGCAATGTGCTGGGGAAATGTCGTTTTCCCATTATTCTCAGCCATCCCTAGGCTGGGAGTTAGGTCTGTTGCACTGCAGTGCGGGTACCTTGCTGAGTTACTTTAGACAGAGAGCCGACATCGCCTCAGGTTCTCTTTCTCTTTGATGCAGAAGAGTTGAGGCTTCCAGGGACTTCACAATTTAGGCACCTCCAGAGAAAATGTTAAAGGTATCCCGCTGTATTTTAAGAGGCACGGCAATTAGCATCTTCCAATGCAGAGGAAATGTAAAATGCTGAATTGGTCAAGCAAGGCGTAAGGCCATTTTTAAGCATCCACAATTTTAAATGAGTGAATCGGTTTTGAACTGAACAAGTAGAATTACAAAGTACACTGGAAAGCATTTTGCATTTTAGATTAATATATCAAACATGGGAAAAGACTCTACCTGCAACAGTGCCTGCAAAGTCAATGAGAAACAGCTCCAGTAGCACTGCTGGTATTGAAAAGCAAGATGGGATTTGCCCTTGCAATCAGGTCTGTGTATTCAGAGCTCTTTGGAGAAAACAGCACATGGACATGTTAACTAAAGACAGTGCTGCAAATGCACAAAGGGATTACATTATGCTTGTAGGTCTGACATGACCTCCTCCTAACTTTCCCACCCCACCCTTCTTCTAAAGCACACTATTTACCTGTAAGTTTAACTACTGAGTGTCTGATGTGTTTTGCATTAGGGCTTATAGCTCACATTTCCTCTGTGAGAACTCTTACTGTGAGTGTTAATACAGCAGCTCTCCAAGAGTTGGATCAAAAGGGAGTGGAAAGTAATAGGAGTCTTCTCATGGACTTTTGTGTCTATAAGTGCCCCAGGAGCAATCTTAAAGAGGATTCCTATCTCCTTCCTATTCCTTCTCCTATCTGGAAGGAAGTCTTGGTTGCCATGTCTGCACAGTATGTTCAATACCTTAACCTATCTACCGTGACCTCCATGAGTGAATTTCTGTATTCTTTACAAATTACCTTCTTCCTAAGAGAGTGGCAGCATGCCTGGCACAATGGGAATGGACTCACACCAGCATTTGTGCTAAATTTGAAAAATATATAACCTGTTCCCCTTGTCTCGATCAAAGCATTCAGTCAATCTGAACAAAATTTTTGTTTGTTCTCATTTTGATGAAAATATAACATAGAATTATTTGGTAATGCCTTAAACTAATAGAGCATTTCCTGCATCTTGGTCAACAAACCCAGAACAAACGTTCAAAGTCTCCATTTACCACTTGCTTTCTACACCACTTGCAGCCATCCCCCATCTGTCATTCTTCTGCTTTGCTGTACCACATCTCTCACCTCTCACACCCCAGCAGCCTCTCCTTCCCCATCCTCCACCTTACACTTGCTTCTTGCAACATTTCCATTACGGCTACTACTCAACTCAGCGAGAGCAGTATTGGGAAGGATGCAGTACAGCATTCATTTGCATGATGTTGTATGAAAAGTGGTTGCTATGAAAATTATCGTGCCATAAACGGGAAGAGCTTGGCTCAAGATGAAAAATACAGAGCAGAAGTGGAAGTAATCTTGAGACTTCTCTCCTTATTACCGTTGAAAGGTCACACACAAAAGCCTGCAATGTGCAGAACGTGAAGGTGAAGTGCACTGTATCTTAAAATGACCCTACACAACAAGAAGATAATGCTCTACGTGTAATAAAACGAGTATCTTAAAGGACTCCAGAGACAAATGTTTGCTATTTTCCTTTATCTGACAGTTACACACGTAAGAAGTAGTAACAAAGATGTATGATAAAGCAGATGGACAACCTACTGTTATGTGTATTGAGATAACCACAAGTGGGCTCAAGCAAAGGCATGTAGGACAAAGATAAACAAATTACACTAAATTAGAAGAGGGGTGGGGAGAGAATGTCATGATAGAGGGACACCCCAGTGAGCCACCAGTTCCCCTGGAGATGCCAACATCTGCCCAGAACTCAGTCACTCCATGCGTGAGATTGGCTTTAGTGAAGGCCCTGCCATCTGTGAACCACGGGATCTGGTGAAGGACCACACAAAAAGTCCGGCTTCGGTACTTTACTGCATCCACGTGAAGCTCCTTGGCAAATCTCCACCAGGCCTTGATCTTTTAATCCACTCCAGGACGTGTAAGAGGTTTAATCACTTCCTATTTTTAAAACTGTAGTGGTGCCTCCAAAGAAAGGCGCATTCTGCAGAAGTGAATTGATCCAAGGACATTCGAAATCTACAAACAAAAGCAGTACAGCATTAAGAGACAATCATAATTAAGTGACGATCATGAGCGCTGCCCAGAGAGGCTCCTCTGGTTCTGTCAACCTCAGCCAGTCTGGGATTCAGGATGGAACTCAGGAGAAGACATGCTTACATTTATTTATGCAGATGGATGAAAGCCATGCTGTTTGCTTTCTTGTTTTCAGAAGGCTGAGACAGGTGCCTGACTTCAGAATTTTCCTGGTGCCAGGACTCTCTCCCTCAGACAAGCAACAAGTTCCAGAGGAACCTGCAGAGAAGTCCTTTACAAGCAACAGCATCTTTTACCAAAGGCCCAGTGCTAAAGCCGAGCGAGCTTTAATTCCAAAGCAAGATTGAGTTCAAAGTAAATGTGTGACAGAGCGTGCAGCCATCCTGAGAAGCTATTAGGACCTGTGACCTTGAGATCAATCCAGAGAGTTCTTTGTGGGACCGTCTGCCTGCAGGCTGTACGATAAAAGTGGTCGGCAAGCTTGCCTACAGAGGGGAATCTGACACAGCAATCGGTGCTGAGGAGATTGATTTCAAGTGAAATAGCAGCGAAGGACGTTCATGTGCTAATAAAGCAAGGCTGGGAGGGGAGGAAGACACCAGCAGCAGCAAAGGATGGTTTTTTCCCTCTGAAACTTTCAGGCAGTCATTCATCTATGTCCAAACCGTGCAATTGGGTGTAGCTGCAAATAGAGCCACATAAAAACCAACCTCATGTGCAGGAGCGAGGAAGGGAAGCCAGGGGAAGTGATGCTGCTTGGGATGAGGGAGCTGCACTGCACCACGGGCATCATCCAGAGGCTGTGCAGAAATGGAGGAGGCACCTGATGTCCCTCCACAACCCCTTCTCTCTGTCATACATTTTGTTTGATGCCGAGGTTCTCCTGTCCAGCTGCCCTGCAATGGCAATGGGCTCGTGGCCACACTTCTCTTCGAGAAGCCAAACTAGATGACATGAAGTTCATGATGTTTTTATGCTTTTTAATGCCAGCTTTATCTGTGGGAGCACAGATAATATCTGACTCAGAAAAACAAACAAACAAAAAAACCCTAAAACAAAAAAACAAAAAAACATTATGCTATAATCTATCAACAAATTTCAAATGAATTTGAACTGTTAGAGTCAGTGTGTATTGAATCAGCACTTTGCATCATTTGCCTGTGGCATTTTGGATCCAGTATCGGGAGTTTTCATGCCAGATTTACTGCACTGATGAACCACCACCTCAGCTCCTGTCACACAGGACAAAAGCAGGAGGGAAAACCTTTATTTCCACTGTTCTGTGGAATATTTCGAGACAAAAATGAACATTTGGATGAGACAGAAGAGAAAAAAAAAAAGAAACAAGGAAGCTGATGGCATCTTCTAAAGCATCAGATGTAATTTCTGAACTCAGTGATCAGCAGTGCAATGGCTCTGAAGCCCAAACAACAAGATTTCATTACACCCTGACAACATGTAGTCCTTTGGCTGCAACATCCATCAGATCAATACCTTTATTTCTATCAGGATGTTGCATTTATTGTGTTACCCCTCTGGTATCTCCAGAGAGCGTTGTCTTACACAAATACAGTCAGCCCAGTCACTCTGTTATTATAATGAATTTTTCTGTGAGAGACATACGGCGCTCAGAAAATGGCCAACACTGCTTGTAGCCAGCACATTTCCTTGCAGGTTTAGTAAATGCAAGGAAAAAAAACACCCAAACCATCCTGGCAGCAAGAAATTGTGTTTGTCCCCCAGCTTTAGGGACCTGCCTGCTCTTTAGATAATCAATTTCCTCAGATTTCTAATAACATCTTTAAGAGCAAGCAAGGCTCCCGGTCCCTGCAACTCAACAGTTGGAAATAAGCTATAATATGCATTAAAAATAAAGCTGGTCATTCCCTATATGTTGGACACTGCAAGCTGCAAAACAAGATACACAAACTACCTCTGCTCCCGTGGCATCCGATGCTCCAATTAAAAGTGTGTCAGCACTTCTTTCATAAAACTCCATTGCTGAGGGCTCTCTAACAGCTGCTTAACTTTATGTAGCATAAATGGTCGCAGTCCAGCAGCAAGAATATTATGTGCAAATGGTCCCTGCTGTGTAGAAAATGAGCCTGGAAAGCCCAAACTGCAACATACAGTGAAATGTGAAATGTTATTCATACGGCCCTGGTCTCATCTATCCATCCCAGAGTAAGTTTTCTGCAATGAGGAGCATGCAGGGCATACTGGTCCTCTCAGGAGGTGGATGAAGAATGCTTTGTCTTTCTGGTTTTGTTTCTAATCAGAAGAATTTGCTGTGTAAAACCAGTAAAAGTGGTTTACAACACTTGAAAAAAATACATATTAAAATAAAACAAGAGCTGAACAAGCAATTTAGGTCTGAAATGTAGCCCGCTGCACAAGGCTTTGCATTTGAGATGATGAGCAGTCCACTGATTGTTAAAGTCTGTCTCCTTTTTCATCTTCCTGTTTGCTTCGTGTCTGATAACACTTTATGAGAGGGAGAACACAGGCGGCTGCTTCCAGCAGAAGGGACGACCACAATGCTTCTCTTTTGCTCCATCACAGCAGTGATTCAACCAGCAAAGCACAGTGGTTTCACCTGGGGTGCAGATGCTCTGCAAAGTTAAAATACTATCGAGACCATTAAACTCAGCGGCTCCAAAACTCTGAGCAACGTTTCATTGGGTAATTGACAGCAAGATGTGAAAAGCTTGACTGAGCTGAGCTGAAGCTGCAGCACATCCCTGCGTGCAGCGAGAGAAGTGTGATCTCTTTAGTGAGAACTATTGGTGATAGGTGGATGGAAGGGCTGGATGATCTTGTAGGTCTTTTCCAACCTTGGTGTTTCTGTGATTCTGTGATTCTGTGATTCTGTGATTCTGTGATTCTGTGATTCTGTGATTCTGTGATGGGCACCGAGAGCCACAGGTGCACAGCAGGATCCCTCCTAACAACTGAAGGAGGACAATAGTTCTCACCAGGAGCACAGAATCACAAAATGGCCAGGGTTGGAAGGCACCTCAAGGACCATGAAGCTCCAACCCCCTGCCACATGCAGGGCCACCAACCTCCACATCCAGGGCCCCATCCAACCTGGCCTTGAACACCTCTAGGGACAGGGCATCCACAACCTCTCTGGGCAGCTGTTCCAGCACCTCACCACTCTCTCTGCAAAGAACCTGCAGAGAGCAGGAAAGCATCTCTGTATTTTAACCAGCTTTTCCTGCTCAATGGGATGAAGTACAGTCTCCAGGGCAGTCCTGAGTTATTGTGAGTGCCTACACTGCCTGAATCTCTCCTGAAGTAGTTTCAGATCTGTTGAGGAATAATACTCTAATCCTCGTCTAGAAAATTATTATTAATACTATGCAATAACTGAGGTCTGTGGCTGCCCCTCAGACTGCTGGCAGTATCAAATTATTCATAAAGACAGATTTAATGGGGTTATCGCCGCACTACAGTGGGAAGCTCGTGGGAGACACCGCGAACTGCTTTGGGCACACAGGTGACCCATCTGATGCTCTTTGCAGCCTCATTGCTGTAAGTGCTTATGTCTGACAGCTGCCATCTCTGATTTTTCCCTGAACTTACCAAATATACTGAAATAAAAGCCAGCGTGGGCTGCCTGCACAGGGCAGGGAGCAGGAAGACGGAGCGCTCATTGCCGGCACTGGGAGGGATTGGAGGAACTGCTTCTCCTGTGAAGGATCCTGCAGGATGAGCACGAAGGCTGCTTCAGGGATGTCATTAGTGTGATTCTGCCAATCAGCTGCAATGAGGAGTGATTAGCTCTGCCTTGTCTAAATGACTCTGGGGCTGCGGAGTGCTGGTGCAAATCAAACAGCTCCATTCGGGGCATTCGTTGCCACCAGGAATCTTTATGCTGGTGTCAGGGCATGCTCAGCGCCATTCAGCCTTCCCATCTTTGTGCAGGTGCCTGTCTTCCGTTATTTAGAACTGAGATCAGCTAGGTATTTATTTAAGGCACAAAGGAGATGCCATCTCTATCTTGTAATGCAGCATCTGTAACACTTCCCTTTATGGCTCATTCCCTGGAACAAACTAGTTTTCAAGTGAGAAGCAGGCATTCAGGTGTTGTGGCACAAACAAGGAGCCAGATTCGTTTATCCTTAGCAGGGCACAAGCCTTTATGATGTGGTTCTGGAGAGCTGTGTGGGACTGGATTAGAACCTTTTTACTAGAAGTGATGCTTTCCAACACTTTGACCTCCACTGACTAAGTGCCCACATGGCACTGCGTTATTTAAAAATATTCCTGGTCCCGTGATGTACAGAACCACGTATAGAACCGATGGTTTTCACAGCACAAAAGTACAGCCTGTGTTACGGAGGCAGAGGACGCTGCTCCTGATGTCCATTAGCTCGTTTTAAATTGCAGGTCTTGCTACAAAAACAAGACCTGTAGCACCTTCACATTTTTCCCTGCTGCTGATGTTGTTATTATCAAATCTGACACTTTGACGCTACTGAAACCTATTGTTTTCACGTTAGGTGTAAGAACTCCTAAGTTTCACTTATGCAAATTTATTGATAGAGAGATGTATGCATTAGACCTGCAATGAGACTATTAACAAAATGAGGCTATCTCCATTCTGAATGTTTAAATATTCAGCTCCAAACGATGCTCAGAGATGTAAAGCTCGCCACATATTCACTCCTTTTCATCACAAAACTCTTTTGCACTGATGGCTTCACAGAGCTCTGCCTGTGTGCAGGCACTTAGCAGAAGACCAATTGCATAACCTTTTTCCCCTTACAAGCATTCCCGAGGCTAAATAAGACTTTACCAGCAACAACAACACCCATCAGTTATCTATGCTGTAGTGTAAACAATGAAATTCTTATTATGTACTCAGAATTCACAGAGCCATTTCCATGGTAACTCTGTTTTCATGTCATATCTTTAATGAATAGGTAATGAAAGAAATGCTGCATTTACAACTTCATTACTAGTAAAAAAAAATACAGCAGTAAATTTGAATTATGGTAGCTGTCATTTTCGGAACACGCTGAAGATCACGCAGGAATTTCAAGGCTGTCATTTTGAAGTGACAAAGTAAATACAAGCAGAAAAATATACCGGGCGCTCTTGTTTTTAATTCCACTCTTCAGTTTGCTCCGCTATTCATAATATTCTGATACAGAGTAAAAGCTGAAGCAATAAAACAAGGTCATTGCGGGATGATGGGGCAGGCGCAGTTGGAGACAAGTTGTGTGCTTGTGAACATGTGTACCAATGCTGGTGAATGTTAATGGCTTGATTCATCATATTTTAATTACATAAATCACCAAAGCGCTGACTTCTATAGGTATTGCTTCCAGGAGAGGTACAAGATGCGTAATGGAGCATGGAGGATGTTTGCCTGTGGGACAGGACTGGAAGGAGCCACAGAGAACAGCTTGGAGGCAGCCAGGTGAGCCAGGCAGGGGCAGCGAACCACATAACCCCATGGGTATGGTAACCCTGCTCCGAATTACAGCCCCAGGTAAATCAATGAGGCAGCCCTGCAGGAGCTGCCAGCCTGATGCAGGGTCTGGCTCTGGGGAGTATCTGAATGCAAGGCACGGAGCAAAGTAACTTGCCTTGTTCAAGATTTCTGTGGGCTTAGAGACTCGGTTTCTCCACTGCCCTCCTCATTGGGATTGCAGCTGTTGCAGAAAGGTGCAGCCTTGCAGCACGCTCTTTCTCATGTCAGTGGTGCTGCAGGGCAGGAGCAGGCACAGGGCCACGTCCCTCAGCTTCCAAGGCACTGGATACTGCTTCCCCTCATGAGCTTCATGGCAGAAACCCACAGCCACAGCTTCACTATGCTCCTCAGTATATGGTTTATAAATCTCCCGATTCTTATCTCACGTGAGTACATGGGAATCTGTTTCCATTAAAAGAAATGTCTTCTCACACCTCAACAGGGAATACCCAGAGGCTCAGAGCTCACAGAGCAAACAAGAACCTCCTGAAAGCCCACAAATCTGCTGTCAGCTCCAAACCTTTGGGTTGTCTCATGAATGATAACCCTCACAGAATCATTAAGGCTGGAAAAGATTTCTATGAGCCCTAAGTCCACCTTCAACCCACTCCCACCATGTCCACTGACCGTGTCCCTCAGTGCCACATCTCCATGGTTCTTGAACACCTCCAGGGACAGGGACTCCCCCATCTCACAGAATCATAGAATCACCAAGTGTGGATTCCCTTGGATTTCCAAGGTTGGAAAGGATCTCCAAGATCATCCAGTCCAACCATTCACCTACTACCAACAATTCCCCACTAACCCATGTCCCTTAGTACCACATCAAAGAGTTTCTCGAACAACTCCAGGGACGGTGACTCCACCACTCTCTGGGCAGTCTGTGCCAATGCCTCACCACTCTTTCTAAGAAGAAATTTTTCCTAATGTCCAATCTGAACCTCTCCTGAAACTCTCATTATGCACGTTTTGGACTTGTGTTATTCCACAGAGCAGGATCGGCAGGGCAAATTTTGGGACTGGGGCAGGACTGGAGCCGACAGCTCATGCCCCTGCAAAGCATGCGTTCCCACAAGGATGCTCAAGGATGCTCAAGGATACCCAGCACCAGCAGTGGTGCCACCCCTCAGCCACTCTAAATGGGGCTGAAGAGATGCAAAGGAAAATAGGACTGTGGAATAACAGTCCTGAGAACAGCCGAGAGTACAGGCATGCAGCTGGGTGAATTGGTGCTCAGCTACCGCAAAATTCTCATTTATTCTAATTTAGATCATTCTAAATGAAATCTTGCCAAGTGGGACAGAACAACCAAGTGTATTAAGTGCTATTGCTGTTTCAGAGTCGCTGGGAAAGTGAGGGATGTGTTTGGGGTGTGTGTTTGTCTGGAGAGGAAGATTTGTTGGTTTTTGAAAGCGGCGATTTGGGAGAAATTCACAATGGTGCAAAGCCATTATAGATGGAGGCCGGAGATGGTGCAGAGATTGAACTTGTTACAGGAATATTTTATAGCCCACCTGACCACAGCTGAGCAACTGGACTGTGAAATGGTTGAGCAAATAAAAAAAAGCAGTAAAAATTCTGGAGTGATAGTAATGGAAGATTTTTAACTACCAGAGCATAGGCTGGAGTCCATTAAGTGAATGAAATAAAGCTTGAGATATGCGAGAATGTGTGGCTCACGGCAGATTTTTTCTAAAGAACTCATTAAATGCCCCAGCTGTAGTTACTTGGGTATTGAATAACAGAGAATAAATAGATCTGCCCCAACCGTATTAGCTGGGTATTATTAAGAGCTGCACATAAGGACTGTACACATGAACTGCATGAAGGCAAACCGTATGGTGGTCCTGCAGCTCCTGGCCCGTTGCTGTGTCGTGCTGGGCACCATTCCTGGTCTGTGCTCTGCTCCTTGTAGTGCCCAGGCACCAGCAGCTCCTGTCAGCACCTTCCTGCTGTGAACAGATGTTACAACAGGAAGGCTATGGGTGGAGGCTGAGGGGGTCAGTAACAGCTAAAGGGGCAACTAAAATGAAGGATGCTTTTGATTTCTGAATTCTTTTTATCAGTTACATGAAATAAATCATGCAAAAAAACAAAACAAAAAACACACACAACAGGAGGAAAAGTGCGCTGATGCACTGATGGCTTTTTTTAGGCAGCAGGGTGGTGAGCAGTGACCTGGGAGGGACCTATGAGGGACTCAGGACCTGTCCTGGTGAGACTGGTGCTGACAAACTTCAGTCTATGTCCCCTCTACCCCTTCATCACCTCCAACAACTGGGGAAATCTCTCTCTGCAAACTCTTCTGGGAAGAACTGATTCAAATGTATGAATTCCCAATGACTCATCATTGCAGATCTGTGGAACTTGGGCAACTGATGATGCTTTCCCTTCAGAAAATTAAGAGTTTCTTGAGGTCATTTGTAACTTAAAATTTCTTTGATGTAAGATGTCAATCTAATTTCAGCTCTTAAACCCTACCAAGTAGCAGAGAATAGAGCTATTTTCACCTAGAAGGTATTGGAAGGTAGGAAAATGCGGTGAGTTATTAGAGCTAGGATTATTTTAAACATCTGTGAGATATACAAGGCTCTCAGCATGTGTTACCACTTCCATGCAACGTCTGGCAAATGTTACAGGCACCAATCCTCCCAACTCATGCTTCCATTAAAAAAAGCAAAAAAAAAGGAAATAAAAAGGAAAGCGCAGAGGTTGGGAGGGCAGACTGCACGCGGCGCTGCGCAGCACGTGGGATGCGGCACCTGCCCTGCTGTGATGCTGCAGGATGGCTGCAGCTGCTGTGGCACAGCCCGGCAGCAGCCAGGTGCATTTCTGGCACTGAGGACACACGTAGAATATCCTCTGTGCCGCTCTGAAAGAGGCCCAAAACAGCCGTGCACGGGGTTGAAGGGAGGTGGATGAGAAGAGCCTATTCACTTTGTGCTTTTCCCATCCTAAATTCCTTGCACACAACCTAGCAAGATCCTGTGCTGATGATGCTTTTAATACTGTTCCATCTGCAAACTCTGTTAGTGGGGCCTCCTGCCCAAGGTCATTTATGGAAATATGAAACAAGGCAGTGTCAGGACCGGTCTTTGGGGACTTCTGCTGGTGACCTCCTTCCGACTCGATGCCTTTCCTTTCAATGCTATCCGTTTTCATTCCACCTGTTGCTTGTTCCTTATCAACCTTTCCCTTTTCCCACTAATCTCCGCTGCCTCCAGAGCCGCTGATAATTTCCCATGTGGTGCTATATCAAATGCTTCACTGATGTCCATAAAGATGAGCCCTATTGCATTTTCTTTGTCAGGAAAATCAGTTATCCTATCAGAGAAAGATATCAGGTTAGCAAGGCATGTGGTACCAGAGGACAAGAACTGGTATTTTATTATACTTCCCATTTATATCCTCTTTTTAAAATGACTTGATTCATTTAATATAAGCTTTTAATTACAATTTCTCTACAAATAGCATGTGAAGTCCTGCCTGCAGCTGAGACCCTCCAGCCAGGCTCTGCCTGCTGAGGACACCATTCATCCCTTGTCCCCCAGATCCCAAGCACAGATACTGCTGTGCCATTTCCAGACCCACTGCAGGGTCTCCAATTAGACACAAGTGTTCGTCCTACTCCATCTGAGCAGCTGGAGCATTGCTGCTAAGTGAGGCCAGAGCAGCTTTTACAGGTTGGTTTCCAAGAGTTTTGATTGTAGAGCCACTCATTTTTGGGGTCATACTTGGATTATATTTACCTTACCCTTCTGTAAAGTTGTTATTTCTCATTCTTTTTACTCCAAAAGCACAGGAGTAAATGCAGACAGGTGCTGCTGCTGGCTCAGGCTTGCAGGCACTTTCTATTTAGCAGTTTTAGTCCTATTTCTGAGGTGGACCCACAAGGTGAACCAATACTCAGTGCTCCATGCAAGTTTCCAGTTGCTCCCTCTGAGATCTGTCATGCTGGTGCAACACACATCATTGTTCAGCAAAGAAAGCAGCATTTGCACTCCGAGCCTCCATAACGTGGTGAAGCAGCATCAGCAAAAGAAGAAGAGGAAAAAAAGCTCCTTCACCAAAGTGCTGTAATACCCCAACAAACACTGATCTTTCGTCGCTGGGAACAGACGAATAAACGGTAGCCAGGGCTGCACAAGTACAAAAGATTTCATTCTCTAATTGTCAAAAAGCATTAAACGTCAACTATTTATTGTGTGGGAGAGGAAGGGGGAGCAGCCTTCAGCGCATCCCTTCACCAGAGGTTGTCCCTAATTGTCATGCATAGATTGCAACCAGAGGTTACTGAGCGAAATTTGTTTGCATTTATTAATCAAAAGGAGTCAAAGGCACACAAAGATATCATCAAGGCTCCCTTGTGCTCGGGAAGGCTGACAACTGAAATTCTTGATGAAGTGTTTGCAGAATGTTTGCAATCTGTTCACAGCCTTTTTGCTTTGCAGGTGCAAACCTTTCTATCTGTTACATCAAAGAAACAATTGAAAATTAAACATAGTAAACATCGCTGTACAGGTTTTAATCTCCCATTTCTACAGGACAAAGGGAGTGGTATAATTAATTTCAAAGCGATGTTTGAGTTCTTTCAATATTCATTTGTGCACATTAGCATGTCATTAGCTATGTTTTAGGCACGGATCCTTATTTCCTTCCCCCACACACCTTTATTTTAGCCCCTTTGTTTAAAAGAAATAAATAAACGGGAAAGTTGTACTTCCTGGGAGATGTCTTTCATGCTAAAGCATCCATGCATAGATAATTATCTCACTCAATGAAATAGATTGGGGGAATAATGTATGGCTTTTGAGGTAAAGCCGTGCAGCAGAAAATAGATGAAGAGAGATAATTCTTTTCAGTGATGTTAAGAACTTACAGGGGCAAAGACACTCTCACTGAGTTTTGCTATCATGCCTCGTGAATAATGCATTTTATTATATCCATTGTGGTTATCTTTTAATATGTTAATAACACTTCTAACGCTCTTCCCCCCTTGTTCTTTTATGTAGTTTTAAAACCCGTTCTTTTATTAAGACGTAACAAACGGAGATACAATCAATAGATACTTATTTTGTTGGTGACTAACTGGTAGAAAGGTTTTCTTGCAAGTTTAATTTTAAACACAGATCTGTTTGAACAATGTCTACAGGGTAATTTCAGCCATCTATCCGCAGCATTTCCTGTAGCATTTCCGAGCTAACTCCTAATAACATCCTCCCCCTTAGGTATATTAATTTTATACATCCTGAACAGGAGATTGAACAGTTCTCCGACAGACACGCAAGGTCAGCAGCGCTCACAAAAATAGAGCCTTTCATTGTGCTTTCCTGGGGTCACGCTGCTGCTCATGCTAGCCTGTGTGGGCCGGGGCTGCGTCTGTATTTGCTGGAGTTTAATACACAATTGTTTTCAAGAACCATTCAGCTCAATCCGTATTGAAAATATTACTTGGGAAACAATGAGCCTTTCAGACATTTTGGCTGTCTTTCAGCTAAAGCGTGTAATTCCAGTGTTTGCAGTGAGGTATGAAATGTGCCATGGCTGCGCACTGCTCGGAAGGACAGCAGCGAGGCTCTGTCCCATAGGGTGACCCAGACACCGCTCCTAGGATGGATCCATTCCTCCCTCAGGGCTGAGGGTGGGAATGGAGTTTGGGTGAGAGCCCTGGGTGTGGGAAACCTCACTGACATGCTGCTTCCCACCTGCTTTGGGCACGCACCTTCATCCCCCCGTTCCTGGATTTACCGAGGGATGGAAACCAGCCGTGGCCCTTAATGGAGCAGAAAGGATGACACATTAGTTCTGTGCAAAGCAGTTCCTCACTCTGACGTGTCGAGATGACACTGAAGCAGCAGAGTGCTTTCTGAAGCACGTGTATCAGTGCAAGCCCCCTGCACGGCACAGCACTCGCTCTGCCTGTCCATAGCACCCAGCAGGTGACAGTGCAGACAGGGGCACCACGCTGCTGGGTGTTGGCAAATTCCCCCAAGGCAGACAAAGAAAGAGGTGGGTATTTCCTAATTACTTCATTAGCTGAACTCTCATCTCAGGCTTTTCAGTAAGAACACAAAAATGCTAATTGAGCCCAGATGGAACAAGAGGAGGTATTCCATTGTCATAGGAACCATAGGGATATTGAGTTCTCTGAGTCCTTCTGTGCCGTTCTCAGGTAGGAAGGGGGAAATGAGTGTTTATCAAGACAAAAATATCTTACAGAGGAACTCAGAGTTTTGTTAAGCACTGAGTTCTGCTAAATGAAGTATCCCTGCCCTTATTAACACACGTGTAGGATAATTAAATGAGTGAATGCCCTAACTGCTGCCTCCCTGTGCCATGAACAGCAGCAAGAATTTTGCTTCAAAGAAACGTCTTTGTTAAGTCTGATGAACAGCACCTGCTGAGCACCACCCGTACACAGGTTGGTCTGAAGCCTTGTTGCAGCAAATCCCTCAGCTTTTCTCTCTGCTTCTACCTCCGAGTCTCTACCACGAAGAATGCAGAAGTTTGCACGTCTGCATAGAAAGATGAACAAATACAAACCCTTGCATATGTATGTTTTCTAAAAGAACTGACTTTTTCCACTGAAGGTCAGCATGCATTTCACAGGTCTATTTGTTTCTTCTTCTGATGTTACAGAACTGAATTAAAAAGACCCTCAATTTTTTTACATTCGATTCATTTTCATGCAGAACAGAAGCAAACAAAATTGCCTTCTTTCTTTCTTGTTTACACTCAGTGGGGCACTGCTGTGATGAGATGAAATTAAATATGACATAGTTCTTAAAGAAACACTTAGTTCTTTCAAAACAAAAGGACTGCTCCAGGTCAGAGATTTAATTATGTGCAAGTATACTCAAAGCCAAACTAAGCAGTGTTTCACACGGCCATGCTGGCCTGCAGTTCTAGCTATGAAGTTGTGATAAGGATCTTCCACTCCAATTTACAACAAGAGAAAGGAAAACAAAGCCAGATTCTGCTGGGACAAAGCCCTGAGCATGGCTCCTTGCAGGAGCTCCCCCAGCAATCCCTGTCCCTGTTCCCCCTCACCAACAGGACAGCAGAATGAGAAGAAGATGTGATAATAAATAAACACAGAGACACTGCACGGTGAAACACAATCTGCTGTGAGGAATATCTGTGAAACTGCAGTAAGATGCTACAAAAGTTTAGAAGCTGGGAAATAAGTCTAACTAACCTGCACAGTACAAACAATCCAGTCAGAATGGAAAGCAACCCCATTCGTGAGCTCCTCTGTCCCAGGAATACTTCCAGAGCCCACAAAAGCTGGAGAGAAAACTTCTCAGGTGTTGTGGCACGCCTACGATTGCAGTTGAAGCCCATTTGGAAATGACACCTAGTGTTTAGATGGAAGCAAAACAGGAGCAGTTCGCAGTTTCTTTCTGGAAGACATTATTCTTTCAGCTGTAATTTTTAGTCTTTATTATTGCCAGCTACAGTTACTTGCAAGTGGGCGAACGAGGAAGGGCCTGATGCAGAGTAATGCAGCGGTGCTGGCACATCACAGCGCTGTTCATCACAGGATCTAATTTTATGTGTCGTCCAAACATCAACAAATCTTTTATAAAGGTATCGATTGTATTGATTTGAGGACATAGTGCCGCTCCTGGGACAAAGGGAAAGTTCTGCACAGACACTGTGCAGCGAGCAAGCAAATGTAATTACAGCTGCCTTGTGTTTATAGCACACTTTGGCTGTGCTTGTGCTTCACTGAAGCCAGGAGTTTTGCCGCTGATTTCCACAGAAGCAGGTTAGAGCTGGTTGAAGGCAGAGAGAGAGAAATATTGCCTGTTCTACCTGGTAGGGAAAGAAACAAGCAGGCCTGGAGCACTGTGAGATGCCTGAAAGGAGAGCTATAGGTCCGCACAGGCTGTGGCTCCCAGCACTGGGCCTGGCTGTTGCTGGTGGCTCTGGGAGCAGCCCAGGGTCAGTGGCACAATCCAGGTCTGAATTCCCACTGTAGATGTTGTATTTCTTCAAAATTCAACACTAACTTCTCTAGATTTCATGATGCTTCACGCTGAGACTTCAGCCTCATTTGTGTGCAGAGGGATTACTGCTAACGAGAGCTTAAAAAATAAGAAACCCGTCTTCTCTTACAGCTTGACTTTGAAAATTGTGCTGAAATCATCCCTGTCTCTAAACATAAAGGTTAAGACAAAGGGCATTATCCTATTTTTCTGCAGAAGGTGAAGGGAAGCTGGAGAATAGTTTCAGAAAGTTCCTAAGTGGAGGCACACAGTGAAAGCATGAAGGTCTGTCCCTGCAGATTGCTCCAGCTGAGCTCAGGAACCTCACCCTGAGGGCTCTCTTATGGAAGCACCCTAACTTGGAGGCCTTTGGAGAGTCCTGTGCTGTGGGAATTTCCTGTCAAAGATGCTAGGAAAAAGGAAACTACCATTCCCTGTAATCTCCTCCTTGATTTTGGCATTGTCCGCTTCAAATTCAGACCTTTTATTTCATGGTGAACCACTTGTGGTTTTGACATGAAGACGTATTTCATATTTTGCTTGGATTTTCATTATGGTTTGAAAACGGGTCAGACTGGAAAGGACTGTCACATCAAGTCAGCTGTGCACTGCCCCTCATCTGCTGACCTGCCCAGGACATTTGCCACGCTCTCCCCCTGCCATATATATACATATATATACCCTGCCAAGGTACCCCAGCCTCCCCAAAGAGCTCTACTTCCTCCCTAAATGCTCTCTAACTGATTTCAGACCAAAACTCCCTTTTCCATAAATAATAAGAAGACATTGTGGAAGTACTAGAAAGGACAATAATAGAATGAACTTCAGGAAGCACACGATGAGTATTACGGAGAGAAATCTCCTTAACTTTATTAAAGGAAATCACTAGCAATAGATTTTAAGCATAATCCTTCTTGCTGATTTCTAATAGCAGTAGGGACCAGTGAATACATCTCTCAGCTTTTGGAGAAGACTTTCATAAGACTTCCTCAGCTTACACCATCCTGAGACAGCTCCTGCTGTCCCCCTCAGTGATGACTCAGGGCGGACTGCCTTCCTTCTGACAGTGCTGCTGCAAGGTGAGAGCTGCTAAATCATGTTGACACTTACAAGTCTCTTTTAATTAAAAACAATATGGATGTTGTTGTTGTTTTTTTTTCCACTCTTTTTTTTTTCACTCTCTATGACTGCCTGCACGGAGCTTACGGTGAAGTGTGGGGTTGGCCTCTGCTCTCATGTAACTGGTGACAGGACAGGAGGCAATGCCTCAAGTTGTGCCAGGGGAAATTTGGGTTGGATGTCAGGAAATATTTTTTCTCCAAGAGAGTAATTGGGCACTAGAATGGGCTGCCCAGGGGGTGGAGAAACCGACCCTGCAGGTATTCAAGGAAAGCACAGATATTGTACTGGGGTATTGGGTTAGTGGGAAATATTGGTGGTAGGTGGATGGTTGGACTGGATGATCTGGGAGGTCTTTTCCAATCTTGGTGATTCTATGATTCTGTCCATGTTTTCTCTTCTCTAATATCAAGGACAGAAAATGTGAGTGCAAGTGTAAGACTGAGTTTTCTACTCCCTCTCTTTCAAAGCATTACTATGCCACAGACTTTATGTCTTACTCAGGTCTTCAGTTAACCTGAGGTTTATAGTGTATGTGAACACCCTGCCAGTGACCATTTCCAATTCTTCCCCTTGCAGGGGAGCTCCAGCAGCAGCACCTGCAATGCTCCAGAAAAGCTGTGCAAGGGGCTGCCTCGGGGCCACGCATTAGTGGGATGAGGCAGCCACAGAATCACAGAGCAGCCGTTGTGCGCAACCTGACTGGCAGAGAGACAGAATGACTGGGGTGTAATAAGATTAGTACAGTGCAAAGTTATTCTGTTGAGATAAGGAAGAATTTTAATGACTTTTGTAGAAGGTATCAAGCGATCGTTAGCCAATCCGCCCGACTTCCTGAGACAGCTGATTTTGCATATGTTGGATTGCTTTGCTTAGAGCTCCCGGACAGCTCTGTGATACCGTGTGACTGAAAGGGGAGATAAATCTCTCAATCTCTATTTTAATTTCAATACAATTGCCTTATTACGGAGTTATGATAGGAATATGCATGGCACTTCCCAAGGGTTTTGCTTTTCCCAATAGCAAATGTCTCACTCACTGTTTGGGCAGAACGGTTCTCCTGCTAAATTGCTCACAATGCAAGCTATTATAGAACAGAGGTACCCTGTGGGTATGATTGAAATTTATATGCAAGGAACAATCAAGGATGCCGAGTGCACTGGATAAACTGTAGGTAGGTGGCAGAAGGCAGATAAGCAGCCTAGGAGGTTTAAGTTACAGGATCTTAAGCCACAGAAAGATTCATTCTACAATTTACATTACAACCGGTTTCATTTGTAGAATGAATAAGGGAAAGCTCAGACAGATGAGTACCCGAGGTCCAGCTGAGCACTCAGCTCCCACAGAGGTCAGGCTGTGCGGGATGTCTGTTTGCAGCACCAGGAGCCGACTTGCAGGTGAGCTCACTGCAGACAGGGCAGTGCCGGGAGGGGTCACTCAGCAGGCTGCTCCCATGCTCCCTGTTCAGCGCATTGGCTTGCTTCAGAAGAACACTACATTTTAAAGACAGAAATTGTCTCACTACAGAGTTCAGAGTGAATGACTTATTTATTTCGAAAATGCTGATAAAAACATGCAGGTGTTGCTCCAGGAAACAATCCATTTTCCTTCTGCTGAGTAGAGTCAGGCAAAGATTTATGCATGCTCTTATTCATACACACATATCTTTGTTCAAGTCCAGCTACAAACCAGACAGCAGCACTGGGCTACAGACACTGTGTTAGGCATTATCTGGATTAAAAAGTTTTGGCTGTTCTTTTTTACTGCTGCATTTGGTTTTTGGCAATAAACCCTACCTTGATATAGCTTAAATGGTTTCTCGAGGATTTGATTTAACCATCTCCAAAACAACTCAGACCAGAAGAAAGTATCCACAGTTATGCAAGCTACTAAAAGAGAAGAAATCACCCAGGGTGATTTCACCATCATTTTATTTAGAGTCAAGTTCTGCCTTATGAGAGCCACCAAAGCTTTGAGGAAATGCAGATAAAGGTTTGGGGTTGGCCCACATCCATGTGCTGTTGAATCATAGAATCATAGAATCATAGAATCATAGAATCATAGAATGGTTTGTGTTGGAAGGAACCATTAAGATCACTTGGTTCCAACCCCCTGCTATAGGCAGGGACACCTTGCTGTACACCAGGTTGCTGAAAGCCCCATCCAGCTTGGCCTTGAATGCTTCCAGAAAGGGGGCACTGACAAGTAAGTAAAAATTGAGAAACGCTCATAAGCAGGCTGTAAGAAATTTAACACGTTCTTAGCAAATAATCATTGCTTAAACTGTCATTTGAATGAAACACTGAAATTTCCTCCGGCATTCCATTAGCACAACACCAAACGCTGGACAGGTCTCAAAGCTCCCCACACAGACAGCAGTTTTACGGGGAACTGAACGTTTCGCGGCCAGCGATGTTAGGAGAGGCAGGCAGAGCTGTGGATGGGATGCTCGCGAGCTCCTGGTGACACAGCCCAGGAGGAGGCATGAGCAGCGAGCACAGCGCGTAAAGCCACAATGAATGGTAACGACAGGCAATAAAATACCCTGGTAAAAGCCCAGTAAAGGAGAAAGGCTGTAGACTGCAGCGCTGACTGGCAACGCGGTGGCTGCAAAAATCAGCAGATTAGCACAGAGCATGGCAAGAAAGTACAACTAAAATGATTCTGTCCTACTATAAGCCAGTGGGGGATGTAGGGAAACAAAGCAAACAAAATCAAATAGAAACAAGGTATATATAATCCTGCAGTAAAAAGACTGAGAAACGGAACATGGCCAAGGCATTTTGATGCTCCTTTCACCCACAGTTTTTGAAAACCATTAATGGAGGTGTAGAAAGTGGAGAGAGCTGCATGGCACAGAGGGGACCAACACAGGGCTGTAACCCTACCCCACCCCAGCAATGGTGTGACTATGATTTCCCTCATGTTATGCTAGAAGCCCAGCAAGAGCATCATAAAATGCAGGATGTGTTTTCCCTACTAGCTCAAGAGTCTTTCAGCACAACTGGTCCTGATGCCTCGGCTCTAGGAAGGAATGTGACCAACCTAAGCAGCAAGGAGAATTTATTTGCCCTTAAGGTGCAATTACATTTTGGGAACTGGCTCTTTTTTTTAGAATTCAATGATCTCCCTGTTTTGCATGTTAGGGGTGATACACTGCTAAGACCGCAGTCCTTGTGACGATGTGCTTGCTCTTTAAAAAGCTCAAGTTCTGCACTCCTATGTGTTGGTTATTTGTTTAAGCCTCCTGGGCTTATTCGGTTCTGTGTCACTTGTGCAGACCTAGGAAAGAGAGCAATATCTATTGCACTACACAGCAAATCATCCACTTGTAATTTAAAATTCCAAACACAAAATCTTTGTGCTGAGGACGCTCAAGAGAAAAAGGCCACAGAGTGGTTGCCTTTGCTGGATCCCCTGAGCTACCAGCTACAGAAAAATAACCACCTCCAACTATTATTTAATTTTTAATACCAGAAGATTTGAAGCCGGGCCAGGGATTGTGTTTCATCATGAGAAGCCTCCCAAGGGACAGACAAAGTGTTACGCAAGGGGTCTGCAGTGCAGCTGGAGCAAATGGCATTGCGGTGGCACAGCACATCTGGGTACACAGCAACCACTCACCCCAGATCATAAAGGCATGGCTGCAGCTATGCCTGAAGTAAATGTCATCTCGTGTAGTAGCTAATGGCATGGTGAAAACGTGGGGGGAATCCCACCAATGGGGTTCATTACTTGAGATTATCGACTCAGACGTGCCTGTGTGAGTCACGTTTCACAGCCAAGCATGAGTTTTACCCGAGCACCGTGATCAGGAGAAAATCATTGCCCTCAGGAGCTGGGGAGTCCCAAACCCTCAGGAAGGAGGTGAAAGCTTCCAAGGTGTGCAAGTGACTCATTGGAGCTGGAAAGAAGAAAGGTGTTGGTTTTTTTTTTCTGGATTATCTTCTCTGTGTACCCCCTAGATCCTCTGGTGAGAAAAATCCATGAAAACAAATACAGGTTGAATAAAAGGAAAAATAGTGATTGTAGGGGCAATGCGGAACGCAGTAAATGTGGGCTCAGCAAACAGCCCATGCACTCCTCAACCCAGCACCGTTTCAAATCATCACCTTGGCAGCCACATCTCTTCCCAGACTTTGGGCAATGAGCAGCTGGTTGGTTCTCAGATGGAAGGGGGTTCATGGCAAAGCAAGCAGCAGCAGAGCCTAGAGGAAGGGCTGCAGACTGTCAGCGTTGGTTGGTGTGCGGGAACACGTCTCATTCCCACACTGTTGCTTTACCTTAAAGTGTTCTATTTTAGCCATGGAAGAAATGTGCAGCAGCTTTCGTGCTTCTGCTGTGCAACTGTGGGCAACTGCAGTCTCTTAAATGGCAGTCACTCCTAGCAAGAAATGATATTTTTGCACTGAGACTTTCTGGCACAGTACTGAGCACTAGTGGGGGAATAAGAGAATCAAAGAGAGAACTAAGCCTCCCAAGTCAGGCGTCTTCCTACTCTTACATCTCACAATCTGGACACAGAACTGTGTCTAGAAATGAAATATGGAATGGGGAAACGTCTGCAGAATGAAGTTTTAAGTGATCTAAACCATAGACACAAGCTAAAAGCTTGTAACTTGGATGTTTTTTTTGCATGCACACGGAGTGACAGCCATGGTTATGAACACATTTACACAATTTCCGAGAAAACAAAGAAGTTGGGAACTGAAAAAAAGAACCCACTCCTTTTTACCATTCAAGGTCTGTGAATGAAGTTGGGAATTTGCACTCTACCTTATTCATTAAAATAGAAACTGCCATCACTTTAATGAGCAGCCTGAGGGTGGACAAAGTGCCTTGAATAGCTACGTACCAGAGAGAACTTGGCATCCTCACTGAAACATAATGTGGGATTGCAATTGTGGGATTTTTCCAGTGAATGCGAAGTGATCAAAGATAACACTGCCCCGAAAAGAATTAAAACAGTGCAACATTGCATCAAGTTACAGCCAATGTCAATCATTACATGCCCGAGTGCACAGGATCTTTTAAATAATGTTATAGACATGCTGTGGCATTCAAAATATTCACTGAATTTCAAATTAAAATGCAAAAGCATGTTCCCCACTCATCTGACCAGAATAGTGAACTCCAGGCACATCTTTCCAAATATTGCTCTAATGCCACATCATTTACAGTGGCAGCTGCAGGACAGGCTAATTTTATGCAGAGCTGGAGGACGGGAGGACACATTAAATGGATTCCAAAAAGTTACCTTGAGGTTTGGTCTGGAGAGGTGAGAAACTAGCAAAGACAGAGTTACAAAAGGCTGGGAAGGAGGGAAGGAGAGAACTAATTGCAGTGTGAGCACCTTCCCTACTGCAAAAGAAAGTACCCTGCGCACAATGTGGAACTTGAACTCATCGCTGCGTGGATGAGCGTTAGTGGCACACAATGCCAGACAGAGCTCCTTACTGGGAGAAGTGTAGCTTTATTTACATGCCAAAGGGAACCAGCTCCCAGCATTGGGCTGCTGGGAAGCAGCCGTGGTGTGGAAGCAAAAGAAAGGGACCAGCATGCCGTGTGGGAGGAGGAAAGGCTGGGAGGACAGGAGCGCATCAAGGGAAATAGTTACCAGGAGCCGCTGTGGAGTGGTGAAATGCAAAAGTCTCTTGCAAACAGAACAGGGAGCCCGAAGTCACTCTTCAAAATAGGTCAGTGAGGAAACAGCAGAGGAAAAAACCTTACTACAAGCAGCAGGAATATTGGAGCATTTAGCCTCAAAACCTTTGCGAAAATGGCATGCAACTCAGTCTTAATGGAGGAAGAATAAAATACCATTACCTAAGTCTGCAAAAACCAACCCAGAGAAACACAATACACAAAGTCTACAATTCTGATCAAGTGAAGGGCAGAGCAAGTGAGTTTAGATCCAATGGAAGCATGATCGACAGACCTGAAGGAAAAAAGTGCATGTCGCTCACCATTCAAAAATTCTGCAAAATTTATTCAATTTTGCTCCAATTTCCCAGGCCACAAGCTCCTGGATTTGCAAAAAGAACAGATTTGCCCAAGATTGGTCCCAGAAACTGACAAAAATTACCAGATTCTCACGCCAAGCCCTGAGGACCCCCAGCCATGGTCAGCATCCCCCCATCAGACCCCCAGAGTTCTCCCCCCTTTACTGAGGATGGGATCGATGCCTGTGCTCTTCAAACGCCCATACTGCTTTCAGATCTATGAGTAATACACAGCCTAATTTTCCTAAATGAATTGTAATGAGGCTAATTCATGCCTATAGCATGCAGGAGGTTTTTGCCGTGCAAGGCATTGCATCATCTGCTCAGGAGGTCTGCAGTTTGAGAACTGGTCTCATGGATTTCTTATGTATCAGCTCTTGTGTGATGGCTGTGTGCTTGGGTATGGTCTTTAATTATCTAATTTCATCATTTATTTTGCTATGTATACAATTACACTTGCTTGCATATGTTCAGTGCTCAGTGTCTAGAATACGCCTGAATTTGCTCTTTAATTGTTTATATGACAAGGTTTGTTTAATAATACATGCTGAAGTGGAAAGTATACTACAAGGTTACATGATTTAATTTAAAGCAAATGCTTAATTTAATGTTCTTATAAATAAGAAGTAGAGGAAGAGGAACAAAAGGGCTTTAAACCAGCAAGCTGTAGAACTGCTTATTTGAGGCAGTGAGGAAACATGGTCCAATGAGCCGAGCACAGACAGAGAACCAGAAACCTCCCAGATCTATTCCAGAGTAGACACTGTTCAATTAAGTACCAACTTCATCCAAAGTTGTCCAGTTCTCTGCCTGACAGCATCTAAAGGATTAAAGTCCACTATGTGTTTTGATCATTGAAGTTCTTGCCGCATTCCTTATCTGTGTCATTTTCAGCCACAGAAGAAAAGAAAATGGAAAGTGTTGGATCTCCAGCTGCAACGCTCACATAGGCACAGCCTTTCTGTTAGTGCTCCTGCCCTGATGGTCTGGGACCATCCTTTTTTTTAGCCATTAAGGAAAACTGAGCCTTGTGCACATACTAACCTTCCTGTGAAGGGACCAGAAAACACACTTGATAGTAAAGTCCTCAAAGCAGTGATAAAACCAAACAAAATAAAGCCGCCAAAGCAAAGAAAACAAACATTTTCCTACATATACAGAGAAAAAAAAAAAATAAAAAAGCACCAAATAAAATAAATGCCACTTCTAAGATCCACGGAACTGAAGGCATCCAGCTGTGCACAGGGGTTTTCTTAATGAGGCCCCCGGTTGCTACCTGGGGCCAGAGGGGAGTGTTGCAGAAGCAGCTGGAGGGTCATGGGAAAGCCTTTGGAAGCCAGAAGCTCCTCCATTTACTGTACCTTTGAGAGAATAAACACAGACCATACGCATTCAGAAGTTACTTTTGTATTTTCTTAATCTATCCGAAGAAGAACAAATTGAATCCTACAAATAAAGCAACACGAGTTCTTCTTTTTATTCCCATAAACAACGGGTTTTATATTTAATTGCTTAGTATGACTTTACTACACCTCAGGTCACAATTTAATCTCTCTTGAACCTTAATTTAATGCCTAATTTAGTCACAATATGACAGCTAACAATTAAGAGAATGCCTGTGGAGCCACTTACTGTTTCATTGTATTGGCCACATACAGATGTCAGATACAGTACTGTTTTCCTATAGATCATAAAAGTTCAGAGCAAAAGATTGCTCCGCTCACGGAAATGTCTCCTGTTCTCAGCAGCTTTCAGGATCAGGACTTTAATGAGCCATAACTTGTGCTACATGCCCGTATGTGCTGCAAAACCCCTAGAGTTTTAATTACTTAATTAGCAAAATTCTCTATCCCTCAGGTAGGACGTGCTGCTTTTTTTTATAGTTAAATCTCTGCCCAAGAAGCAGAGTCTGTAAGAAAACCTCTACACACACTGACCTTCTGCAGAAGTGGTCCTTCGTGCATCCCCAGCAGTGAGATGCTCAGAGGGACCTCAGGTGCCCCTGCTGATGTGCCCAGCAGTGCCTTGATCCCTCCTTCCTCCTGCGGGGCAAACCTTCAGCTGCCTACACTACAAACAAGGGAAAGCATCTCGTATGGGTTATGGGGTGGGAAAGCTTTGTATAAAAGCAAGCTGTGCGTTAGCCACATCTGCAAATTGCCATCAGTTTGTTTTGGAGATTTAAATTTACAGCATGTGCTGTCTACAACCCAACTGCAGCAGGATCATTCCTAACACCAATGTTTGCCCAGATCTTCATGCCGGCTCTTCTTGGTGCAAACCTTAAAACTGAAATAAAATTACATAGCGTTTTAAAAAATCACACCCTGAGTGATTTGATATAGTAAACTATTTATTTGAAAACAAGATTAAATATTGCATCTCGCTGAAATATTTTCTCTTAGCAGAGAGCGCTCAGATGGAAAATTTCATACATTTCAACTGATTTTTTGCCTGAGCGGTTTTCACATATTTTTCTAAAACCTGGTTGTGTCAAACGATTTATTCTCCTCTAACAATACGGTGCAAGTCGCTGGGAAGATGCAAGCTGAAATGCTTGACGGCAGTTGGCCAATTAAGTGCACTACAGTATTCCGATTTTTTTTTGTGCTTGCACATACTAATCCTTTTTTTAATGTACTGAAGTTCTATCCAGCAGAAAGAATGAGCTAACGGCAAGGCGTGCCACATGAGGAGTTGGAAAACGTACAGCTTCCCGTTCGTATCCAGGGGAGGTGTAGCCAAGTGTGAAGCACAAAATATATCGACGGAAAAGCAAGCGCCGAGGGCAGGGCAGGAGCCTGGGCAGAGCTGCAGGGCACGGAGGGCCCAGGCCAGTGGGCAGCATGGCAGGCAGGCTCACACTGATCATGCTGCCCCAACTCATGAGAGCTGGCTGTGGGAAGCTCCCCACACACCTGCAGCACGTGGGCAGGGGATGCAATGCTCTTGCTGGATGGCTCCACACAGCCGGCTGCACCTTGCATTGCTGGGCTTGCAAGGTGGGGCTGCTTCTGCTGACTCTCCTATTGCAGGAACTCTGCTGCAGGAACAACCAGCCTGGCACAACTTCTTGGTCACAAGAAAAAAAAAAAGCAGACAATGGGGAATGTCCTGAAATATTCTTGTTTGTATAGGAGGGGTCTCTTTTCATAGAATCATAGAATCACAGAATGGCCTGGGTTGAAAAGGCCCACAGTGCTCATGCAGTTCCAACCCCTGCTGTGTGCAGGTCACCAACCAGCAGCCCAGGCTGCCCAGAGCCACATTCAGCCTGGCCTTGAATGCCTGCAGGGATGGGGCACCCACAGCCTCCTTGGGCAACCTGTGCCAGTGCCTCACCACCCTCTGGCTGAAAAACTTCCTCCTAAGATCCAACCTAAAACTCCCCTGTCTCAGTTTAAAACCATTCCCCCTTGTCCTATCACTATCCAGCCTTGTAAAAAGCCATTCCCCCTCCTGTTTATATGCTCCCTTCAAGTACTGTAAGGAATCCCTTATGATAAAGAAGTGGTAATATAGTGATGCTTTCAAATGCTGTACAGAAGGAATAAGAAGTAACACATGTATGATACAAGAGCCGGGACAGCGTTGGAACTGTGTGAGCACTATGTCTGCTAAAAGCAAATATATATATATATAGTTTTAGGTGTGGGCTTTTTCAAAACTGCAAACGTTTTAAAAAAATAAAATGACATTCCAGTTTTTCAGAATGCTTTTTCATTGAATCATATCTTGCTATTTCTGCAATCATTCCTCAGCCTCATTACTTAGCAAGTAACGCCAAGAAACCGTAGCATTATAGAACCATAGAATCATGAAGGCTGGAAAAGACCTCTCAGATCCCCCAGCCCACCTCCAGCCCACCCCCACCATGCCCACTGCCCACCTCCCCACTGCTCTGGAACACCTCCAGGGATGGTGACCCCACAGCTCCCCGGGCAGCCCTTTGTAGGTGCCAGGCCCTTTGGAAGGCAAACCAGCTGGTAGGTTTCTGGGAAGCGAAACTAAAAATGAGAATTTCAATTACAAAAACTCAGAGCTGAATTTCAGTACCTCCCCGCCTGCTCTCCTGCTTGGACTGCTCATTAGGGGAGAGACACAACAGTGTGCCAAGCACAGGGAAGGCAGCTGAGCCTCCGAAGGCCAGCGAGGAAGACAAAATGCTGCAAAGAATGCTGAAGTGATTTACAGCCCAGAGCAAATTTATTTGTTGCTGATTACTTTATCTAATTCCTCTCCTGGTGAAGTTATCACTGCCTTCTCCACTGGATGCCAATGGCAGAAGTATTACCACTTGTGCTCCATATAGAACCATTGCTGTAATTTCTCTCACAAATCCATACAAGTCACAACAGGTTGCTGTGATTTTTCCAGATAAAAACCTGCAAGAAAACTGCTTTTTTCTTGTTAGCCAGCTGGAGTAAAAACAAGTGACAGCCAGAATGAACAGACACTCCTAGCAATTTCGATGAGAGGCTCTTAATTACAAGTCACAAGAGTTGGGGTCACCTCCTTTGAGGCCAGTGCATTTATATGCCTCCCTCGGGGTCAGGCCATTTCAAGAAAATGTATTTCCTTATTTAGGGCTTTAAAAAGGGTAAAATCAGCAAAGAGCATCCGTGGATTTCTAAAGGTATAATTTGTTGCACGTTATGACTGCAGCTTGGACTCACCGGAGCTGTTTATATAGACACACAGCCTGAATTCTAGGTAATCTGGGTAAAAATGGAAGGGGCATTTGTTAGCATTAAGGACTCAATCTTGAGGAGCTATGCAGAAAATCTTCTCACCTCATCACCGCTGCTGAGCTGCCCCTGCACGGCTTTCTGATGCAGAGCTCTGGCAGAACCCCACCTTCCCACTGAGCCCCTGGTGGGGCTGTGAGGGCAGGGAGCTGCACACCCACTGCCTCCCACCCACACCCAGCTCCCAGTAGCAGCCAGCAGACAAAGGGCTGAGCTGGAAGAGATTTACGATGTGACGCTGCCTTCAGGCTGCCCGTGCTGGAGAACCGGCGTTGCGGTCCCCACCTGCACTGCAGACACATTCATTACTCGAGTGAGAACCGATCTGCTAGATCAAGGCATGGCTTCTCTTCTTGCAGGCACAGGTTTATCAGGATTGCAGCTTTGTCCAAGTTAGAAAGAAAGGCTTTGTATACCCAGCATACTACAGATATATTCGGTGAGGACAAGAGCGCTGCCCCCCTGTTTGAACATCGTTCAGCCAAAATTACTTATATGGAAAAAATGGAATTGCTGAAGATGATTTATTAATTGTGTGTAACGTGCCTGAAGGCAGACTGGGAATGGAATTCAAATGGATGGACACAGAGGAGGATTAAGCTGATAATGGCAGTGTGCAATGCAATGTCTCCTCAGCTGCAGACGCTCATCACGTGGAATTATTTTCACAGATGATATTTAGAGAATGGTGGGAATCGTCCTCCAGTTTCTCTCCTATGCATTACAGAACTGAAACACTGGTTTGACAAAAGTTTTCTGCTTACCAGAAGCTTCCTGCAAAATTTTTCGCATCAAAGTTTGTGAACAAAATGCTCTCAGTGCCTAAACCTCATAACACAGATGCTCAAGTCTTTGGGCTGGGAAACTTCTCTGCTTAAATTGTCCAACATCAGTACTAGATCTACCCCTCCTCATACTTCTCATACTGACAATGATAGAGGAGCTAAGGCAAGGAAGGAAAACTCCAGAAGTGATCACTCTTTGGTTACCTGAAAATAAATTTTTTGTTTGTTTGTTTTGTTGATTTACAGCTTTCTACTATAGGGCTTAATCTCACTCGCAATGTAGGAGTGATGGGAAGAAATGCTCTGAATTGGCCTGGCTCATCCATCAGGTGCCATGCAGGCATTTCTTGCATTTTCCCTGCACTGGCCATTGCCAAAGACAGGGTGCAGGGATATCGGGGCTCTGGCACACCACAGAGCTCAAGCATTTGTGCCAAGACAGGAAGAAACTCCGAGTCTGAGTAGGAGACCGGAGCACATTGTCAAAGGCCACATGCGCACATCAGCTTCGTTTTCAATTCATAAATAGCAGGAAATCCCAGCTTTGTGACCAAATGCACAAGCAGCCCTGGAAGCCCTATCTTAAAGCCTCTCCCATCTCTTCCTTAGTAGGGTATACAAAAACCCAAGCCATTACAGTCCCACTACAGCAGCTCCCAGCCCAAGCCCAACCACTAAGCAGCGTTTCTCCCAACCGGAACAAGGCAAGACCAAAGAGGAGTTTCATATTTGTAATTAAACCTGAAGGAAAGCTTACATTCTTTGATCCTTCCAGGTATATGAGCTGGACCATTCCCTGCAATTAATCTGCTCTGGTGAGACAGAGGTGGACCAAAGGCTGCAGATGCTATGAGACAAAGAGCTGATCCCGGTTACTGCTGCAGATGGTTGAAGCAGAATCCTTTTTTTGCACTATCAATTTAGCAATGTTGCCAAACCCACATCAGCTTCTCAGTCAAACATTTCATTTCTCAGCAGTCTGTGCAAAGTTTGAAGGCTACAGTATGTTCTGCCAGCATCCTCCAGCAAGCTGCTTTGCATTGTTTTGCTTAAATGGTTACAAAAGTGCTGTCACAGAGACACTGTCAACTGCAGCTTTTGTGTTTATTTCTTTTTACTCTACAAAAATTAAAGAAAAAAAAAAAAAAAAAAAGGAACAAAAACAAAAACTCCTGGAGTTGAAAGAACTGATTTCTACTTGTTTTATCAGTCCTTTTCACATTCTTTTGGCAAACACTGGATTTTCCTCTCCGCTATTGAATGTACAAGCATATTCAATATTGAATAGACCTTGTTGACAGTTTTGAACCTGTTCCATAAGATTTCAAATGCTCTGATTCATGGGGACTTGCAAAGTTCCCAGCATAACAAAGTCTGTCCTGCCTCGAGAATTGTTCTGCATCAGGATAATTTAAAGCTTCTGCTCCTTCCCCTATATATATATAACTCATGGGTGGATTTTCTCAGAGCCAGCAATAGCACTGTCGTATCTGAGTTGTCTGGTTGCTCACAGAGAAGGAGACAACAACAAACAGTCACTGCCAGTTAAGCAAATCTAACTGCAGGCAGTACTATAGCAGCTCTTCTGCTTTCCAAAACCCAAACGTGGGCTAAATGTTAGCCTTTGAAAAATCAAGTTCCATTGATTCTCGTATTTTAATGAATCCAACGCTGATCAAACCATGGCAGTGATACTGCTTATGGTTTAAAGCTGTTCCTGTTTTCATACTTGAGGGAATAATTCTAGCCCAGTGTTCACTATGGAAAAGCAGATGTGAATGTGTGTAAACTAATAAATGACGGTGGTGTTGATTACAGTAATGTGTTCGAAGTGTAAAACATGGAGGCAGCTATCCTCAACCACTTACAACACAGTGAGTGGTGGTTGTGCTCTCCATGCATTGTTGGTGTAGAGCAAAGAAAGCAAGCAGTGGTTCTCAAGGAACAGTCCAGAGAGCCACTGGGCTCTGCTGACTCCTAATTCCTGCAGAAGTGAGTGGTCACTGAGCTTCTGTTCAAGGCACAAGAGCCCATGTGTGCCAGTGGAAAACTTTTAGGTAGCTCACAAACAAAAACAGAATGAAAACTGCTGAATACTAATGCATATACAAATAGAACGTTAAATCTCTCACATGTGTCCTCCCAGAAAAAAAGAAAAAAAAATCCCTAGAAATGAGCAGGAATTAAATCTATAGAAATGTAATACAGCTCTATGGAATTTCCTCTAAAGCCTATAGAATTTAGTACAGCAGGGAGTCCTTTTCACAGCATTGTTTTTTCAGACAACTTCCAGAAGGATATAATTCTAATGAATGGTGTGTTTTTTTTTTTAAAGTCATAGAAAGACAATAATCTTTTATTATGTTATTTCCATGGGAGTATTGACAGCAATAGCTATCAACATTATTTGATAAAACTAGGGAGATATATTGATCAGCACATCCATCCTGCGCTTCTGACACAGACAATTTATGCTGCTATTCATTGTCAGGCAGAGGTTTTTTTTTCTTTCTTTTTTAACAGCATCTGGAGTCCCATGAATAATTACTCTAATTAAAATAAAATACCTATTTTACATGCCCTTCTTGAAAGAAACTTTGCCTTCATGCTATCTGGCAAGTTTACTGTTGCTTCAGTACAAACATAGCAACACTTACTGGTCATTCGACATTTTCCATCAGTGCTTTGTGAGCTAAGTCACAGCCTCCCTTGGGGATTCCCAGCTCCTGGAGTTTGTCTGAGCCTTTGCAGACCATACCAGAAGGAGGACAGAAGGGCAGGAAAGGTAAGGAGGGGTTTTGGGAGCACCTTCTGAGAGCCATGCACCTAACAGTGGCGCGGAGACTGGCTCCAAACACCAGGTACTGATGAGGAGGTTATTTGCCAGAATGGATACCCTGGGATAAAAAGACACTGGTTGATTGAAAGATTGCTTTGGAAGGAAGGAAAGAGCCTCCTTAGGGGCCAGAGGACAAGCACAAGAAAAGTAACTTCTGTTGGTTAGAACCTCTACTGGATGAAAGATGGAGACAGATGCACAAAGTCTCCCAGTGCCAGAAGCTACTCCTGTCCCAACCTTCTTTTCCATCAGTTGAGAAACACAACAGAAGAACTGTAATTAAATAGAAATGTATGTCTTCTAGCATGGAATTTGTTGAACTGATTAAACTGATTCAGTTTAGTCTATTCTGGGAAGGTTCAGGCTAGTTCTATCCCTGCCATCATCTTTAGGTCTTTCCCATGGTGAGGTGGCAGTCAGTCTCGTAAGGATCAGATAAAAGTGAAGGAAAAGGTGGCTCTGATGATGTAAATGTATCATGAAATATTTTTTTACTTCAATTTTTAAAAAATTTCTCCTTAGGCATTCTTTATTTTGTCTTCTCCATTTACCTAAGTCCTGGCATTGTATAAGGAGGGAGAATGTTAATTTTTATAAAACTGGGGGAGTCAACTACCATGAGTACATGAGAGCCTAATTTTCTTTTTTTAATAAAAATGTCTGCTCTCTTTGAGCCAAATTCTTCCCCACTGAAACCAGTGGCAAACATCCCAATGCCTTACTCCTTGGGAGCAGGATTTGGCCCAGCAAGACAGGACAGCAGCTAAGCCTTCCACCTCCCATCCCTGGAGATGATCCCAGGGCAGCAGTAATCAAAATAATTCATTTGCAGTTCTAAGCCTTTGATGCATGACTGCTGAGAAAGAAGATTTGTGAAAGCTGTGACAAACTTACACCTCAGCTTTCAGAAAGGAAGAAAAAAAATCTGTTACTGGAAAATTTGCCAATTTTTTTTCCCTCCAGCCCTTAATGCACAGCAATCCATTTGACCGTAAAATTATTACTTAAGGAAAAAGAGTTGGTAAAAGAAGTGTAATTTGTGGGAATGAGCAAGGAAAGAAAAAAAAAAAAAAAAGGTTGATAAATACAGCAGAAATATTATATAGAAAATGCAAAAACAACATCACTATACACTGCTGTCAAACCTAAATCAAAGTCATAAAGGAAAAAATGAGATGTTTGTGTACACAGATTGTGCCACCATCAGTTTTTGTTGGAGCTAGAAGAATATTGGCAATCAGGATTATCTGATAATTACCTTTCTTAATGCAATGAATTCACTCAGCTTCACCTTCAGGCACTTAACCGAAGAAAATAATGACATATGTCCTCATGTTTAATGGTTAAACTCCATTTCCAAGAAATCTATTACATGTAGTGCCTACTAGAAACCCACACAAGAAAGTATCTTTAAGAGATGTGCTGAGAGAAAGGAATGGTGTTTCGAAACATAAATAGCAGTTGTTTGCATCAAAACATTTTAACTTGCAGGCTTTATTAGTTCTAATGAAAGTTTGATCGTCTTAGTTAATTACCTCCCCACCCTCCTTTGTTAGGATCAGCTGCAGAACAAACCTTCTCCTGCCAGCATCTCAGGATGCATTAGATCTCATTAAACATCATTTTTAAATGAACATTTCATTTAAAAGAGATTAATTTTTAAAGTATGCTACTGCTTGGAAATGAATCTGTAAAATTATGCAGTTGCTGAAGAATACATTTACCTCCTAATTCACCAGTATTTGTGTACAGATAACTCCAAGTGATGCTGCTAATGAGGTTTTGATAGTCACAGTCCATTTGATAGCGCATTGGCGCACAAAGGGACTTGGCCAAGAGGCTGACACCTTTCCCACGGGATGCGCAAGCGGATCAAGGTTAGCCTTGGGCCAGTGCAGAAATGAACAGTCACACAAGTTCTGCACTAAATTCAGCCTGAATCTGGCTTTAACTCCTTCCTTCCCAAGACAAAATCACTGCAGCACAAAATGAGTGTAGGGAGCAGATGCTCAAACCAGCACATTAGCCAGCAGAGACCTCCTGCATAGCCTGATCCTTTCCCAGATCCCATCCCCCACTATTCCCAAAAGAGTTTGGGAGTTTCACCTTAAAACACTCTCCGGGTAATTGCTGGGGTATTCCAGGTGTCTGAATTAGTCACACCTTGTTTCTTATGTCGCTAATTAGCATCACCATTGAGTTTGCATGAGAGGAGAAAAATGGACATCTATTACTTTGTAAATATAGAAAGAAAAAGAAGGCTGGGATGGCTTTGCAGAATATTTTGAACTGAATAATTTCATTATTTTTTAAATGAGCACATTTTTTGTTTCTGGTAAAAAAAACACAAAACCAGTCATTGCTACTGTAGAACAAGTGAAGTTTCTGTTCTCAGCATGCAAACATGCCTGTGCTTCAAGAGACTGAGAAGATGGTTCTTCCCACTGGCAGAAGCTGTATCTGATGCAGGCTTTCCTCTGTAACATGAACTGGGTGTCTCAGAGAATAACAAAACTCAAGTGCATTCTTCCCAACTGAATGGGCTGTGGAGGATGGAGTTTCTCCAGCTGGCTCTGGGGAAACAGGGGGACTGATGTCTGCCAGTCACAGCTGTCTGAGTACCTGCTTTAAAGCACTTGATGAAACTGAATTTGTGTAGGGGTGTGGGAAAAGAAATTAAAGATTACCACAGCAGCTTACTTTCTTCTGTGCTAATGCAACTGCTGACTCCCATAGGACTCCCACTGTGGGCCTCAATGCTTCAGCTCAGTCCTGCAGTACTTGCTGGCATTTTGTAACTGCTGAAGGCTCGCTGAAGTTGATGAGATTTAGGCATTATCTGTGGGCACAACAAATACTAAAACGCACACCGAATTGGAATTCACTCATTATTATTTCAAAGTGTTCTTGTTTGTTTGTCTGCTAGTTTTCAGTGTGGGCTGCTTAATTAGTAACACAGGTGCGTTTGCTGTCCTATATTTTGCTTCTCAATTTAAAAAGCCAATTTAAAACTACTGATACAAAGTAAAACAATTACTTGTTGTTTAATTGGTTTTACTAAGAGTCGCTTAAAATTAATACATGGTTTTTTGGGGAATACATTAATTCATTTTAATTACACAAAACAAACATTTATGTTAGCCAAGCACCCATAATATAGGAAATGAATAATGGTATTATCAGGTATTAAACATCAGTAGGAGTTATGTGAGGAACGGACAGCCTCTGCCACTATTCGAGTGATTAGAAATAAGATTTCTCCTTTTCTTACATAACATTATTTTGGATATTTGTTGTACAGGCCGACAATGAAGATATTCTGTCTGTGACTCAGAGCACAATTCTGCTCCATCAAAGCCAAGGCTGCAATGCATTTTTTCACACTCACCACCTACACTGCTAGAGATTACCTGCAGAGCAGCGGTGAGCGGTCCTGACAGGCATGTGTCACAAACATTTTGTGCTCTACCTGGAAAAAACAAAACTTGGCCCAAGAGAGGCAGTTTATCGGGGATGCTCTGCAGCACTCTGGCTACAGAAATGCCCCAGTAGCTATCCTGGAGCTCTTATGGGTTGTGCTGGCAACCAAAAGTCATTTTTATCACACAGTTACCCGCAGTTTATGATCACATATTATCTGCATACAGAGCAGCATTCTCTCTCCTGTGCAGGATTCATGACGAGTGCCATTAAGGAAGTCCTTTGGCTCTCTCAGGTAAAACGGCCACATTTAAAGCTTGATTCTGTGCACATTAGTTACTTAAGCAGATTCCCCTGAGTTTACTACAGCAGAAAGGCAACCCAGATTTGGCCATTAAATTTAGATTCTTTCTGCTCATCTTATTCACACATTCAAAAAAACAAAAAGGTATTTGTATCGTTTTTCTTTTCAAAGGATAAAATAAAATTAGCTGCATAACAACTGCCCTCAATCAGGAGCAATATAAAGCCACTTATTTATTTTGAATTCTAGATGCACAAAAGAAAGAAGATGGTGAATGAGAAAATAAACCTGCCCCAAAAAAAGGAAAGGGTCCAATTTTCCATGCGTAGTACAGATTGTATTCCTAAAATGGCTGGGAGCATCTGAAATGATTATTGTAAAGGGGATAATCTGGCAGTCCCTCGGACTGCTCATCTCAGCCACTGTCTGATGGAGGCTTCGGGTGCCTGCACTGAAGGGCAGTGAGGTTCATCTCATGGAATGGCCTCATCTTTAAGGTAGTTAACAGAAAAGCTGAAGAATCACAGAGATCAATCCAATCCATTTTATGGATGCATTTCCTTCTTCCCAGTGGCTATATACAAAATTTAAGTGCCCCTAGAGAGTAATCCAATCTGCTGAAGTTTAACATAAGACTAACCTCATCCCACTCTCTGGGCGGTGTCTTCTCTTCTAGGGTGGTCAGAAAAGTAATCCCATTCCCCAGCTATTTGCCAACGAAGCTTTTCTTGAGGAAAGGGTGGTTTTTATATTTATTAGGCCCCCAGTGGGTTTCCTTTTCATGAGAAGATGCCTGTGTGTGCTTCTTAAAGGCTATAGGGAAGCAACAGGATACATCAGGTGCTGCTGTCCACCATGGTCCCAGGCCATCTCCGTGCCTCCATCTCTGGTGTGCTCATCAAACAGATAAGCAGCAGTGGGCTCTGCTTCTGCATGCTGATCTACGATTGAAAGAGAGCACTGTAAAGTGGGTGACTCTGTGTTGTAGGCATTAAGGGCAATTGAATTGACCTCCCAAGAAAATGGTCCCTCCAGGAAATAACCAGACTGAAAGCACTCTGCCTTTCTTCCTACGCTGCCGGCAGGCACACACGGCTCACAAGGGAGCCAGGGGAGCTCAGACTAAATGTCAGTGCTGCCCAGCATCTTACACCAGCTGGGCAAGCAGAAACCCTTGCATTTTGGTCCACGCATCCTACAGCACATGCCCATTTTACATGACACCATCCATGCCCATAAAAAGCTCAAAACACAGAACAAAGAATCCAGTCCTGGCTATAAGGTTAAGGGCCCAGAGCAATTTCAAATGATGTAGGGAATTACTGAATGAATTTAGATGCCTCGCAGGTCAGAGAGCCCTGGGAAGCCAACTGGACTGGATTGCTGACTGAGACCCTGGGCAGAATGGACTCCGGCCAATATTAATAATTGCTTTACTAGTGGTTAATTGAGGTTCTCTGTTTAGTATCTACAAATTATAATACAGAGTCTGAGGCATCTGTCATTTCCTTTCACAGTGAGAGCAAAGCACCTGGATGACAGTATCACTGTTTTCAGCTCTTGTTGAAACACACCAGTTTTGATTTCTCAAGGTTTCTAACATGCTCACTCTATGCTGTTCAGAATTTTCCTTGTTCTCTTTGTCCTTTTGAAATGACCAAAACCATGAGGTTTTTTTTTACTGGGTAACTACCTGTCATCATAGGGGCAGTCATTAATCAATGGCACAACCTATTTTGTTTACCTTAAAAAGGTGAATGAGAACTACACACCACCGTTTTTCTACTTTACCTAGGCAATAATGGAAGAAACAAAACCAACACAAAATTATGCAAAATATTATCACAGAAAGCATGTCATTACATTCTGACCTTACGGACCTTATTGCTTTCTTCCACCCTAACTCAAAACAGGTGAACTATGAAGAACATGAAATGCTTGCAATCATTATCACATCAAATATAGTGTGTGTTATTCAAGAGTGATTTGGAGGCCGAGTTCAGCTTTAGCTTAGGCTTATTCTACAGTTCCATTTACACCAATAAAACAAAACCCCAGCTCAGAGAACAGTGCTGAGAGCTGAACCGGCGTGTGGCTGGAGCGCTGCACTGCTGCCTAAGCATTAGCAGGGATCATGCTGCTGGTGTTACCTGCTGCAGAGCTTCATGTGGGGTTAGAGCCATCTGGGCCCCGCTTCGTTGAATTTTAATGACTATCAAGATAAGAGAACTTCAATTACTTAAACCTGTGTGACGTTTTATGAGGCCTGCTATAAGCCTCAAGTTCAATCTATGTTTCTATGATTCTATTTGCTCTTAAAATCAGCTACTCAAATATTTTTTTTTTAAATACCCTCATCAGCTCAGTGGCACTCTTTTATCCTTTATTTATGCTTTGTTTAAAATCACCAGAGCTGATAACGCCGAGCGCGGTTGGTTTGCACCTTTCAGGAGACGTGTGCACATTAAACATATTGGCAATATTTATTTATGCTGCCATCTGTCCTGCTACCCCCACGTTTTCCACAGCTCGGCCTGGAGAGGGCCAAAAATCACCTGAGCATCGTAAAAACACGCCCGGCTGTCAGCACAGCGCATGGCAGCCCAGCTGCTGGCCCGGCCCCAGTAATGAGGACCCCAAATCTGGGCTGCTGGTTGCCATGGCAATCGCAGGATTGCCTTCAACACAGTGGGACAAGGCCTGAGGGTGCTGGGCTGCCTGCATTCTGCCCGGCCTCGTGGCTCCATGACCAGCTGAGGGTGCACAGCTCTGCACTGTAGTCTGTAGTCATGGTTCTTATTCCCCCTCCAACTCAACCTCCTCCCCAAGTACCAAGGGAAACTTACGTGAAATGGCATTCTCCAAAAGAAAGCAGCTCTTTCAGGGTTGACTCAGCTCTAAATTCTCATCATTTCTCACAGTAAGTTATTAGAACGGAGCAGCAATGCTTAGCATCTGCATTCCTGAGGCCCAGTGTTCTGTCACTGAGTTGATGCCCTCCCTCAGTGCAAAGAACCATGTGCAGTGTACCTTCCACACACACATCTTCCTGCCCAAACTAAGCACCAAGAACAAGAGAAGTGATGACAGAGAAACCAAGTCAGTGCACATATCTCAGGTGGGATCATCTCACAGTTACACTACAGCACACAGGGACAGATGTCATAGAATCATAGAACGGTATGAATTGGAAGAGATCTCTGAAGGCCGTCTGGTCCAACCCCCTGCAGTGCACAGGGGCACCACAGCTCCATCAGTGCTCAGAGCCCATCCCCTGACCTTGGGTGTCTGCAGGGATGGGCACCACCTTCTGGGCAGCCTGATACCCCTTCTTTTTTTTTTTCCTTTTTTTTTTCCCCTTTTTTTTTTTTTTTTTTCTTTTCCATATTTTGAAATCTAAACTGTGTAACTGTATTCTTCCTCCTGTGCAGAAACAGAAAATGGGCCATTTAGCTGTCTGAGCACCCAAACCTGCAAGGTTAACTGAGACAGTCACTCCCCCAAAACCCAAGGGCTGAACCCATTTTAAGGAGTGGCTCAGACCCCAGCTTATCACACGATAGTCTTTCAAGATCAGTCTTCACGCCCAAAGGAAACTGCTTCCTGCCCCTTCCCACCCCTTTTTCTTCCGGCACACTCAGACATTATCTTTCAGCCCAGAATATGAAAGACAAAACAGAACCATATCAGACGGATTAGTCACACGTGTTTACACTGTATCAGCTATTCACCCTGGCTTGTCTTCAGCTGGGTCTTAACAATAAAGCAAACAGTTACACTGTGTAACTACCAGAGTGGGTAATCAAGACCCCTGAACAAAGACAGAGGAAATTAAGGTGCTCAGTGTGTAAGCAGCAGGGAAAGCAGCAGCAGATGTTGTCCAAGTTGGTACTACCTGACAGTAAGAAAAAGATCACATTAGGTATTGGAAAAAGACATAAATATTTTGTAAGGACAGATAGGAAAACACAACACTATAATGACAAATCTGAGAAGGCTCTTTGAAAAGAGGTGCTACATTTCAAATGAAAAAATCCCCAAACAGCTCACATCTCTCTGCATGAAAAAGCATCAATAATCAGACCTGCTCTTGGTATTCTATCACTCATTAAATCCTCTGCATCCAGACAGGGTAAACAAATTCCAAAGGAATTCACACCAATGGTAGGAATTTCCTTCTGTACAAACTAATAGCATCACTTTTGCTGCAGTTCTCAGCAGATGTTACAGCTTCAAATGCTCACCAGAATGAAGCTCTTAGTGCTAAGCCCTGAGGAAAACGTTGCACGAGCGATGCGCTCCGGACAGCATGGCACATGTCACGTTGTGATGTATCGCTCATCTAAGTTGGGTGATGTGCATGGCAAACAAAGCCTGCATCATTTTATTTATGGCTGGCTATTTACTTTATGCAACTCACCACTGCAATGGCTATCAGTAGGGATTTCTAACAGATTGGATTTTCAAAATGTTCACGTCCTCAATGGCACACCGTTGCTTTGTCAGCTTTCACATCATTTTTTCCCATGTTAGCTAGAAGAGCTAGCAGATACCTAAAACTTACAGTGCTGTTTCAGTTACAGGCATTTGTGACTTGGAACCAGTCCAAAACATGCTGATCTACAGAACCACATCCACTGCCTTGCTGGTACTTCCAGTTCTGCTTAGTGCTCCCAGTCACAGCAAGAGACGACAGAAGTCAAAGCACGTCGCAAGGCCCTCCTGTGAGGAGTGAAGCATTCCAGCAGTGTACTACAGTGATGCATCCCATTCTGGCAAAGTTGTCTTTGGGCAAGGAGTTGCTTCTGACATGGTGTTTCAGCTAGCACTTTTCAATCAAATTGGGCTTTATAGCATCTTTGTGACATCTTTGGCTTCCTTTGAGTCAGTGGCTTGGATGAAGTAAGAAAAATGAATCCGCGCTCACATGGAAACAGAGCTGAGGGTTGGTGACACCTTAGACTGTTTATCCATGGGCTTCAGCAGGTGTCCATGTTATCTTGCAGATCAAAAGTGTGTTTCCTCTACCTGGCAGCCTGTGGAGTATTATCCTGATGGCCAACCCTCAGTTAAGTGAGAACTATGACCAATGGAGCTGCCCTTTCTGTCTTTGGAAAGGTAAAGAAGTCTGTCTTACTGAACTGAGGGGAACTCGGTACAGAGCAGCCCTGAAGGACAAGGCAGTGTATTTCTACCAGCAACTACCTTTGCTGACCAAGGGCAATCTAATGACTCACAGCCTTATTTGTCATTAAACCTTGTTTGAGATGCTCAGAGAGATAGGACAGACAGACAGATGGAAAAGCACTGCCAGCTGATCTGCTCGTGGCATTTCACAGTGCAGCCTGAGCCCCTGCTTCCACCAGCCATCTCCCACCCGTGTTCAATTGCTCAGATCCGCCCGAGTGACAGCAAAAGCTTCCTGTAACAGAACACAGGATGAATGTATCCAAGTCACATCTGAAAATGTAACACTGCTCTCTCCACTGACACCAGATAGCCCTCTCAGTGTTTCATAATGTAATCCTCATCAGCCATTTCTGCGCTTCCATACCAAGCATTTCTCTCCAGTGGAGTGGTTCAGAAAACTCTGGGTTGTTTTTTTTTTTATTTTGTGATTTTTGTTTGTCTTCTTTTGTGTTTGTTTCTCATTTCACAGAATACAAAGAAACTTTAAAAACAAGTTCTAAAGTGTTTCCGATTGAGGTTGTTCTTCCAATACACAGACTAGATTTGTTACAGTAAACGAGAGCTCTGTTTCATTCGCTGCACAAAGACACAATTCTGACTTATCTCCCAGCTTGGATATTAAAAGTTAACTTCAAATCCCTTCCTGAAATGGATGTTTATTCTTGTTTTTTTATTTGCAATTTTTGGCATTGGGTTATTTGTTTCATATTTACTTTTCCCCACCATAGCCATAATCTCCTCTTTCAAGATAGTAAAGCTATCCCTAATTTGCTTTTATTCTGCATCATACACTCATTGCACCTCATAAAAGAGCTTCAAAGAGCTCCCATTCTACCAAAAAAGTTCCTACAGAGGCTGTACTTGCTATAAAATATGATGAAATTAGTTAAGCGATACGATTCCCCAAACACACATCACCGACATCAGTCTCCATGACTCTGTATTAAAGGGAGGAATCAGTCCATAATAGGACCATATACAACAGGGAGTGATGTGATCAGAGCATGTCCTACTGAAATACTTGCTCTTATGAAGTCCATGAATATTGCTTTTAAATGTAAAAAAAAAAAAAAAGTAATCTATTCTAGAAAGAGACAAACAGAAAAGGGGAAAGAACATTCTCTGATCTCTTGAGCTGAGCTCTCAAGACATCAATGACTGTGCCCTCATTTATAATCTCCACTAATTCACTGGCTGCCCTCGAGACACACTTTGATCTTTGGGAAGATCTACTACATCTATCTGCTTTGCAACAGGCAATCAAAATTGACACACCTTACAATAAAGCGGTCCAAATAACACAGTGGAAGCATCTAGCCTCCAGCTGATGAAGGCAGATGCCAACTTCCAGTCTATATCCATGGCATAAATACTCAACACTACCATGGAAGCCTTGACAATGGACTACAGTTAGGTGAGGTCTTTCATCTGCAGGTAGGTGTCTTGTGAGTCCCTGTGTGTATGGTCTGGGATGACTGTTGCACCCAGAGCTCCTGGTGGGAAGGAAGCATCGCCTGCTTCACACAGTGGGCAGCTGGCTTTGTTTTATGAGTCCTATTAGTCTACAGTGGAGGTAAGGTGTTCTGCACTGCTGCAAAGAACGAGTCTGGAGCACTCAAGTACAACTCACAAAAGGGTCCTAGAACTGCCAGATAGTTTTTAATATTTTGTCCTAAATAATGATTAAGACTCTCAAACAAGCTCCTAGGATTAGCCAAGATAGTAAATGATACAAAGCTGTAAAACAATAAAAATCAAAGCCAAATTTAACAGCATTATTTAGCATATGGTAGAAATAGAGGAAGGACGATAAAGTAATCCAAAGAGCTAGAAGTTTCCCATTATGGCTTCTGAACCTATAGATCCTTCCTAAAATTTCAAGGTACCATGGGCAGTGAATAGCAGGAAAGAAGTCAGGGCTGCAGGAAACCCCATGGGAGACATTTTTCTTAATTGTGTATTTAAATTTCATTTCACTAGAATAAAATGGATTAAATGTTTTCTGAAGTCTTAAGAATGCAGAATAAGGCATGGCCAGGAAGCAGAGATCTCTGCATCCCCTCCATGCAGCCCAAGGCCATTCTGGAAGAGCAATCCAACAGAGAGCAGGACTGAGGACAGCACATCTATATAAGCCTGGGTTTACAGACTGAGCTCTTCCCTTAGCACACCTGCCCAGGAGCCATGTGCTTAATCAACACTACGTTGCATACATATGCTCCCTCAGCAGGATGCTTTCAGCCATGCTTGTGGCTGAGATGCACAGCAAACTGTCCATCTGCAAGGCAGTCAGCACTGAAGCACAGAACAGAACCACAAACAGCTTTACAGAGGTCTCTCTACCACTGCAGATGTAGTAGCCATGTTGGTTCCTTCTCGCTGGAAAGCCTCTTTTCAGTGCCAGCAATGAAACAACGTCACCATATGGCAGTTCTACCTGCCCACACTTGTTGATGTATGGCTGTGAGACAGCACATGCATGGCATGGGAAAGGAACAAATACACATCTGGATGCCAAAAAGCTTTTGCTGCAGCACTTGCTCTGGGAACTGTCTTTCCCTCTGTGCAGGCAGATACACAAAGCTGGAAATATGACCATAAGTAACTGCAAGAGCAGATTTGAAGCTAAGGAAAAGAGTAGAAATATGGTGGCACTGGGTTATAGGGAACTGGAAGCACAAAGACAACAGCTGTCCCAGAGGAGGCCATGTGTCTTTCAAGGGGTGAAATAGAAATACAGACCCTAGGAAAGTGTCTTAGCAGTAGCAGAGGAGGCCACTGAGATCTCTACACACTCTATACATATATACATATATACAAATATCAAGTGCATAGAGGCTGCTTCACTAGAAGCTGTCCTTATGGAAACTCAGTGCAAGTAAGGGGAGTGAGAAAAACCACAGCTATCAGAGAGCAGAGCAGAGGAAGCAGGAATGTCTTTACTGGTGGAGCATTGCTGTGATTTCCCTGCAGGCTTTTTGCTTTCTTCTAAGTGTCTGTGACCAAAATTAATGACCAGACAGCCAAAGCTAATCACTCACACCATTTTCAATAAGAGAGCCATTCATACCCATTACAGATGAAGCCTCACATTTATTCTGAGCCTTTCATGCTAAGAATATAAGTGTTTGCAAAACTACTACTCAGAAATGGGACCCAAACCACTAACATTAGAATTAATGATTACTTTTACCCAGAAGAAAGCCCTAGACCAAGCTCCAATGCATACGGTCATTTCATCATACAGAAAGAGAGAGATTCTGCAATGCCTGCCTACAGCAAAGGGAAGGAGAAAGCTGGGAGATCAACCAACAAGGAGAGAATGCTTAAGTAGGTAACATTTAGTTCTCGCTACAAGAGGTGTGCATGTGAGCTTCAGGAGAGGTGCTGGAGATACTTGTTTTGTCAGCTCAGTTTATTGTGATATTATGGCCACAAAATGCCAGTGCAGTGACCGTAGATGTCATCCTAACCACCACGGGTTGCCCAGCAGCACTGAATGTGGATGCCCTGGAAACTGGAGCAAAGTCTGTGGCCAGAGTAGTGTCTGGGACAACTCAATAAGGAGCAGAAAGAAAAATAGGCAACAAGCATCTGGACCAGAAGAACAGGAAGCAGGGGTCCTGCAGAGCCTGCTGTAATTCCCCTCACCCTGCTCCTCCTTCCTTGGTCTCCCCACAGGATCTTGCACAGGGAGGTGTAGGGGCTGTGCCTGCCCATCTCTGCTTGTGACAGCTGCCTCGTCCTCCTGCCTCGCGGGGAGTCTGGCTCGGAAGTACTTTCAAGATGTCATAAAAATAATTGATTCAATACCGCGGGAATACTCGGTTTGATCAGTCTGACAGACATTAGAGCATGGTGTACTCTGCTGCGTACGTTGCCCTGGTAGGAAGCCAGAGAAATGATGATCAAATAACTGAAGCACTCTGGATTGTACTAATGAAACACAGTAGAACTTGATCCTGTAATTTGTCATGGACAAGTTAACTATTTTTTCCATTCATACTTCATCTTTGTCAATTGTCCACTCTGGGAGGGCTGAATCTCCATGGCTGTGGGTGAAAGAGATGAATTTAACTCATTGTATACAATTTTAAAAACATGTATGTAATAGTGTGCCTATTTATAAAATGCTCAGACTCAAATGTGTTGAGGCTTCGACTCTTCGAAGCTGTCAATGTCTTAGGGGTGAAAACAGGAAAATAGAGCCAAGGCTGATGTATTTGTGTCCTCCAGGGAGCACAACAGGAGACTTTTTCCCACAGCCCTGGGCCATTCTGATCCCATTTTTCTGCCCCCAGTCAAACATTTCAATGCTGTTGTAACTTCTTCGTCAACTTTGCAACACCATCATTTTTAATTAAAAAACAAAAACAACTACAAAAAAAAACACAAAACCCAAACCTAGAACTACAGCTCCTTCCATCCCTAAGCAACCTTTCTCTCCGTGCCTTGCCCCTTCAAGATTCCTAAGTATTTGCAGTTAGCAGGATGCAGGAGAATCCAGTTGAACAGAGACTGAGATGGGGGCTGCAGCCTCTGTAGTGCTTGGGGACAATTTCCAATCCCACCGAAGTCATGTTCGATGGGGAAGCCAAACTGGAGTGCTTGCTAAAGAGTTTCAACTTCTGCTTTCAATTGTATTAAATATTCATATTTTCTCATGCAAAAAAAAATAAAAATAAAAATAAGTTTTCTATTTCTGCCTCATTTCACTACGCCCCTATTTTGGAATTTCAGACACCTCTGGTGTGAAAATTAAATCTCCGCTTTAAAGCTGGGAGAGTGGAATTGCATGCCATTTGCTGAAACAGGTTTCAGACCAAAATGGGAGCGTGGAACATGCTTCTTCCTCATAATTACCACGGAATTTGTACAGAAGGAGTCTGACACAATCAACAAAATTACAAACGAGAAGAAATGTGTGCTAATGAAATATCATGTACTTGGAAGTGGTACAAATTCCAAGACAACTCAAAGGAGGCACCAACACCACTGGGAGGAGGAAATTCCAGCTGCAGTTGTGCTGTAAGCTTTGCAGAGATGACACTGGCACTGAGAAAAATGTCATAGCATAAAGTGATAATATACTGAATTAAGAAAACTTTTGGAAAACGATACTAAGGGTTCTATTCCTAAATGGATAGTCATGTTTAATTAGGTTTAAGAGAAAATATGGCAAGGGATCCTCACACAACAGAGCAGAGTGCTGTTAACTTCGGCTGCTTCCTGAATTTTCAATGAGATCTGTACAATAAAAGCCATTTTGCTGTTGAAAACATTAAGGAAAAATTGCCTTCCTGGTCAAAGAATGCCCAGTTTTGGAACATCCCAAGCGTACAGACTGCAGGTACCTCCTCAGGGCGCCCTGTTCATGGGCAGAGCATTTTACACCTGCTTGGCAGCCCATGCCACGTGTGTTAAAAATTGAGTTCACTTTATGTCTGTAACTCAGGAAGGTATTATATGCACAGACCAATGTTAACTAGTACGATTTAGCATCTGCCACCCTAAAATCAGTGCACCAAGCCAGTTGTTTCTGCCATTTGCTTTTTCCAACTAAATTTATAATTCATTTCTAACTATATTGACTTTTCAGCACAGCACTGAGCTTCATTTCAAAAGCAGCAGCTACTAAAAGTTAATGATCCAAAAATGTTACTATTTTAAGCCTGCGTTGGACCAACCAATCACTTCTAACCAGGGAGGAACTGGGTTTGTTTTACAGCCCTGTAAGAAATGCAATGCCTGGGGCTGCAGCAGCCCTGTGTCCCAACTGCCCCATCCCTGCCATCTCTGGGCAGCACAAGGGGTGACCTGGATGAGTTACCCTTAAAAGTGAAACGTAAGCTCCTCTCACTGCCCGAGTAGAATCTGCTTTTCTTCAAAGGCCACTGCAAGAGATTTCCTCAGCATCTGTTTAAAAACCCCACAGCTTTTTGCAGCCTGAGATCTGAAGGCAAATACACTCCTGTGTGCTGTAACTGGGTGAAAACTCAACAAGACCCGGGCACCCAGTGATGCCCTCAGTAAACCTGAGCTCTGTCACTGCCTCAGGAGCAGAGCAGGGATAGCACTGCTGCCCCACTCAGGGCATTTGCAAGCAGGTGCCCATTCCCCTTTTCCTCCTCTGTGCCCGTGTCCACCCCAGACAGGTGGGGGCTTCCACCCTTGGACATCTTTCTCTGGACAGAACTGCTCAATAAAAAGCAAGCATGGTGAGGAGGGGGCTCCGGCAATTGCCTCTGGCCTTTAAGGGAGGGAGGATGACTGACAGACGAGGCAAGAGTAAATCCCTGAAGACAAATCTCAAATCTTGGTGCTTTGACCTTTAAACAATTCGAAAAGCCTCCAATAAACTTTAATTCAGGATTTAACTTTGAGGAGCTCCTCAGACCGTTTCTGATCTTGGGGTTCAATTATGCAGCATGCCTTTTCAGTGCTATTTTGCTTCTGGAAAATAAAAAATCCAGGTATTACTTGTAGGGAGAGAGGTCCAAATCGGCAGCAATGCGGGCACATTCTAGCAGCTGGAAAAAAACAATGCTTATAATTAAACAACCTAAGTGGACAATGTAAAGCATGGGCTGTTCTTTCTCAATTGGGTTCTTTTTTTCCCTTTTTCTTTCTTTCCCTCCTTTGAAGTGGCACAGACAGAGCCTTTATTCCAGCACCACGCTCCCCTCACACAACCACTGTCCATTTGCATCTTTTAGGAAATATTGCAGGAACACATTAACACTGGAATTAAGTAACTGGCACTATTTGTTGCCCTTGGTTTTTCAATCCTCATTGACTTCTATTATTTCTTCTCCCTTTCCTCAACAGAACAAGATAATTAGACAGAAGCGAGTAAGAAGTACAGAGCTAGAAAACAGAAGAGGCTGACATGTGTAGTACATGCTGTCAGCCATATGGCATTCTATATATATTGTTACAGATGAAAATTGTACCACACACTGTGCTGTACATTAACACTGGAACGGTATACAGTAATTCATGGGCATAAACCGATACTATTCGCTGTGTTGGCTAATAGATTTTTGAAGTTTTCTCCGTAGCATTTTATTTTAAATGACAGTGTTTTCTATTAATGGGTGGGCACTGTCAGTTTGTTGACCCCGGTTGGGAAGGATGTCTTTTTGTTCAAATGGCAGCCATCATTTCTGTGAAGTGATGCATGTAAAAAAGCCAGTAAATGCAATTCACCTCACACGCGGCTGTCACTCAATTTGACATCTACATGTTGGAGTATTTTCTCAAAGTTTTCTCCATGTGACCTGCAAGTTAAAGATCAGGGAGGTTACCTTCATCCAGCCCATCCATGTGTCAATCATCCCCACCTAAAAATGAAAGTTACAAATAAACTGCAGCTACTATTTATACTCCGCTGCCTGTCCCATCTTTTTCCCGTCAATCTTGCAGTTTCTCATTATGGCTACACCATACCTCCCCCAGCACTTCTTCTTTGTGTATCCCAGATTAAGTTTCTTTGTTTTTCTGCCGCTGCTCTTCTGAGCATGTCAAGTAATTAGTGCTTTAGCTCCCTTTTTTCTCCCCACGATAACTTTGAAAAGAAACTTACAAAGATATTAGCAATGGCCTTTCAGAGAGAGGCACGGCGACAAATCAGACACAAACTCCTTCTCTTCTGTGCTTGGGATGCAAGGGCTGTTGGAGCAAGCTGAGAGACCCATGAGAAACACAGCATGGGGATCTGGATGTCACCCCAAGCACCTTCTTCCCCATAGAAGATCCAGTTGCAAAGGATTTGTGTGCAAGGGATAGCAGGAAGAAAGGACTTCCCGCTGTGCTGATGTTAAATTCGACCCTAAGTGGGAAAACAGAGTGCTTGGTACTTGGAGATCCCCAATGCTCAAATTCCCTGCCTTTTGAGGTGCTAAGTAATAAATGTGTTTGCCTACACCATCAGTGTATTATTGTCCCTATCCATTATAAATGAGGCCTTTTATACATGCAAAAAGTTACAACACAAACAGAATTACACCAAGGAAAAGAAAATATTACTGAAAACAAGCTCCCTGAAGGATATCTCATACAGCTTTGTCCAGCCTAATGCTAAGTGGCTTGCTGTCAGCAAGGCTTCCCTCTTTTCCCTTAGGAGGCTGCTCCAGTTTATTACCTTCAAGATGGCCAGGGAAGCCAAAGGCAAGAGAATGTTTTTCACTTGTCTCCAAAGAATTGTATTTTCCAGAAGCATCTTCTGGGAAGTGCCTTGTCTGGTATACGAAAATAAGCCATTCCAATGCAAAGAACAGGAAATACTTTTTGTCTGGAGTTGCTTTTTCAGGTGACAACTGACAGGTGACCAACAAATGGCCTCAAGTCGTACCATAGAAGGTTTACATTGGCTATCAGGAAGAATTTCTTCATGGAAAAAGTGGTTAGGAATTAGGATGGGCTGCCCAAGGTGGTGGTGGTGGTGGACTCCCCAGCCCTGGATGTGTTGCAAAGACTTGTGTATGTGGCACAAGGGACATGGTTTAGCGATGGACTAAGGAGGATGGTTGGACTTGGTGGTCTTGTAGGTCTTTTACAACCTAGATAATTCTGATTACGCCAGGATGTCACTTTCATTCTCTCCTGCTTCATCACATTTTAATACTTCCATAATAGAAATGATACAGTGCGAATGCATAAAAAAATTCTCTATGCATTTCCAAATACGACTCCAAAAGTATGTTGAACCTGCTTCTTTCCCGACATTCACTTCCCCAGTTTCCTCTTTGCATTCAAAGGTTCCATTTGAAAAGGGGAGAAAAAGACAAAAAGCCAAGAAGTTAAAAATAGAATGGTTTGATCCAACCTAGTATTTCCCTCCACCATTTCAGTCTGGCTGCCAAAGTGGAAGCAGGGAGGAGGCTGCCCAGGCAGAAGCACAGTATACTCAGGCTGCAAAGCTCTGCAGAGGGTCCCAGTGGATCTATTTTATACATCTCTGAGCCTGCCAGATGGAGCCCACATCCTGCACTGAAGACCCCTTGTTCATATGGCAGGGCTACCTTGTAGTGTACATGGCCTCAGTACTGTTCTTCATAATGATCAATATAAATACTGTCATCTTTTATCTCGGAGCACCCACAGAGAGGTTTTTTTTACTTGCCCTTTCTCCAGAGCAAGAGCAGTTCCAGACTTCCACCCTCTAACACACTTTGTTCTACATTAAGTTAAAACTCCCCTGCTCCACTTGCTGACCCTGCAGGCATTTACCACAACTCCATCACGTCACTGGCATGCCATGGCCACCACACTGCTTCACGTGCACTTCTCTATCCATCACAGAGGACAGGTTGCAAGGAATGCAGCCACTTTAATCCTTAGTATTTCACATTCACATCGCTATGCAGATGAAATCCTTGTTCTTTGGTCATTCCCACCTTGTTTAACGGTTGGCCTATGGCTTGCTGAACAATCCCAAGAGCCAGGTGTCCTAAATCAGCTCCCAGCTATTAAAAGACAGCTTTCTGCATCAGTGTACAAAAAAGCCACCTAATGTCTGCTGACTCACACTGAACACTGGCTCTCCAACAGATCAGCACTGTCCCAGAATTTGAGAATCACAGAATGGCCTGGGTTGAAAAGGCCCACAGTGCTCACCCAGTCCCAACCCCCTGCTGTGTGCAGGGTCACCAACCAGCAGCCCAGGCTGCCCAGAGCCACATCCAGCCTGGCCTTGAATGCCTGCAGGGATGGGGCACCCACAGCCTCCTTGGGCAACCTGTTCCAGTGCATCACCACCCCCTGTATGAAAAACTTCCTCCTAACCTAAGCCTTCCCTGCCTCAGTTTAAAACCATTCCCCCCTGTCCTGTCACTATCCACCCTTGTAAACAGTCACGAGAGCGACTTTAAGATCTACCTGAAATGCTCTAAGTTTTTCATTTAATTAAAGAGTGGAAATTGGAATTTCCCCTGGAAATCTTGATGCAGGAGGCCCCAAAATGAGGTTTAAATTAGCAGCCCAGGGCATGCTCCTCTCTGTTCACAGGCAGGTTTGGGCACCGAGCTCCCGATGTGGTGACTGCCCTCATCCTTACTTGTGCCTCAGCTGGAGCACAGCGAAATGGACAGAAACAGGAGGAGTAAAATACTGCAGTGAACTTTTAAACTAGAATAGCAATAGAGAGTTAGATAATTAAATGGGAAACCAGACCCAAATGTCAAATAAGAAGGGAAACATCAAAGAGAAACAGCAATCTCTGATAAAGATCAAGAGAGAAAACTATAATTTTTATGGCATATGCTGACAAATGGCTGAAGTAAAATATAACAAAATAACTTGGTTTAGCAATATTCCTACAGATTGTCTGAACTACACTGCTGCAGAGATCAAAGGATAGAGCTGGAAACAAAATACCAGAAGAAATGACACACTCCCCTTCTACCTCCCCTCCTTTTCAAATTCATATTTCAAACCAAAGACTCAGAGGGTAGAAATTTGTAAGAGTCTCTGGAAAGGTCACCCCATCAGCTGAACAAGTGGGAACTTTTTATTTGAAAATTTTTCTTCAGTGTCTTTTTTTTTTCTTTTCCCCATCAGAAAGGTGTTCAGAAGGCAGGTTCAGCCTGTCCCAAGCCCAGACCTCCTCTCAGCTGAATACCAGATTGCTCTACAGGATGCACAGCTCTCCTGTGGATGTCGGTGTGTGACTCAGCCACACGTCCTCAGCAGATGGGGTGCTGCATTTTTTCCAACAATGCTGTCATTGTTACCGAAACTTTTCCTCCCGCACTGAGCACAGTGCTCCTTCTGCACAGATTAATCTGCTAGTTCTGATAGCCAGGCACTTCCATCAGTAGCTGCAGTTTGTGTGCATCCTCTGCAAAAAGAACAATCTCTTATTCTTCGTCAGCTTTGTTGATTTGTTCACTTTATCATACATTCAAGCTAAATATATTCATCAATTGAGGCACTTTGAACATTTTGTTAATAAAAAAATATTACTTAAAGATTATTTGCACAAATGTGCAACCTCTTTCAATTAATATTTGTCCATCTTTTCTGATTATCTGAAAATTAAAAATGGAATCGCATGAGGAAAAGAACATTGTTGTTTTTTTTCCCTTTTCTAGTTGAAAGCTCGCCCTCAAGATAGCTGCTTTTCTGAAATACCAAGAGACCGAGAGATAAAGATTATCTGTGACTGTATTCTCCTCCTACACGAGAACAAAGGCTGTTTTAATAAATGGAACTCGGATTCTTCCTCCTAAATGAAAAAGAAAAAATGATTGCACTCCAAAACAAGATAGCCAGGTGAAATCCTGGAGTGTTTGTTCCATGAAAGACTAACCTATATCTAATGACCCTTTCTGGCTTCAACGAAGCAACAGATTTGCTGGAAGCAGCATATGGGCCGTCTACTTCCTGCAAATGTGATGGTTAAAAGGAATTCATCCGAGGGCGAGGTTTAGCAGTTTGACAGGAGGCACAAACGTTGACAGATCAAGTGGCCCAGCCAGTTTAGAATGCCTATTTAGTTTCAATCCAAAATTACTCTTCAGTCAGCTCTTGAGAGCTGGAAGAGAGGAAGACGCCGCTCGGCACCACAGAATGTTTGCAAAAGGCTACGGAGTCTCAGGCAGAGCTTCTGTCCTTTCCTGCTGGATCTCCGTGTTTCCCTTGGCATGCAGTGAGTAAATACCAATTCCTATCACAAGCTACACGAGAGCAAGACAGCTACAAGCTGAACACAGATCACAGGGCCAAGCTCCTGATAGCAGGAAGAGGATGTTTATTGCATCAAAGCACCTCAGCTGGCAAAAGACACGAATTATATGCAACTCAGGTTTAGATTTAAAAAAAAAAAAAAAATCTATTTACATTAAGGGGGCAATTCCAAACCACAGGCTTTACTTGTTGCAATTCAGAAAATGTACGCATGTGAAAGATGAGGCAATTAATTGCTCTGGTGAAAACTCACCATCGCATTCAATGATTCAATTTTTATTATCTGATGCTAACAGAGACCAAGCGTGTCTTAACTCTTTTTGGTCCTTTCACTCACACACCTGCGGGAAACAAAGCCCTGCAAAGTAAACTATTGATTTTAGAAAGCCGTTTGTCCCTGTATATAATGCATGCTGACGTGTTCTTCCTGTTCAGTCGTCTTTTGCCTTTCATTATATTCATCCATGGCATCTTCCCTCTGATGTCAGTGCTGCTGGCCCTACTGAGTCCGACAAAACATCCTGGTAAGAATCTTTATCTTACTTGAGTGGTATGAGCCTGGGTTTGTGTGAGATCAAACTTCATCAGGTCACTGCTTGATCTCAAAATAACAGAGTTTTGAGGAACCCTTAATGGCCATTTTGTTCATTCCAAACCACGAACAGAATGGCAATAGCTAATAGCTTCTGAAGCCATCCAGCTTCCACACACAGATACACCACAATCTCTCCATAAAATCAATCCCACTGCCTTGAGTGTCTCTCGTCCTGTAGAGTTCTTTACATTTTAAAATAGTTTAGAATAAAGCTTCAAGTGAAACTACGTTGGACACGGTACAGTGGGCACAGTACTGATGGGTCGATGGTTGGATTTGACAATCATAGTGGTCTTTTCCAACCTTTATGATTCTGTGATTCTATGTATTCCAAAACAGAGAAAATTCCAACCAATAAAAAAAAATACTTTGCATTGTTTAGAAACTCTTCATTCATGGTTGTCTACTGGCAGCCGTTCAAAATTCTAAAAGCAAGAATCTATTTTTGCTGATGACGAGAAATAGGCACTATTTGCTAAACGACACTGCTTTTTATTTCAATTCCCTGTGACTTCAGACACAGCACATCAAGTGATTTTGGTTTCACACTTCACTACCGTAGTTGATCAGGAAACAGAAGAGGCAGCATGTGACTGCATGCAGTATTTCAGGATGTTTCTAATGAACAAATGAATCCAAGTTACCTGTCTGGAACTCCATAGGTAGTTTCCTACTTAATTTCCACACTAAACACAGAGTTCAGTACATGTGCTGTGTTAGGGAAGAACAAGCGGTGGGAAATTGTTGCTCAGTGGTAACAATTAATGGTAGTAATTAAATTTCCAGACCATGAGGCAAATGTTTATGAAATGTGGATTGTTGCAAGTGGAAGAATGAGTTTGGCACTGAATGTTTTGCACCTGAAGCTCTAATGAGCTCAAACTGTCGTAGATAATTTTCTATTCTCCACTTAGAACAACTGGAAAAGAACCCAGCTCCAAATAGATACTGATCTCAGTTCCATTAGCATTTAATAACTTTAATATGTAATGAAATCATTTTAAACCAGTTCAGTCATTTTAAAACAGTTGCAACAAGTATGAGTAGATCAAAAACTGATCATAAATCTTGTTTTCTGATCAAATCACCAATGAATGTCCATCTACAAATTTACTTATTCAGCTCAGCATTCATCAGCATTGTATTCTTCCTCTGATTTTCCCAATTTAATATTTTAGGCAGAAAAAAGAGATTTTGAAGCTTCTTTGTTTCACATGATGGTTACTATTTGTTGAGGATGAAGATGAAGCAACTCTGAAGATGAGCAACTCTAAGAAGTTTGGAGGAAAAACAAATGGGAGAAAGGAAGACTGGAGAGAAAAACAATCTCTAGGGGATTTCCCAAAGCCTGACATTGGTCTTCCAATGCTGTCTAGAGCTATTGCTCAGGAACATGATTTAGCAGAGGGTTGTTAGAGTTAGGGTAGTATGGTTAGGCTGCAGTTGGACTTCATGATATTTAAGGTCTTTTCCAAGCTGAGCAATTCTATGATTCTGTGATTCGATGGTCCATCTGTACTTACCCAGCTCAAACTTCACCTGGCAACTTCCAAAGGTGTTGACCCTCATTTTACATCACTACACCATGTGGTACTGAAAATCTGGTTCCTTCATGGGGGAAAAAATTACACGGTGACAAGCACATCAGTGGCAGCAGCACAGGCAGCAAGCTGGATGGGTAAATGCCACCAGTCCAGGGCTGGATCTCCAGTGCTACCTGGCTACCTGTGCAGATATCAGAAAGAAAGGACTAAAAAATGGCACAGAAAGAGTTCAACTTCAGCATAGGCACAGCTTTGCCAAGATTCCTTGTAGGGAACAGTTCCTAGCTGTTCAAAACTTCTGGAACAGGTCTGCACCAACAGAGGAGTGAGTCTGAAGTTCTCCCCTCCTCACCCCCCACCTCTGTTTTATAGGCTTTTAAGTAGACTTTTCTCCATAGCCACAAAGATTTTACTTCCTCTTGCTTTATTAAATAAAAGCTGAGAAACTGAGAAATAAAGCAGGAATCTGAAGGAATTTGAGAGTGGTAAGGTACTGGAACAGCTGCCCAGAGGGGCCGTGGATACCCCATCCCTGGAGGTGTTCAAGGCCAGACTGGATGGGGCCCTGGGCAGCCTGGTCTAGCATTAAACATGGAGGTTGGTGGCCCTGCATGTGGCAGGGGGTTGGAGATTTGTGATCCTTGAGGTCCCTTCCAACCCTGGCCGTTCTGTGATTCTGTGAATCTAAAAACGTGGAATGTGAGCAATGCAATGAAATGTGTTAGCACTGCCAGCAGCGTGATTGTCTTTGAAGACACAACGGCAGGCTGCTAGGCAATCAAGAGGGCACCAAGACAAACTCAGAGAACACATTCCCTGTGGGAAATAACTCAAAAAAATAACAATACAAATTTTAGGTCAAGAACTTAATCTAAAAATAAAGAGAACAGTTCACAAGGAGCAACAAAACAAGAAATATTAAGAGGAAACCTTCAGAGGAATGTAGCCTACAGTAGGATTATAGGCTTTTGACTCTGATTCTTACCATGGGTAAGGATTAGCTTTGATTACACAACAGCTCTGTAACTATTAGCGACTTGCTCACTTGCCAGTTGCAATAAAAGCAATGTAAAATACATTTAGTCAATTTTGACACCAGAAGTGCAGCCATAGGACAGGTATTTAATCACAACTATGGGAAGGGAGACCCATTTTTATCATCTTCCAGAAGTAGATGCAGAGTACAGATTGTATGAAAATCAATATCAGTACACCTATTCTGCCACTGTTTCTAAAGCCTCCCCTATCCACACCCCAGACAAACAGTCACAACCAACCCTCTACCTTCCACCTTTCAAGCAATGCTTCCAAAACACATCTGTTGTTAAAAAATCCCCGTTCAGATTAAACCACCTGGTCTTTCCATGGAGTAAACCAAAGTCATTTCTGTCTATGCACTTCTCACATAGGATTGCCTGAGCTTTCCAGCTGCCCACTGCCCTGGTAGGTGGCTAATACAGCTGTGCTTCAATCATACACAACAGTGGGAACAGCTGCCAGCATTCACCCTGTCCAAGAGTTTTCTGTATTCTTGGTCTGATCAAACTGCAACAGAAAACCATAAGAAGACAGAGCTTTGCACTGAAACTAGTACAGAAATCAGATAAAAGCACAAGTAGAGATTCCTCGATAAATGCATTAAGATCTGAATTGGGGATTAATAGAATTTGATACCTTTTCAGAGGTAGAGCAATTCAATATATAACAGGTTTTAGATTGCCTTTAGATTATCTCTTTTCTGTGTATCAAGCCAGTCACTGGGCTGAAGACAGATCCCACCCAGTACTTTCCAGTGCCCTGCATTCTGGGTTAAAGACTCCCATTTTCACCAGAGTCCATGGGACTATCAGCCTTTGGACAGGAAAGCTGAGTAATCCTCCTGACCCATCCCTCTGTAACTCAAATAATTCACTTGAGAGACAAGATCTGAATATCCCTATCCAAAGGAGGAAATGGAACATACATCACTCGTTATTTATGTAACACATAACATTTATTTATACAAGTACCATTTATTTGTACAAGTACTCCGAGCACAGCTATTTGCAAGACATTTCGGGTTCAGACCACTTCCTTCCTTCTGCTGCCTCTCCATCCTTCCTCAGCTACAGCTGTAAATCTTTTTGAGAGACCAGTTCTGAGTTATGCATGGAGCTTTTTCTTGGTCTTGCCAAAGCTCATATTCAGATCAAGGAAGATTCTCAGCAGTTAACAAGCAAAGATAAGAAACAAGCATTTAAAACTTGGATACCTTCAGGCTCATATAGACAGAAAAGTTTTTTGCAAACTGTTTTTTTTGAGTTAGACAATACATTGTATTTGAGATTTTGGGATGCTCAGCTCATCTTCTGATAGGTTTGTTTAAAGAGAGGTATGATGGGATCTTAGCAATATTCAGTTAAAATTAGCAAATTAGGATATTGTGTTGACTTTATCTACAATAATTATTAAAGTCAGATGGAAGTGATACTAATATCTACTTTTACATACAGTTCTCTTCCAAATCCATCAAAGCCAGTAGGAGGAACTGGATAGAATCATAGAATGGCCTGTGTTGAAAAGGCCCACAGTGCTCATCCAGTTTCAACCCCCTGCTACGTGCAGGTCACCAACCAGCAGACCACGCTGCCCAGAGCCACATCCAGCCTGGCCTTGAATGCCTGCAGGGATGGGGCATCCACAACCTAAACCTCCCCTGTCTGAAATGTGACGTGCTCTTGGTGGTGTTAATATCTCCACTGACCATCCTGGATTTTAAGTGAGAGATTCAAATACTGAACTGAAAATTCAATTCTTGAGTCAGAATTTTAGAACCCCTTTCTTCTTTATTACTTCTGTGATGAACATCTTAATTTCCAAGTAAATTTCCAGGAAAAAAAAGGAACTTGGGAAGAGAGACTGTTCTAGCATCATGGACCTCAGTGCCTTAGCTTGAAATCAAAGAAAAGCTACAAATAATTAACCTCAGAGAAATGAGACAGGAGGGCTTTGTGTACTGCTGCCCTTCAAAGACTCTATGCTTTCTTTTGTACTTTGTAGCACAAAGGTAACTAAGAGAAACTTTTTTTTCCTGAAGCACCACCGCAGATTTATGCACAGTTTGTTAATATTGATTTCATTTCTTTTTATGGAACTTACTTTCTTTCAGCAAAGGAAGTCATTCTTTGAAAGCATCAAGATTGATGTCTTTCTGATAGGATACGATGGAGCTAGTATATTGCTGAGTAACTTTTTGCACTGTTTTATCAATTAATTGTGATAAACATCCACATCTTAAGACCGTGTATACGTACAAACTGCCCCCTTTGTACCTCCCAAGGGATGGGTTGAGTTAAACAAAAGTTTACTGCAGCACCATCTACTGGGAAACTTGCTAAACTTCGTAGTACGCAGGTTCCTTTCCCTGCAAGCGGAGTGGGCGAGAAGCCTTGTTTTAACTACGAGCTGGTGCAGGCTGAAGTAGGTGTGGTACCTTTGTGTTTGCAGGAAGAGAGGGGGAAGTGATGCATCAGATGGTGTGGGAGCACCCAGTCCAGCTGCTGGCACCAGCACCTTGTGCCTTTGGTTCCTAAAGAGTTCTTGTGCTACCATTTCCTTTTTTTTTTAAAGGAACACTTTTGTCCGAAGTCATATTTGTAAAATACCATGAGATGGCTGACTTAGGGCAGGGTCTTCTGACGAGAGACCCTGTGGACCGACTTGGGCTCTGCTCTACCTCCCCCTAAGCAGCACACCTGTTGGACTCAGTCACTGAAATACTGCGCCTGAACATCTGCCATACAGAAAGGAAGAGAGGCAATGGGATGTAGATCCCCAAACACCTCACAGGTTTATTGGATAAAACAAGTTGCTAACAGTCTCCTATTCCAAAGGATCTGTCTAAGAATTAAGATAGACTAAGGAATGTGGGTGGAGACAGAATAGATGTATATTAAAATGTCTTAAGATCTATCCCTATAAATAAATCCCCATTACCTAATTTAAGGGATTGAGCTCTTCTAGAAATGAACTTGCATCCTTCTAAGCCAAAATGTCCTTTACTTCATCTAAATCTCTACCATTAAATTCAACTGCAGGAAGGCTGCTCCTTAATGGCATTAATCTATTTAAATCTCTGTTCTTCAATAACTGTAGAAATCTCTTTTCTCTGCAAGTAGGAACAGAATATTTGTAAATGCATGTGAGCCAATGCCATGCCTGATTTTGTTCTATGCTTTCTAAAAGTGTCGTCCTCTCAGGTAGAATTAGCAGGATTAATGTAAGGACCATTAAAGGACAAAGCCCTTCTTAAAAATGGAACCAGACCAATTTGTCTTTTGGTTGCCAAGAAATACATTTAGGAAAAATCAGCTACTTTGCATTTAGAACATGAGATAATTTAGTAATGTCAACATCCAGCAAAATGGGCTGAAGTGCTGAAGTGACTACTGCCACTGTGTAATTAAGACTTAAGCCTTCAAGGTTACAGAGATACCTGTATTCCACTGAGGCTGACTCCACTACACAGCCTAATTATTTCTAAGAACAGTGGCAAACCACATCAGATGTCTTGCTGCTGATTTAATAGCATTACACTTCTAGAGGACAACATGCATCTTTCAGTTACACCTGAAATAGAAAACAGAGCATTTAGAGAAAGAAAAAAAGAAATGCAGCTATTGGGCTTTCCTCACGCAAATACCTCAAAGCATGATACGATCTATAAGAGACCAAAGAATCAATTTGAAGAAGTTTAGGCTTGGGCACACACCCAGATGGGAAAATGCCAAGAGAATCACGTGGTTCTTTTACTAAATTTACCACGTTTTATTTGAATTATTTTGAAGACTTTTTGTTTACTTGAGTTTGTTATTTATTATTGGAATTCTTTGGGGAAGTTTTCCCTGAGCTGCAACAATACGTAAACTTCTGTTTCCACAAAATCTTTTCTGATACAGGTTGGTCAGAAACAAGTAAAGCAATTCAGGATAAGGCATTATAATGGCTCAGCTCTACTTTTATGCATTGCTTTGAACAGTCTTAACACTTACCCACCAAAAGTTATACTTCTGAAGGGTTATCTGCTCTTCTTTCTCCGGAGCATTTGGAATTAATGTAGAAGCTATCTGTGTTACATCTCTGAGGTTATTTCTGATGACTTCTTTAAATGTGCTTTAATGCAACACCTAATTTCAGTTCTTTTATGATGCCCAACACTGATGTATGTGGGTTTCCTCCAAGTCTCATCAGCCTCTCTCACCTATAGCAATTAACCAGCTGGTTTCATCTGTACATTTTTCATTCACACCTTATTCTGAATGTTAAGAGACTGAATGAGTTGCGATGTGAATCTTTGGGATATATATCTGCCTCGAAAAAAAAATAAAAAATAAAGCTCACAACTGTGATGTTTTTCAGCTTAGGAAGGAGTTACAAAAATAAAAGGAAATTTAGTTTTCTCTTTGGAAATGTCATTGTTTCGTCAATTTATCACAGACAATTCAAAGCCTGAGTTCATTCTCTCAATAAGTTAACCACAACAAGAAAAGATAAAACCCAAACCTCTGCTAAACCAGAAAGAAATAATTTCCAAAGCAGCTATATTTTTCCACAGATACCTTCTAATGCAGTTAGGCTTACATTTGGCTGGGAACAGGAATTATTCCCAAGAAAATCTTTACGTTCTTTTAAGATAGAAATGTGATTCTTTCATCAAAAACCCAAAGATTAATTTTTCCGTGGAGAGGACCTTGATGGTGCTACTGGAAGGTCTGACAAGCACTGGCATTTTCCAATGGCAAACACACTGGCACACATACAGACAAGACTTGGTCAAAAACAAAACAAAAGGGGGAGAGTGGGAAAGAGAGAAAGCGATTTTTCATTAGCAGAAAATTTCATATCATTCCCACTTATCATTTCAAGTTGTTTCCCCACACCAAACACAGGCTTACTTAATCACTTGGATATTTCACTGAAAGCCACACACAGTTTTTACTGAGCTCTGCTAACACAGCGCTGTAAGCTGTACAAGAGACCACGTTTTATTTCACATTTCCAACATCTAAATGTTGAAGGCCATTTAGCTTAACTTACCTGTTGGTTTTTAATTTTTTGGCTTATCTCAACAGTGTCATTTTATTGACACCGATGCCCAGCACTGCTGTAGTCCCCTACTCTTCCACTACTTCTGGTATATTTGAAATCATTTCTTGTTTATCTATCTATCTTCAGTTATTTACTTTTCAATTTCCTTCCTCCTCCTGCTTGACTTTTCCTGTAATAGTTTGCTCCTTCTATCGGATCAATTTGGGCAGGATTTCCATTTTCTCTCTTTGGCTTGAATAACCTCTTAAACTTTACCATCAGAGGAAAAATCTGCTATTCTGATTGAGCAATTAAGATTCTTTTGGCATGTTAATGAAAAGACACTGACAAGTGACTGATCTATATATAATCATGGCCTTTTAGAAAGTGTCACCAGAAATCCAAGAAAATAAATTCACTAATACTAGGACTTTCAAACCCCATTAGAGAGCAAAGTCTATGAGATAGGCTGAACATCTCCTCAGGTCGCCCAGGTTCTCTCCTGGTTTTATCTTCATGATGAGCTTCTCATTGCCATACGTGAACTTTCCAGATGAGATTCACTCATCTGATTATTTCCCTGGGGGATGGGAAAAGCACGGCCCTAATTAGAGCTCTGCTTTGATATGAAATAAATATTAATTGCCTTTTTTAATATGAAGGCGTCTACAGCTCCTGCCTGATTCTATTATTAAGAATCACTTTTTTTTTCACTTGCTTTCAGTCTTCTCCAATGTTTGTTTTGCTTTTACTATTAAATAGAGCTTAAACTTGCCCAGCTTGTAACGGTTTGTATTGTGCTATTACTGAGAAAGCACAAAGTTTTTTAGTTCATTTTGAGGCAGTTTCAGTGTAGCTGTACAATATTATGTCTCAACCTAGAAAAATACAATATAATGCCCAGTTGCATATATTCTCAACCCATTAGGCTTCCTGAGTTTCCATTGAAAAGAGAGTCAATCTAGCAATCTCGTATTCCTGTTAGCAAGAGATGCAAAGCTAGGAGGTATTCAGGTTCAAGGTATTACTCAGCCTATTGTTTTTATCATTAATTCCAGATCCAAAAATTCATCACACATACTGTGGCCTTCTTTCAGTATGCAGTATGTGATTTCTTTGCCTGCTGACTATATTTCGTGTTTACATATAGATATGAAAAATCACCTAAGCAAGGCTATATCACTTCAAATTGTGAAGGGGATAAACAAATTTTGATAAGAAGAGACAAGAAAAGTCTGACAGGTGTCAGATATTTCACTTAATGTATGACTTGAGAATGCTTGCCATGGTGGCAAGGATGTTAGAAAAGTCACTAATAATAAGATAATCTAATTGTGTCCTTTATCTCATTCAACTAGCATGTGAAACTAACATTGATTGGTGAATATCTGTTACTTACTATTGAACAAGAGAAGAAAACCTGGAATCTCTCTAACTGATGTAGCTTTTCTTCCTGTTTTGAAACAGCCTTAAGATGGAATGGTATTTATATCATTTTTCAATTTTTTGATTTCCACAGAAATCTGTAGGATTATGCTTCTAAAATAACAACCAAATGTCAACGCTCATTTTGATTCTTAAAAGGCCAACAACAGTAGATATGAGATACAATATCTATTCTTGACGGTATTTTTAAATACTCGTTAAAATGTTTAAGAAACGTGGACTTGCCCTTGTAAAACACATATCTGGAATTAATCTAACAAGGCTGTCACAAGAGCTCAACATGTTAGTGGTAAGGCACCACTTACCAGGAAGTCAGAGAGATGGTTTTCCAAGAAAGCAGTTTGAAGATACCAGTGTAGAGGAATGATTAATACCGAGGAGAGGAAATAGGTGGGACTCAGCCTTGCTGCAGGGAGCAGGGCTGGAAGAAGAAAAACATGCTACAGACAGAAAACTGAAGTTCTCACTGCCAGTCCTGTGCTATTTTTCCTAATGTGACCCTTTTCTTTGTATTTGCCATGCTTTACTATTTAAAACACTACGGACCCTTACACAGCATCCATGGCAATTGTTTTCCCATAAGGAACCCCAGGAATACAGTGTTTGCTTTTCAACTTTCCCTGCTCAGCAGCAGCAGCCTGGCAGAAATAAGAGGCAGGCAGGAAATCCTGGAGAGGTGTTTTTTTTGTTTTTGGTTTTTTTTTTGTTATCGCACCATCGCATCTGAAATAATTCCAGGATTCGAGCCAGAATCTTTGACACAAGTGTTTGTAAGCTAAAATATCAAACTGAAATGCAGTCAAGCTCTGTTTGCTAAGTAAGAAATCCACTTGTGGGATTTCCAGAGATGTCTGTCTTCTGAAGAACAAAAAAAAGGAAAGAAATCCAGAAGTTTTTCTGAACTGATAGAGCTTCATGATCAAATGTGATCTGTAGACAAAACATTTTATGAGGTTTTTTGTCCCTGACATTGCAGCCATTACGCTTGAATGTTCTATTTACGTAGCCACGGGGGATTTTTAAGTTTGTTGAAACAACCAAACACATTCTTCAAAACAATACAGTGGATCTTTCTTGTGAAAGCGAAGCTAATCAAATGCAGCATCCTGTGCTGTTCATGTCAGCCAGCAAGCCGCTCGTGGCACTGCTAGATTCTTTGCTTTTGGGCCAACAGGCGTCTTGTGGACTGCTTGCTCCATCTGTTCTCAAAGCAAATGCCAGGATGGTCAAGGTGTCGGAACATCCTGCTGGAAACACAATCAAAGAAGTGATCCGAGCTGCCATGCAAGGATTGGAGTCTTTGCAAACACAAATTCTGTAAAAATTAAAAACAACAGCCCTATAAAACCTTTACATCATATTTCAGTGAGAATAATTCCGGGTGGGCTCTCAGGCAATCAAGCAGTTTGCAACCCACATGGATCAGCAAAAAGTAAAGACAAACAGTGAAATGAACTAATGATCGTGCTCCTTCCTTCTGCTCCCCTTAGCAGAGCAGAGTGGCCGGGCAGTGGCCCTTCACCAGAGGCAGCCAAATTCCATCGTAGCAGTGCTGCCAAACGCCCTGGTTGTAATCTGAACTACAGCGACCAAAACCAAACTGGCTGCAGCTGCCTGATCTTCCTGAACTTTTTGGTAAGTTTTCTTCCATAGCAATAGTCAGCAAAGCCCGTGCACTCTAAGCTTTCATTTAAATGTAAAGCACTTCATTTCCCTGACTGACCAGAATAGGCTATTAGGGTTTGTGTATTAAAGCCTGGTGTATTCCACCTATTGAGTGCATAAACAACAGTTTAACCTTTATCCCAAGGCATGTGCACCCTTCTACTCCTAGAGAAATGAATTCATGTTAAGCAGTCAAATCAGTATCAACCTGACCTTTAAACACATCAGTGTTTCTTGGAAAAATATTATGGCTGAGATGCCTACTGTGGTAAACAATATTAGCTGCTCCAACCCATTGTTGAGCCATGCTGTGCGGAGCCTTATCAAAATAAGGGGGTGGAAGCCAGCGGGGACCACAGATCTTCTGACAAGCTCCACAGGATATGAAGAACAATGTAAATGTAACCGTACTGGCAGATATATTTCTATATTACTGTTCCAGAGATAACAGCTAAGGTGAATCATTTCCCACCACCTACAGTACTGAATTATTTCAAATTCTGAAGGGACCATATTTATTTCATTGGTAGGTAGTAATTTACTTAGCTGAAGATCATTATATTTATGTGTCTGTGAAATCCTCACAATAATTATATATTTGAGCTGTCTCAGAAGTGCTATATATATTCTCATTAGTCATGTACTTCCAAGGATATTATCATTTTTTCTTCCTCCAACAACCTTTGCAATCTGAGTGTGAAGAACTGCACTGCCTATGAACCTCAATTCTTACAGTTTTCTTAAACTCCAGTTTAATCAAACAGCAGGGTGGCCTATATTCAAATGCAAATGCTAAGCGTGCTATGAAATATCTTCATTTCCTAAAATGACTGCACCGCAGAGCTTATTTAAAACAGACTAACAGTGTGCAATAGAACAGAGAACATAGAAAAAAAATGTCCTCTGCTCAACAGAACTTTTGCAAAACTTCTCCCAAAAAGGTCATGAGGATGCTGAGAGTAGGGTAAGGAGATAAAGGCAATGGGGACTCCTTGGTTCTTATCCTATCTGAGCCAAGTAGTTAAGTTATACCTCACCAGGGCAGTGAGAGGTCCGTTTATTCTCTCCCCTGCACTTCAGAAGTCTCACATGGAAAATATTTTAAAAACACAGAATGTTGTGTTAGTCTAAATGTAAGCGGTATTCCATGTAGCTAGAGATTAATAAATCCCCCGAACAACAGTCCATTGAGTTGCAGTGTACTGATGTTAAAAACTTAACAGTCCTCATAGCTGGACCAGAAGATGGCTTTTCCTTCACCCCACAGCTTGTTATCCCCTACACCCGAGGGCCACCAGGTAATTTGTTTTTATTCTTTCCTCTTCAAATGCAACCATGAGAAGAGGTGCTTGGCTGGCTGACAGCCCTGAAGATGAATATCCTTGCTTGTGATTAATGCAAATACTCCACCCTTTTTCAGAAAGTTTGAGCCAAAGAAACCCAAGAGCATTACAAATATTAATCACTCGCATCACCACTCCAGTTTCTTATTCGTTTGAATACCTTTCACAAGCAATAGGAAAACGGCTGCAGTGTTATTTTTCTCTACCATCCCTGCCAAAACTAGACAGGCTGTGCAGTTTGTTTATCCCAGTTTAGTCGATGATTTTTTTCTTTCTGACTTTTGAAAATAACCAAATGTGAACAGTTGTGGTATAGAAGTGTAGGACGCATCAGGTCACAACTACTCATTATCCTTAGACCTACCAGAATAATGAATTACAGTTAAAATAAACAACAAACACGCTTAGAAGACTACACATAACGTAATGAGCAAGAGTGGATGAAGCAAACAGACCACTAAACTCACAGCCCACCAGCATTGCACTGCCATTACCAAGAGGAGGAAGGAAAAGGGCAGGGGTTAAGTCCCACCCCAGACTGCGTGAGCCAAGGTCAAAAGATAAACAGCCCTCACTCTTTTCTGTCTCGGGAAACTGAGCAGGGAAGGAGATACTGAGGACTACCTCACCGCACTCCAGAGCACAGTGATCCTGTTCCGAGTGCACTGCTTGCTGCCAGACTGCTGTCCTCTAAAACATGGCATGGCTAAAACACAGACAGGTAGGTAAGCATGAATCAAGCACTATGAAGCAGCAGGAAAGCAGTTTAAGTAGGAAAGCAAGCTTCCCTACAACAGAAGACGTTCTGGCTTCAAACACTGACTCCTCTTGATCATCGAACCATTGCTGCAGAAACCTTTGTTCTTCCCTTTGCCAAATTCATCCCTTAGCACAGGCAATTGCCATAGCATTTAAACTCTATACTGTGACTAAAGGAAAAGATTCAGATCAGATCACTGAAGAATCTATTAAAAAGCAGAACAGCATTTCACTTTGCCATCCTTGTGGCAAACTCAAAGCAGCAAGTACCTGACTTTCTGAGGAGCTCACTACATCCCTCAGCTTTAAATACAGAGATAGATCTAGGTGTAGCTCTCTATATTATATAGATGTATGTTATATCTAAATCTATCTATATTATCTATATATAATCATCCTGGTGACTTCTGTGGGGCTGCATCCGTCCATAGGGACAACAGCTGGAGAGGCAGGAGCTCTCTCTTCTTTCCATGTGAGCGCTCATTCCTGTCGAAGACACAGGAAATACTTCTTTACATGTTTGTTGTGAGAGCAAGCTGTGAGCAAATGTAAATTAACATGACTTGGCAAAAATACATGCCCATTGTGAAACCCATCCACAGCAAATTAATAAGCCTCAAAGACTCTCTCAGTTTGCAACCATGCTTCCGAATCTACAATCACTGCCACATTTATTTTATTATGATATAAAATAAACATCACACCTTTAAACTTTTCACATTGTTAATAAATCAGCTCTGGAGAGATGACTCACGAGAGGATCGTGCCTGTGCTTAGCAGAGTCCCACAGATACACAAGAGATGCAATTACACCAGAATAGCCAATTCTAAGCACTGACACAGCTTATTATTTGACTAGCAAACAAGGAACTTTTTCAACTTAATTGCAGCCTGGCTTTTCCACCACTGATCTGTTTTGTCCTTCGTTTCCTTTAACTTTGGCCTTCACAGAATTTCATTTTAATCCTTTCAGTGCTGCTGTTCATGCTTCTTGGGTCTGTTTTACGCTTGGTATGGGTATGTGCAGCTTCATAATATAGAAGAAAAGTTGCTGATATGATTCACCCCATTTCAGCTCACTTAATTCAGATTAAAGAAACTTGCAGAATTAATGTGAGCCACAAATTGAAACTTAACCACAGCAGTTCGCCCTCAGCAAGTTTGCAGATGACACCAAGCTGAGTGGAGCAGTTGATGTGGTGGAGGGAAGGGATGCCTGGGCAGATCCATGCCAACTTCATGAAGTTTAACAAGGCCAAGTGCAAGGTTCTGCACACGAGTATGGTCAATCCCAGGAACAAATAAAGGTTGGCCAGAGAATGGCTTGAGAGCAGCCCTGAGTTGAAGGATTTGGGGTCAGTTGATGAAAGATTCAACACGAGCTGACAATGCGTGCTTGCAGCCCAGAAAGCCAACTGTGCCCTGGGCTGCATCAGAAGAAGCATGACCAGCAGGTCAAGGGAGGTGATTCTGCTCTTATGAGATCCCACCTGTCGTACTGTGTTCAGTTCTGGAGCCCCCAGCACAAAAAGGACATGGAGCTGTTGCAGCAGGTGCAGAGGAGGGCCATTAAGATGATCAGAGAGCTGGAGCAGAAACTTACAAAATCAGTGAATTTTTTGTCAAAATTCTTGTTTTTGGATGCATCTTCAGACTGTAACAATCCCTGCATCACAGCATGTCTGTCTTTGATAAGGAATTATAATCACAGAATCACAGAATGGACAGGGTTGGAAGGGACCTCAGGAATCATCAAGCTCCAACCCCCTGCCACATGCAGGGCCACCAACCTCCACATTTAATACTAGACCAGGCTGCCCAGGGCCCCATCCAACCTAGCCTTGAACACCTCCAGGGATGGGGCATCCACAGCCTCTCTGGGCAGCCTGTGCCAGTACCTCACCACTCTGATAGTAAAGAACTTAATCCATAACAGGACACAGAATCATACATATAGGACAGTACTAAGCATACAGCAATAATTACTTGCATGACCCATTAACGTGTGAGAAGATCAGAGCTCCTACCAGATTTAGACCAGGGATCTGTGCCTCCCCTCAGCAATGCCCTGGCATCACTCCCAGTCACACACCAAGGGCACAAACCCGCCTTGACTGAGTAGCACTTCTGTCCCCTCCTTACACAACATCTCCGTTGCCCTGCACATAACAACTGATTTCTACACAGTAACCACTGGCCCTGGCACAGGACCAAAGATCCTGACAATTCAATTCTGATCCTGTAGCAAGAAAGTGCATGGCAGAACGATTGCTTTCACCATGTGCAAAGTTGGGCCTTTACAGGTCAAGCAATTACCAGTCATGCAAATGCATAAAGTGCTGTAAGGTCGACAAAGTGAATGAGAAGTGTTTGGAGCATCCATCTTCTAACTTGTTATCTCTGATACATGGACAATGTCTTACATTGTTTGTATAGCAACGCATAAAATATTAAAATTAAAAGGCTAAGGGACTTTCGAGAGGAGGAAAAAAGCAAAACTATTTTAGATTCAGAAACATTTCATCAATACTCAGAGTATTTACATACTGGAATCAGAGAGCCTTGATTATGCACGTTTATTGATTTGGGCTTTGTTTTGATTAACGATCAAACTATGCCATGTCTTGTGAGGTAGCAGAGCTTGAGGGAGCTGAGGCGCATCTGAACAGTTTGTAGCTCAGGAAATCCCTGTTATGCAAATAAGAGGATATTCTCATGTGTTTTGTCCAAGTGTGATAGTAACAAAGCTCCTCAAACATTCTCTTTTATACAGGGGATAATGTGGGGAGCAGTGCTTAACACAAAAATGCTGCATAACAATTGTTTTATTCTTCATTACCAATGACTTCACTGTCTCACCTTGGACAAAAGAACAAGCTTAAATTCCCACAGTGTCTAATTTATTGTTACTGCTGGAGATACGGTTTTGTGTCAGAGTGCATATGTTATTTCTAGAAATGTATTGCAAAAATTCTACTGGGGGGAGTAAAAGGGAGTGGGGAGATGGAGAGAAGATTTAGCAAAACACAGCTGGCTAGAAAGGTGTTTGCTTCTTTGTTGGCATGCTAACCAACAGTGAAGCCATTAAGAAAAATGAGAGAGAAGCTTTCATTATACAGAAGAAAAAAGCTTTAAATACATATAACAGTGCAAAGAGAATCTGAAGACAAGCTTCTTATGTACAGCTCACTAAGGAAATCTGGAGTCGGATAGATTTGCTCCATGTTAGATACCAACATTTAGATCATATGCTGGAGAGCAGGCTGAGATCATTCTGAATTTACCCAAGGAGACACCTGCACATCAAGAAAAGTAAACTAACTGAACAGTCAGCATTCTGATCTAAGCACTGTTCTTTGGGATTTTGGCAGCACCTTCACCCGTGTAGCAGCTGCCCCATTAGCTTCTCATTTCTACTCAGGCTATAAGAACAGAATCTATATAAAGTACAACAGCAGCCAGAGAACAGATGAGAAGGAAGGTGAGGAGGAGTTTCCTCCTTAAGGTGCTCCTTCTATGGCTTGTTGGTCTGTGGAGAACAGAAGATCATTTTGCCACATCCTCCTCCTATGAGCTAAGAATATTTGCTGCAGCATGAAGCAGCTCTCAACCAACATCAAAGCAAAACAAACCTGTCTGCACCCCGCCTGCAGATGCTGGGGTGCATTTGGAGAGAGACTTGGCCATTCCCAAATGGAAGAGCTGGAGTCACCTGAAAGAAGGGTCAGGATGCCACCTGTACCTGTCTCAGTTTGCATGAAGTTGTCTTAGAAATAGTGCCTCTTAATGCCTTCACTGTTTAATAAGCCCGCCTTTGCTTCAGAGACTTTGTAATACAAGACAGATAAAACATTCACCTTACTCTTCCAGTTGGAGATGTTGGAAATTTTTCTCCCTTTTCAGCAGCAGCAATATTACCCATTGATAGCCTTCACTCCACAACCATTATGTGGTAACAGGGGAAAGCAGGACAGTCTCTGCTTAAGACCTCAGTAACAGTCTGCCTTTATGATGCTCAGTGCTGGCAACAGAGCCAAGCAAACAGCCTGGAGAGCTCACACCTACTTACCAGGCTGTTTCTGGATCTGACAGCCCATCGGTGGGGACCTCAGGACAAATCTGGTGTTTGGGATCCCCTCACTGCAGTGGGTTCTCTTCCAATCTCTCTGCAAGAAGAGATTATGGAAGTACATTTCCTTTTTTTAACTAAACAGTTCTATTCATTTTTCCACTCTCTACACAAGGCTGAACAGAATTAAATTCCAGATTTCACGAGGAACTAGTTAACATAGAGGTTAAAGCTCTTCTGTATTTAAGGCTGAATTTAACTTCAAGTGTAAAGAAAACTGTAGCATAAATTAGCTCCTATTCAAAGCCTTGAGCTAAAAATGTCACAAAAAGTTGAATTAAATCTTAGTAATAAAGTAAAGAACTAATCTTGTTAATTTGCTGCATATTGTCATTCTTGCTAAAGTACGTTGCTCAGATTATTGGCTTTCAAAGGCAAAACAAAATAACCACAGATTAAATAAACTTGAAATTCAGAAGCATCAAAAATAAACAGCCAGAAAGGGGTGTTTAAATCCATGAAGGCATGAAACTTAGTTGTCTCTGTCTGTGTTTGAATCAAGTAGCTGCATTTTGCTGACATGATTCAGAGCCCAGTGAGACTGGTAGAAATGTAATCATTAAATTCACTTCAGTAGATCTTAAACTAAAGCAAAACTTACACTTCAAAACAAAGCTATTCAACACATCTGCCCTCCTATGGAACCTAACTGTATCGCATGCTACAAAAATATTTTTCAGATTAAACATTAATTCTATTCAAATCAGAGTAATATTAATTTAGAATGAAAATTAATACATCCCATGCACAGAAGACCTTCACATCAATGCTTAAAAGCTAGCAGTGTAAATTTTAATACCACAAACAAAGCTAGGATTAGGCATTTTGATGGCAAATATTTTGCTTCCCTATCAACACTCTTTTTCCCCCTCCAGGCCTTTTTTTTTTTTTTTTTTTTTTTTTTACAACAACGAAGTCTTTAAACCTGGTACTTAACTCCATCCATGAAATATTATGCAATATGTTGATCATGCTGTTTTTTAATTTCAACTCAACTGAAGAAGCATTGTTGAAAAGAATCACTATATCCCAGGGGAATCAGGAAATTAAACTTTATTTATTGGGTTTTGACTTTGCCATAAGTAGATACAGCCATATACCATCTGATTACCATCTGAGGGGAGGCACAGCTTGAAAAAGAGCACTGCCAATGTGCCACTGGGCCATTGATTAATTAAGCAATAAGATGAGAAGGTCTGTCGCTTAGGGTCATTAATGCATGCCTAAAATGCCATTTGAGGCCATAATGTCTGGTTAGCATTATAGACCCCGATCCCACAAGAATTTACTTCTGAGCACAGTCCTTGCTACTTCTGTTGGCCTGTTCACACAGAAGGCATTGCCACTGCTAAGTATCAGAACATTCTGGACAACCTAAATGTAATCTTTATTGGCGGGGACAGGGGAGGAATGAGAGAGGGAAAGTGTGTTCATTTAAATTTAGAATACAGCCCTGTTAGGAAATAGCATCCTACAAGTGATGCAGCTTGCCTCATTCCATAGAATATTGAAAGCAATCATAAAAGCATATGGTCAGCCACTCGTTTCTTAAAATAATACACAGACCAACAGCACAGCACAGCAAACCCGTGCACGGGGAAAGGAGGGCTGCTCACAGCAGGAGCCTGGGAGTCGAGTTCTGACTGTTCATAGCTGTGGCCTTGCTGCTGACTTTGAGACATCAACCTCAGCATGGCAATTAAGTCATCTGTGAAATGCATACCGCTACTTAAATACTTTGAGGTGCCTCTGTAAGGATTAATTAATTACTATTAGTGCACTGGTTTATGATCGGCATTTTACTGTTTCTACAGATTCCATTACAAGAAAAATATCCTAAAATTGTTCAGTATTTATAAACTGTTTTGAGTGGCCTGGAAAGGAAACCATTCTATACCCTTCTTACCAAGCCTGCTACATTTTGAACTAAATAGTTAAATATGGATTGGGCTTGAAAAAAAACACAGGCTTTCTCTAGGTCATCCATCTGCAAGGAGACTGACCCAAGTTCCAGACCTTGCTTCAATCAATGTTTATTTCAAATTTTAAATCCATACAAGGACCTTGACTCAGGCAGCCCCTCTCCCGGGGGGTGTCCTGACCCTGGGGTTGGATCACTGCGCTCATCCGTGTGCACACATGAATGTTCTCGTGTTGATCTAACGGATGGCTAAACATTACATACATATGAGAGAGGTTCAGCAAGAGGAAAGCAAAGCAAACTTGCCACCACCACGTATTAAGCCACAACTTTCTGCCTCAAATAGTGCAACAACAGAGGAAAGAACAGAACTGATTTCAAATGGGTGTCACAGTAATTAAGCTCTTGCAAAAAGATGTGATAATAGCTGCTCTTTACACACCTACTATAAAACCTGATGTGTTTGAGCATTCCTCCTGATGAGATGACATGCGAACAATTAATTTGTGGCTCTTCCCTTACAAAGGTTTGTGCTTGGTGCTGTCAAGATAAGTCATGTTGGACTTCTCCAGATGCAGCATTTTAAGTATCTGTGGAAGTCTTTTGGGACCTCAGTGTCTGGCATCCACCAGTAGATTAATGGAAGTTTAAATATATTCTCTCTGAAAGTGCTACATAATTTCCACTTTTGGTGCATGCAGAAATAGCTACATATTCTCTATAGAAAGAAAAGAAGTTGCAAGTTCACATTTTAAAAACAAAAGACCTGCTTAACAGGCTTTCCAAAGATCATTTCAACTCAAAGGCTTTAAGAGAGATCAAGGCTTTGAGAACCACTTCCCATTAGCAGGCTGAGAAATATTATCATTCCCTGAGCAAGGAAGGCTGAACCTAGAACGCTGTTTTGGGCTGCAGACAAATAGAGCAGGATCCAGCAAAGGACAACTAAGATGGTCAGAGGTGCACAACTTGAAAGGAGAGGCTGAGAAAAAAAATGGGTTTGTTTGGTCTAGCAAAGAGAAGGCTATGGGCAACCTGCAGCAACTTCAGAGCAGTTACAAAAATGACACAGCCAAACTCTTTCTGGTAGTGCCAGTGATATGCTAGGAGGCTGTGGTCACAAAGCTTCAAGGTAGGAAAATGCTGTTCATTAGGACTGCACTGCAGAGCAGTAGCAGAGAACCTGGAGTGGCTGTGCAAGCTTCACCCTGGCTGGGCTCAGATCCACAAAGCCACGGCTGAGCTAATCCTCTGCTGGCACCAGTCTGGCCTGAGTTGGAAGCTGCACTACACATTTCCCTCAGGTCTCCTCTAAGAAACACTTAGGTCATTTCAGACCAGTAGGACTAATCTCAAACTAGGACCCCTTCTGTATGCAGAAATATTTCAGAAAGGATAATCCAAGATATTTCACTTTCATGAGACTATACATAACAGGTGGGATTAGACAAGACAGCAACCTGATTGGACATCAGGGGGAAGTTCTTTACAGAGAGAGTGGTGAGGTGCTGGAACAGCTGCCCAGAGAGGCTGTGGATGCCCCATCCATCCCTGGAGGTGTTCAAGGCCAGACTGGATGGAGCCCTGGGCAGCCTGGTCGAGCATTAAATGTGGAGGTTGGTGGCCCTGTATGTGGCAGGGGGTTGGAGATTTATGATCCTTGAGGTCCCTTCCAACCCTGGCCACTCTGTTATTTTGTGATAACATGCTTTTCATAGAAGCTACACAGTTTCCTGATTGAATCATAAATTGGGTGCTTTAATGGTTCATTCACACCTACTGTTGCCATATATTCAAAATAGGGTCAGTTAAGATTGCCTCCCTTCTTTTTAGTTCATATTCCAGAGATAATATTTTAACAGCTCATTGGTTCAATACTTTGTCAGGGAAGCAGACATGTCTGGGATGAGGCAGCCCTGTGTCATCCTTTTCCATCTCAGAGTGGGTCTCAGCTTTTGTCACCTAGACAGCAGTGACAGAGGGAAGTTAAAGAACAAAACGTGAATTTGCAAAGACTCTATTAAATATAGAGATACCTTATCCAAAGGTCCCACTTCAGAAATATTAATTCTCATCAGCCAGCACTGTTCTACTTGACAAGAGATCTGTACTTTTGGTTCAACATTAACATCATCATACAGAGAGACCAATATTTTGCTTGGCCAGGGGAAAGTTAAACCAATGTAAGGACACTTACAGAAGTTCAATATCATCCACAATAAAAACACTGTACTTCTTCAACTGTATCACTGTAAACAAAAAGCACCCTTTTTTTTCCTTTTCTTATTTTTTTTTACACATCTCCAACAGTATGGCTACTGTTTAACTGTACAGCACAGGGAAGCAAAAATACTCATCTTGAGTACATTTACATCACTCCAACCAACCTTGAGAGCACGCTCTAAGAAACCCCATTTAAGCTACATGAAGTGATTTGATTATGAACACGGAGTGATTGGATTAGCAGCTGATGACTTAGAAGCCAAGCTGCTGCATCCCCACTGAATTACCAACTCCACAAGCAGCACCACTCCACTTTCTATCTTACCTGCCACACAGGGTAAGGGATTCAGGAATCAAGCATCTGCTTTCCCTGAGCTTCTCTAGGCAGCAAGTAAAAAAATACACCACATTCATATACTGCCTCATACTGAACCAAACACAAACTCATCTGCTGCCACAGCACATCAGTAGCTCAC
>JAPSGF010000013.1:9375850-9421993 GCA_035772895.1 Perdix hodgsoniae
AGAGAAGAGAAGAGAAGAGAAGAGAAGAGAAGAGAAGAGAAGAGAAGAGAAGAGAAGAGAAGAGAAGAGAAGAGAAGAGAAGAGAAGAGAAGAGAAGAGAAGAAGCACTTAATCATGTGTACATAATCATCCAGATACAAACATAAGACCATGTTCCAATACAGTTGAACTGATGCTATTTGAGAAACAGACTCCCTTGTACCTGGACATGGAAAGAGGTAGGGGACAAAGTTGCTGCTCTTCAACTCAGACCTATTAGTTAATTAATACTTGACCATTGCCGGGTTCAGTAAGTATCAACTCATTCAACCAAAGGAACTTGGAGCCATCTGCCCATCCCCTTGGTTTAAACTTCTTTGATAAATGCCACTTAAATTGTGTGTATTAGCTAACATACTGAAATAACCTTCAAATTAATGTGAAAGAGATGCTTTAAGAAAGTTGTATAGGCAGCCCCTAATCTGATGCTGGCTGAGGAGAAACAACTACAAAAAAGGGTTAGGACAGCTGCTTTTTTGAAAGGACTGTAGTAGAAGCCTGCTGGTTCTGTACAGGGGTTATGGCTTGTAAACAGCTTGTTGAAAATTTTGCAAGAAACTGACTTTTTTTTGTTTTCCTCCAAAAGAGGGATAAAAAAAGCCTGTATTTATCAGCATCACTTCGAGCATACCCTCTGCTTCTCCAGAATAGTATCTGGCTGAGTTAACCTATAGTGTGCTCATTGTGCTGAGCCTACCTCCACCCATCTGATCCTAATTAGCTACCAGCCAGGGCTTTCCTGTGCTGACTGGGAAACCTTTATGGGAGTTAGCAGCCCTCCTACACTCTCCCCCATCCCCCAAGAAGCAAAGAAATCATGTTGAAAACATATTTTAACTCAGCAGGGATTTCTTCTCAGAGACGTTATTATGACAAGGTGAAATAAAATTAATGATTTTACCCCAACTATGCAAGGCTATGACTTTCTGAGAATTTATCTGAGGCTTTTATCGTTCAGCTCAGAATGTGATGTGTTGTGTTTCATGTTAATTTCTGGAGAAATGCAGCCAGAGTGTTTGGCACATGGGAAGCACTGATGTTCAAGCCAGCACACTGCTCTTCGATTTGTATACAGGTTTCATAAGTCCAACAGTTTCTCCTCCAAAATTTCTATCACGGTATCACTGAGAACATATACCTAAATGAATCTGCACTTAATTCTAAAACAAATCCATGTTTGACTCAAAACATGAGAAAAAGATGTGGAAAAATAAAAGTAATCTGGAATCTTCCTACCGGTGTTTTAAGACATAACAAACTACAGCAATTTATTTCACTGTATCCAGTTGTAATGTTAAACCACGGATAAACATTACCAATGTAGCAAAGAATGTGTTTCTTCCTTCTGATGGAGGTCCAAGATTGCCCTCTTGAGTATGCCAGACAGCATGGGGTACTTCATTTACCATGTGATTGGCACACACTTTAGTTTTGAATCACTTTGGAGATGAAATTGTTGGCTAAAGCTCTGGAAATTCTGACTGCAGTGTTGTCAGGCAGGCTGCCTTTACTTTGAGAGAAAATAATTCCTTTTAATAACACTATGTTACTTGGCTTTTTATCTGTTTTTACATTGTTCAATGAGGTTTTGCACCTCTGCATGTTTTGCTGCACCCCAAGAACTTTAGTAAAGGGAACTTCATATAAAAAAGTTTGTCATTTCAGCATGTGCATCAAAAATTGCTACATTTGGGGAAATATTCTAATGCAATCGATTTTGATGGGACACAGAATTGTCACCCATTGCACGCCAATTCAAAAAGATGTATCCACTGAAGAGCAGAAAGCATTAATGTAGCTCATTTCATGGCATCTCTTACAGTGCAGGAAATTCTAAGCATTTAGGGTTTATTTTTCCATTTATCTCATAAACAAAGAAAACATTTTGCATAGCAACAGGCTTATTTATAGAATGTTTTAAGATACACAGTTCTGTTTATTCTTTTACTGATATTAATGGAAATGATCCAGAAAAGGAAAACACATTATTTGGAGGTCTGACTCCAATCCCTCTCATACCCTACAGTCAGCCAGTATCTTGGGAGCAGCGTGTTTGAAGGATTGGTTCTGACTCCACTTCCTGAGGGACACGTAACTACAAAACCATCAGTTCTTTTCAGAGCTAGCCCACCTCAACCTCAACATTGCAGAGACTTCCACTTTCAGCTTGAGCTCTTTCTCTTTTTGCCTTACTGCCATGAATGACACATACATACACACATACACTTATATTTTCCAAAATTACCATTTTGCACTGCAATCTAACTCTCAGATTCTGTTATCTACTTTCCCTAACTGCAAGTAACACACATTCAGATCCATACAACCTTTCAGAAAAGTTTATCTCATACCTGAACATGCAGTTTTGGTTCCCTGCTGCAGTGAATCCTCAAAGATTCAGTTCCATTACACACTTCTGTCAACGCAGATGCTGTCAGCTGCATGAGGTACAGTGATACCATTGATCCTGAAGTTGAAGGGGCTTTTGTATGAAGATCACCATCAACCAGTGTCAAGTAACACAAATACAGTCCCTACCTCTGTATTTGTAATACATGTATTTCTGAAAGTATGTACCATCATGCTTTTCTTCATAATGCTCTTCTTCACTGCATTTCTTGAGCAAAGCAAGTCTTCAGAGTAACTCAGGAATGCTGATTTAATGAACTCTCAGCTGTATTACCACTTTATTCACTTTACATGTGTTTATTTCATCGTTTGAGTGACAAGTAGTTGAAATCTCCAGAAAAGGCTCTGATGATGATAAATCAGTGCTACAGAGAAGGTGATATAATTAAGATGACTTTTGTGGCTGCATGTTGTTTTCATTCTAAGGAACAGGCTTTGTCAGTGCAAGATTTTTCTGAGAAGTGCTTTGGGTACTGCCTAGAGAATGAGCTCTTGTCTTTCACAAATGATGTTTGATAAATGGTTAAGCCATCTTCACTCCTAACTGACTCAGAAGCCCACTGGAAAAAGTTCTGTGAGTTCTGCTGCCTTCTCTGTGGTTCCACCTTCCTTCGGCCCAAACCCTAGAGAAAAGATTGAAAGAAAAAGCCGTGTAAACATATGACTTTCGATCACAGTTTCACAGATGAAGCTTGTAACAGTCACTACCCCACTGGGGAGCTAACGAAGCTGTTACCACAGTGATTTCAAGAACTCGTGGTTGATCTTTAGCAAGTTAAAAATAATATTGCCAGACTTGCCTGTACGAACATTTCTGGTTGCATATATAATGGGAAATATGTTGACTTACCATCACTACTAACAAACCACTTACTCTTTGCACTTCTCTAGCATACTATCTATCATAGCTATTCAGCTGCACTTGGCTAAACTAATCCTCAGAGAAACCCAAACAATTAGGTTAATAATTTGATGTTTAGACTGCAATAAGGAAATTGAGACTACAAAATCTGAATCTTCAAAACTATCCCTGAATCTTCAAAACACAGAGAGATGGAGCCTGACACTCTGCAGCTTGCAGGAAATTTATTGAAATCATGCTCGATCAGTATACTCAACTTTTGTTAGTGATGGGTACTTACAAAATCAAAATACTCTCCTACATTCTGTAGACAGTGTCTGTTGTCATGAGAAGAAAATGGGAAGTTGTTCACTGCACTCTGAAAAAAAAAAAAGTAACAATAGGAAAAAACACAAATTTTCAATAACTTGTTTGGAATTGTACTAGTCTTAGTTCTTATATTCTGGCAGATGCTGAAATTGCAGCTGCCTACACTCTAACAAGAAGTCATTCTCATATGTTAGATCTTAATTTGCACGTAATTTTATTGGGACAAAATGGACCCGACCCCCTGTGGGTTCTAATGTTTTTCATTTCTTCTGAAATCATGGAGAAGATTTGTGCTCCATGGACTTGTTGACCATACACATGATTAATATAAAAGTGTGAATTTTCTAATGAGAAATACTACATCCTGCCTACAAACAGCAAAATGTAAGGTATATGTCAGGATTGCCTTGTTTTATTCACTAGTAAGCCCAAAGCTAATTAAAATGAACTACAAAAGGGACCTCAAAACTGAATTAATCTGTGATTTATGTACTGAATGTCAGTACACTGCTTGTTGCAGGGGAAGTGGAAGAGGTATTAATCACATAACAAATTCATAATCTCATTTTTTAACAGTGTTCATCCAGACTGTAAAATGGAACAAGTTTTATTTAAAAAAAAAAAGAAAAGAACAAATGCAAAATGTAACATATTTATTTAAGTTTATTATATCTAATTGCAACATTTTTAAAAGAGCTAAAAATTGAAATACCAAACACCCTTCTGGACTATCAGATGACACCTGTACTTCCTCAAACATTATGTTCCTGTCATGCTGGGAATCTTTTTTTTTCTGTAAATGCTGTAGGGATTTTTATTTTTAACATTGAGGAATTAGTTTTCATTTTTCATACTGTGATATTCACCTCCAAACAGAAGAGGAAGATTTAATTTAATAAAAAATGAAAAATGCTGAGTTTCTGGAAAACAAAACAAAACAGACCAGATAAATGTGACTGAAATGCTTTTACAGGGCTACCTTACACAGAGATTTTGGACTGAAGTCAGCCACAGTACATTTTGGCATGCAGGCATGTCTCAAGCAGCTATGAGAACTACCACAAGGGAAAAGTAACTGATGCTGGAGAGCAGCAGGACTTCGAGTATCCCGAATTATAACTGTGTAACAGCAAAATACATTCCTTCCTCAGCACAGCTGGCCATCATTTCACTCCCTGAGGCACAAAGTCTGCCAGCCTGCTGTAACTACCACAAATACAAGTCTCTTCTTTATAACTTAGCAAATGGTGCCTTGCAAACAGCCTGCCTGTCACAGGCTGTATGTGCACAGCCACCCACCTGTTCCCTTGCCCGGAACGCGGCTGGCAGCCGATCGTCCGCGCTCCGTGCTGCCTGCAGGTCCTGGCCCTGCCTCTGCGCGGAGTGCGTGGTGGACTCCAGCTGGCCCTGGCATTCTCCAACATGAGCAAACTGCAAAAGAATGGAAATGGCGATTGTTGTTATAAAGCAATCCCATCAGAAATGTGGGTAAAATTCTATTTTCCCAGTTGTTCTTTTGTATTATTTGTATTGGAGCAGCCCCTAGCGGCCCTTGGCAGAAGCACGGGGAGCGTCCCACGCACAGCGCAACCCTTCCGCATACAAACACCGCGATTTCTCCAGGAACTTGCTGGGAATTGTTTGTATAATTATACGCAGTCTATTAAAAACATTTATGCTATAGAGCCCTTTTTCTTTTTTTCCATGCTGTCTGTGTAACAGTAGATTTAAAAGCATAAAGGTTTTTGGGGGACTCAGCTAAGTTTTAGGCCTGAGTGAAGGAACCCCTCCAGTACTGCCTGTCAGGATATGGGATGCTGATGGAGCTGGCAGGGCAGCAGCTGGAGGAAACGTCAGCTGGCAGCACCCAAAGATAATCAATCAGGGCTAAATATTAAGGAAGAGGCCACTAGCATTGCTGGAAAGCTGTAACTCTGAATAGCTAGGGCATTTTTCCCTTAGAGATATCAGGAACACAAAGAATCACAGAGTCACAGAATGGCCAGGGTTGGAAGGGACCTCAAGCATCCAACCCCCCTGCCACATGCCTCCCACTTAATACCAACCCAGGCTGCCCAGGGCCCCATCCAACCTGGCCTTGAGCACCTCCAGGGATGGACGGGGCATCCACAGCCTCTCTGGGCAGCTGTTCCAGCACCTCACCACTCTCTGAGTAAAGAAAGCCCTTGCTTCCCCTGCAAGTGCCGGTGTGGCTGAGGGCAGCCCGAGAGCTCTCTGACTAAAGGACAACTTCACCCTCATCACATCACTTTTCCCACAGATTACGGATAAAGAATCCCTGTGTGATCAGCAGCCCCACAGCAGCCCTTTTTGCTGCCCTTCCCTGCCCTTACCCAGGTGCCGGCGCTCTCTGTGTTGCGGTTTGGCCACCTGCTCTTGGGCATGGCTCTGCACCGGCTGCCAACCCTGGCAGCTCTAAGCCTTTCCCCCTCAGAACACTGGTTGCCATGGAGGGTGTTTGTCTCCCTCACACAGGTGTCATATCCTGAGGCCCCACAGTTCCTTGGAGACAGAGTGGGGAAGAAGCTCACACAGAATGCCTTCTGAGCACTGTTCCATGCCATCCTGCCCTGCTCTGCCCAGAGCAGTGGGGAGATGCCCACTGGCAAGTGACTGGAGATTGCATCTCCTTGTAGCAAACACTCCGCACTGGGTAAATCTCTTGGGATGTTGTATCTTAAGTTCAGAAGTTGACTCACAACGGTGATTATTTTGCTTTTTACAAGTATTTTAGCTGTGGCTGGTGTTTCTGTATTGCAACATCTACTTGTTCAGCAACTGCATCCAAGTAGATTTTGTGAAAATTCATCCAAGTTGTCTTTTGAGTCCTCTGCCTTTGCCTTTGGTGATGCTGTTGTGAAGCGCTTCTGGTGTTTCATTAAGATCAACAGATAAGCAAAGAAAACGCTGCTCTCACTGGACCACTGTGCCTGGAAAACCAAGGAGCACTATTGAGTCTGTCCTCAAATGGGAAAGAAACAGAGTTTGATTTTAAATGATTCATTAATTCTTCAGTCACTTCAATAACACAGTGTGAACGGTGTATCTGAAGAAAGGGCAGTCACTTGGGAAAAAATCACACATGGCTCCAAGTGTGCATTCTTTCTAAGATGCAATGTCACACTCTTTTCAATATTGCTTTACACATATGCGTGTCTTAAATATCCAACCTGTATTTCCTTATTAAAAAAAGCTGATATCACTAGAAAAAAAAATTTCCCTTAATGTCTGAGGACTGGCCTGCAAACGTCTATACCATGTAATTGCCAGCTCTGCACTGCTGCGCATGGGTCAAGGGGAAGAGTAGGGATGAGTTTGTGAAGGAATGGGACCATTGGGCACAGGTCAGGGACAACAGCAGGGAATGGTCTGTGAAGGGACTGAGATGTAGGTACCATGCTGTGTGGCAGTGGCTTTGCAACATGGTGATGATCTGCACAGTGGCATCCACGTGTTGTCCTGAGGAGTCTTGGTGTGTTCTTTCCTGTTCCCAATACAGTCTCAAAGCTGAACAAATGTTTTTGTACACATAAGGTTCTGTAGTATATTTCTGAAGAAATGGAGAACAAGCCAGAATGTAAGGCTTCTTTCACAGAAAGAAAAACTGAGGCAGAGAGACTAAAGCCTCGCTTATCTCAAGGAAGGGCTGTAGCCAAGGCCAAACTCCCAAAATTAAGCACAAAGCAGGACTTTGCCTCCCAGACCTTGAGAGACTGTCAAGAAGATGACCCTGAAATGGCTCTGGCACCAGCCTGCTTTCCAGCATGTTGACGTTCAAGGATAAAGTGGGTGGGAATCAGATGCTATAGCTAGCAAATGAAATGAGAGAAATTATGGTACTTGCATTGGTTAAGTATGAATGATTCAGACACTCACAGCCATTTATTCTAAAGGAAATTACAAAGTTCCTGCAGGAAATCGAGTTCTCCATCTTACTATCAGACACATATAATGGTATTTAGGAAGACTAGCTGCCATGCTGCCACTTCTCAAGGTTTTCTTCTAAATGACCCACTTTGTCTCTCTAGGTGTCCACTGAAGTTTGGATAATAGGTAAGTGCAATACTTTGGATGTTATTATTAATGATGCCACGCTGTAAGTTACATTTAAGCACAAAAGCAAGCGACTTCTACGATGATTTACAGAGGCAAACGTGAACTTGGCTTGTGAAAAATAAGCTGCTGCAGATAATGTAATTTTGCTTTAAGCTTAAGGATGAACCTCAGAAAGTTCCCACCCTAAAATCACGGAAGGAATACAATAAAGGTTTTCTCTCTTCAGTAGATTGCACGCAGGTATTTCCACACAAATTCACCGTATTGTTGTTACTGAGAGGTGTGCTTTGTACCAGTAAAAATGCGCAAAGCTAGAGAGGTTTCGCTTGGTTTGTAAGAGAAACAAGACTGGCACAACCACATTGCAACCCACAGACGGACGCTCAGCACCCCACCCCCTCAGGCGCCGCCCACCCCGCTCCTTTCCCGCCCATCAGCGCCGCGGCCCCGCCCTGCCCTCAGGCCCCGCCCCCCGCGCTCTCCCATTGACCGACTCCTTTCCTCCCCGCCTTCCGCGCCCCACGGGACTTCACGGGAAATCACGCGAGAAGCGCCGGCGCCGCCGTGACGTCACGTAGCGTCACGTGAGGGCGTCACGTGAGGCGCCGCGGGGCGCTGGCGGCCCCCTGCCCCCGCCGCCGCCGTTACCGCCGCAGGGAGCGGGCGGAAGATGGCGGAGCTGTGCGGCCTCGGGGCCGCCGCCTCTCTGAGGGGAGACGCGGAGGAGACCAAGCAGGTGACGGCTGGGGCGCGGCTCGGGGGCTCTGTGGGTTCTCGCACAGGTGCGAGCGCCGCTTACGGCTGTGTGAGGGAGGCGGTGCCGCTGCCGGCCTGGCAGGGACGCGCTCGGTGTGATTGAGCTGTAATTGCAGGCAGTGTTCTCACCCTTACACTTAAGTGCGCTGTAATTACCTCAGTGATCTGCCGTGGGGCCGCTTCTCCTTTTAAGTGCGTCGGTTCAAAGCTTCCCGTGGAGCTGTAGCGGCGCGGTTTGCTGCTTGTGTCGCTCGCCCTGACGGGGCTTAGCAGGACGGCTCGTCCTTTGCCTTCAGAGCCACAGAAACGCCAACTGGTTTCCCTTTGGAAAGCAGGGCTCGGTGCTGTTCCTCGGAGGCAATGAGGTGAAGAGCAGCGCTGTGGTGAAGTACTCCTCAGCCCCGCCGCAGGCAGCCTTTGCCTGGCTGCAGGAGAAGACGGACCTGAAGCTGCCGCCTGCAAATTGGTTACGTGAAAGTGCCAAGCTGGGACCCGCAGGCACGACTGTTCTGGGCAACAACAAGAAGAGCACACCGTTCTCCAGGTATCTCCAGCAGGCTCTGTTGTTTTTTTTTTCCCAGATCTTTAAGATTAAATCCAGTAGAAGGTCAAAGTTCACTAATTCTTTTTCTATAATGGCGAGGTATCACTCCTACTTTTGCATCCTCGGTTTCTGCTTTTACGCTGTCTCCTTTATAAATGATTAATGATGCACTTAGTGCTGATGGACTTCATTTTTTCACGTGTGTGATGACAGCTTCCATGAGGCAGTGATGCTGTCTTTGTGTCCTTCTCAGGCTGGCTATTGAAATCAAATCTATCAAAATTAAACTAGCATGCTTGAGCTAGCCACTCTGCTTTTGGCAGGGGCTGAAAATGGTACAAGTATGGTTTCCTTAGGCAGTCAAGGAGCAAACTTATGGCTGTTCTGGTTCTTTATAAATTGAAACTGGTTAACTAATAGCAGAAAAAAAGCTTTGTAACCATGTCAAAAGTGAACACAAAAAGGAAAAACTAGGGACAAACCCAGGAAGTGGTGTTACCTTTATGCATGGGTGCTTGCAAAATAGTTGAATGAGGTGAGTTCAGATGATTTAGAAATAAGGGTTTTAAATCCTCTTCTGAGTAAGCAAATTCACAGTAGATCAGCTAGCTAGTGAAATTTAGCAGTTTGCTGAGGGTCTTTGTTTAAATCCTCATAATCAAATTTTAGGTGATAAACAGATAACAGCAGGACAACTTGTTTAATACTTATGATTTTTTTGATTTCAACAAATCACAATCTGCTTTATGGTGTATTTTGAACCTGAATCTCATCTCTTTCAATAACATCTATGGAAAGCTTGTGTCAGAACAGTTCTGTTAACTGGCCTTAGGTCTCATTATATCTAGTAACATGTAGCTAGTGTCTGTTGTTTTTAATTCTGAAAAAGCTTTCAGAGCATTTCCCTGCTTTGCAGGGCGAGTTATTTGATGTCCCTCTGTACTTAATGACTTGAACTATTTTCTCTATAGCTTTGGAATGGCATACGACTTCATTGACTCCATTGGCAATGATGTGGATGTTGTGTCTGATTCAGAGGTTTGTGCAACTTTTAAGTTTTATCATTCAGACTTATGCCTTGTATAAACCTTACCATAAACTACTGTCCTGTCTCCTGTCATCTTTGTATTAATTGAGGGAAAGCAAAGATCTAATGAAACAGCTCTGCATAATTCAGGTAAGATGATTCAGAAGAAGGAAGATGCATATTCTCTTATGTGTTTATCTTGGACAGATAACTGCTCTGACTTAGAGCTCTGTCCTCTGTGTCAGAGCTTTAAGTGTCCTCTGGGTACCTGACAAATTGTTATTTCTGTGGCAAAGATAAAATTTTCAGCTCTAAACTATAAGCTTCCTTTTTTTTTAATCACTTTTGGTGGTACTTGGTTATGATGATCCAAGAGATAACGCTTAAATGCGGTACACAGTTTATACTGGTGACCTGACAGCATCATTTGCCAGTGATTTTTTTTTTTTGTTACTGTTTTTCACATTCTCATACCTGACCTCAGCAAATGCAGCTTCTTGAGAGATGGTCTTAAAACCTTACAGAGGCAGAAGTTTTCTTTTTCTGACCATGCCTTTCCAATGTTAAGAATGTATCCTTTGTGTCCAGTTTTCTAAGAATTCTGTTTTACAGTGATGCTTAATTATATGGAAAATAATCTCTGTTCTCTTTTCTCCTACAAGAACATTAAAAAACTTCTGAAGATACCTTACAGCAAGTCACATGTGAGCATGGCGGTGCATCGCATTGGGAGGACGCTCCTGTTGGATGAACTTGATATTCAAGAACTCTTCATGAGATCATCTCAGGTTAACTTTCCTTTTGTGATGTATGCTATATGGTCAAAATGCGTTATTTTGAGAGTAGTGTAGCCAGTGAGAAAGCATATATCGAAGTTCCTGAGGTCTGTCTGCTAGTACAAATGATCTACGTGAAGCATATGTTGCAGCAATTGGTTTAATCATAAACTGTGACAGAGAATCTGATGTCTTTTTATTCATGGTATTGTAGGATGAAAATTCTACATTTATTTTTTCTGTAGCTGCCTCCATGTTGCTATGCAATTGTATTAATTTAACTAATTTATTGTTACTATGCAGTCTCTTACCACACACGTGACTTTTTTTTATTGAGAAGTTGACTTTGTTGAAATGTAACTTCTTTTAAGTGATATCTTTTCAATAAATAATGCAGAGTGTAGTATTGGAGTTTATTTTTGATGTCGTAGTTGATAAGCTCATAAGGTAATGAGGCACTTTGCTTAGTTTGTAAGTGCATCTTGATGTTGGTTTCATATTCTTTTGACCAGACAGGGGACTGGACATGGCTGAAGGAGTTTTATCAAAGGCTAATTGATCAGAAGTGGCAAAGAAAAAAGAAGAGTAAAGAGCACTGGTACCAGAAGGCTATCCTTTCCAAATTTTTGTATTACAGGTAACCTTATGTCTGCATGAATCTTGAATTCTGCACCAAGTTCTGGCCAGTTTATTATTTTGAAGTGAATGTTAGAATTTGTCCGTGTTAATTACTGCTTTATCCTTATATGGAGGAATTTGAGAGATGACGGCATGAAATAACATGAATGTGTTTTAATTATGAGTTGCTGTATGTGTAAGTATAAAATTAAGTAGCATAGCTTTATTTCCCTCAGTATTCCTTCTCAAAAATGGATTTCACTTACATGCAAAGTAAAATTTGTCCTTGTGGCATTCTTCTAGCATATTAGCTAAGCTGTTCTCTGAGACTGATGAATCAAAACAAACTTAAATTCTATAGAGGATTCTATATTGTAAACTTGTTAATATTTTGTCAGCATTAATGGTGATGGAGCTGCTCAGCCTGTTCCTTCCAGTTCAAAAGAGCACGAGGAAGGTGCTGTTCCAGGTGAGAGCGATGAAGCAGGAAGGGCCTCCTGGCCAGCTCCTTTTGAAATGCCTTCTTCATTATCTGAAGACCCAGGTGCGTCTAACCAGGTAAGTACATTTAAATGGTGTGTTAGTTTTTGTAGGAAATATATGTATTCCAAAGAAAATGTCTGCTTTAGGTTTTCAAAGGTGCTGCCATGGTACTCATTGTGTCACAAAGAAAGAAACAGTTACAGTTACTTGGCAGCACGTGCATTTCAACTCATGCCAATGTTTCAGTGCTCAGAACTTTGAAAGTGATTTTATTTTTTAATATTACAGTGATACTGTAATATAAACAGATACAGTGATACTGTGATGTAAACACAGTGGAAAATACACATATGTTTTTTTGAAAGAAAAAAACTTTTGGCTAAGAGTGGTTATCTGTGACTTGCCTGAAAGTAACCAAATTTGATATTTGGCTGGTGTGCATAGAAACTTGTGGTTTTGAGCTGCTTTTTTTTTTTTTTTTAATTACCATGGAAGTTCTATGGTGGCCTTGAATTTACTGGTGAAGAGGAAGATAAGAATCTATGAAAATGTTTGCAAAACAATTAAGTAATGTATACAAATGCTTGCTTTGGGGTAAAACAAATAGAAGAGAGCAATGTGAATTATACAGCAAACTACTATTAGTATTAGGCTCTAATCCAGGGTTTCTGTGTGGCTAGTCTTGTTTATGAATATTAATCCTAGTGGTCTTGAAGTAATGCTGTGCAGGAATTAATGAAGTTTCTGAGAGGATGAAAAATACTGTATTCAGTCAACAGTCTGGATTATCTTTATTCTAAACAGTGGTGGTAATTAGTATGCCAAATGCTGACTTATGATGGTTCTTACCTATGTTGACCATCAAATCATAACTTCATGTGTTCTGATACAGTAACATTTTAAAGTGGAGGTGTAATTCAGTTCTTGAATGCTCTTAGAAAGAGAGCCACTCCTTTCTCACTTTCACGAGTAATTACTGCCAAATCACTCTGCAAAGCTGTTGTGCATTTGTAAGGTGTTGGCGTTTCTTATCTATAAATAAAATAAGACATTGAGATAGTAGGTTTATAGTTTAGAGGTTGATAATCTGGTTCTGACTCCTGGGGAATAAAGTTTCCTGGACAATCTTTCTTCCCGAAGATTATGAGGATATAAGAAATGGAGTACAACATTTTTGGAGTAAAAGTTCTTGTCTTCTATACTTCTGTCATTCAGAATATAAACATATAACTTTTTTTCTATGGCCTAAGTTACCTCAGCAGTGGAATCACTCCTTATCCTTGTGCTCTTCACAGGGAAATGTGCCTCTTGAACCCTCATATATAGTGGGGCATGTGGCCTCAGCCCCCAAAGAACAAAACCTGACTACTTTGTTCAATGACGGGGAAAACAGTCAGGTATGCTATATGTCAAATTTGAGCTCAAACACAACTTCCCCAATTTAATCAGACACCTTAAAATTTGGTCTAAATTGGAGCCAAGAGAGAAACTTACTCCTGTAGAAGTAGCTTGTGTGGCATCTGTGATCTCAGTCCTTTAAGTTAACATGAATGCATAGCATAGTTCATTTTGTGCTGTCTTTTATTTGCTGCTTTTGCATCTTGCTTTCTCGTAATTCTGCAGATAGTCACAGAGAACTGTGTTTATAATGGTGATTTATAGACCAATTTTTTCTCTTAATGAAGGGACTTAAAAATGACTTTGTTCGTAACATCTTGTGGACCTTTGAAGATATCCACATGTTAGTAGGATCAAATATGCCTATATTTGGAGGTGGGAGATACCCTGCTGTGAGCTTACGTCTCAGGTGAATTGACTGTGTGTGCCAGCTTTGACTTACTGCTTTGCTTTCCTATTTAGCTATCTGCAAGTTTTTGGTTGACTCTTAATACTTACATGCAGTTTAAACAATCAAATTTGTGCTTCAGACTTAAGTGGCAATGGCATTGTAAAATCCTGGAATTCAGGAAGTTCCATAGCTAAGTCCCATAGTCCTCCCTCGTGCACTGGAACTTGAGATGTTGTGCTGCTTTTTCTATCTGTCTGAATCTTTATTTGAAAGCAGTGGCTGTCTGCAGCCTTTTGTGAGTCTTCAGTGTGCATTTAAGTGTTAAGATACCGTTAAATTAGTCTGTAACTTTTCTGTATTTCTATTTTAATAAAGGATGGCAGTCGTATTTCCCCTAATGGAATTTTGAATTTCACTAACTGCTTGTTAGGCACTTCTAAGTATTTGAAATTTATTCTTATAGAAGTTATACTCTGTTTTCTGTTCATTAGTACTTTGCTCATTACTTGGTTATGGGGCTCTCTGTTCCTGCCTGTGCACTGGCAGAGAATGAACAAAGATTTGAAATTTGACATATTTGTCATCTTAAGATGCATCTAGAAGTTAAGTGTTTTGCTTTGAAAGGAATTTTGGAAAGTCTAAGAGAAGGCTTGTGCCTATAATTAGGTGCTGCCACTGCTGCCATTCCTTTAGAACTTCAGAATAGCCTTTTAGAACAGCACGTACTATTTTGGTAATAGGGTGACGTGAATCTCGTTCATGTTTGAGTGTCAGTGTAGGCAAGAACTCAAACTGCTGAGGAAATGTGAATGTATTCCATTGTTTGCCTCTACAGAATGTAACAACTAACAAGTGTTTCAGTGCCATCCACTAAGGTGACTTAAGTCTAAATCCCATTAGTAAACATCACTTATTTTCTGAAGAGTAAATAAAGACTTAAATAACACCAGGAATATTTGTTTCTAGGGATAACAACAAGCCAATAAATGTGTTAACAGGAATTGACTATTGGTTGGACAACTTAATATGCAACGTACCAGAGCTTGTGATGTGCTTTCATGTTAATGGTATAGTTCAGGTAAGCCTGCCTGTTTGTGCCTAGTTCATCAATCATTCTCTACTAAAACTGTTGCAGCTGTAAAAGATCTTTCAAATCTTACTGCTCTGACAAAAAGATTACAAAATCTTCATTGCAAAATGAGAAATATCTACACAGCTAGCAACAGTCATCTAAAAATATCTGTTCTTTTCTCTTCCTTCCCTGCATGTAAGATTTCTGTTTGCTCAGATGTACCAAGACAAAAAAAAAAAAAAAAATAATATGGCTGCAGAAATGCACCAGTTTCTTGCATCTTAAAATCTGTGATGCATGCCTCTTTATTGTTTCAATTAAGAAACAATTCAAGAGCCTGCAGATACTGGCTGGATTTATCAGTTGCACTTGGCAGCAGACAGTTGCTGACTAAGTTTCACTGATGCTGTAGGTAGGATTTGCACTGCTTCTTTTTCACCTTTCTCTATTTACTCAGTCATAAGTTTCTCTTAGCAGTGGGTCTTCTTTAAAAGCAGGTATACTTTGATAATACCACTCAATAAAAATCTTTAAGTATATCACAGAAATAACTGAATTTTGACAGTGTAGTAGTAGATGGTTTCTTTAAGCAGATAACAGAGATTCTGATCTGTAGATTTGCGTGATAGTGGCAAAAAACCCTCCTGATCTGGTTTTAAAATATATTCCTTGCAGAAATACGAAATGATCAAGACTGAAGATATTCCCAATTTGGAGAACTCTAATTTCTCCACCAAAGTGATAAAAGATATTGCTCAAAATATCTTATCTTTTTTGAAATCAAATTGCACCAAAGAAGGACATACATACTGGTTATTTAAGGGTAAGTAAACTTAGAGTAACATAAATCTTTTCTCAGTTTATGTCATGCTGCTTAATAAAAAGTCTTGCCTTTCAGCAAGTGGGAGTGATATAGTAAAACTCTATGACCTAACAACCCTTTGTGAAGAAACAGAAGACAAATACCAAAACCCTTTTACAATGCCAGTGGCAATTCTTCTGTACAAGTGAGTTTTTAAATAACTTCTGTTGTAAATTCTGTTATTTATTTGTGCAAACTGTGTTCTCACTAAGTCTTGTAGACCTGTTAAAACATTTAGAAAGCGTACATTTGTGATGATCTTGCTTAAAGCTTTTTTCCTTATAGCACAAGAAAATTCACTGGGTTTTTTCAACTTTTTCTCTTAGGGTTGCTTGCAATATGATGCTGAAGAAAAACCAGAACAAGAAACACTATGGCACTATCAGAACATTGCTTCTGAATTGTCTTAAGTTACTGGACAATGGCAGACATCCTCAAGTAAGAGCATTATGTTCTTGTATCTTTGTGTAAAGGCAATTGAGAAGTTTTCTTGGTGGTCAGAACCCTTCCTACTTAGGCACTTAAATCCAGAGCTTGAAGCCTTAAAGCGATTACTTAACATTTCTATAAGCATATTGACACGTGAAGTCAATAACTTAAGGTGGGGCATAAACACTGAACACAGAATGGTTTGGCTTGGAGGGGATCTTTAGGATCATTCCACACTTAGGATCTAATTCCACAGATGAGTTCCAACTTAAAATTGCTGATTCCAATTCAAGAGCCAGGTGCCTAAAAGCAGGTCACTTTAATGCAGTATGTGGTCTGTTTTAGTTTGTTTTTCACTGGATCTGACCCAAATTTCCTAGCAGATTTGATGACAGTATGACTCATCCCTGAGTCTCAAATTTCCTCTTGTGATAGGAATGACTGCTTTCTGAGTGAGGTTTCAAGCCTCAAGTAAACTTGTGGTAGAAATCTTAAACCTTAATGTAAGGAATTTTTTTGTTTGTTTTGTTTTCTGGCATAATTATCAGACATGTTTGTTCATTAATAAGCCTTTCTGCAAACACTACTTAAAGTGGGAGGAAAAAATGTTTATATAGAATGCATATATATATATATATTTCTCATCTTGCTGTATTAATCTTAGGTGTCATTGCAGAGAAGTTCAGTGAAGCAGTCTTGGCCTCACTGTGGTTCAGGTGTTCATGTTCTCTGTCTTGAGAGGGGAGGTAGGAGGTTATGGAGTGAAGTATGCAGGCCTGAGTACTACAGCAGACTTAAGGAAGAACTGAGTTTGAGCATTGGTACCTCTTGCCTCAAGACTATATAAAAAATAAACATAAGGATGAGGAAACAGTGCTAGTTTTAGATCATAGAATCTTAGTTCATCACCAGTGTGCCTTGGATTTGTCTCAGCAAAGCTGAGTCTTGCTGCTGCTATAATATAGCTTTTAAGTGTCCAGTATTTAGTATTTCATTATTATATATGGTCAGAGTTTCAAAATATGGTGGTAATATTAAAGCAAGCAAATAAACCAAAGCAGCAGGAAGAAATGAAATGCAGACCTCTGAATGCTTGACTTTGTTGGGGAAAAGCGAAGGTGGGAGCTACTCTGGAAAGCAGATTAATTTTTTTTTTCCCCAAACTATAGCTAAAACAGAAAAGATGTGAAAAAAGGTTCTTAAAATGGCATCGAAAGAAGAAAAGTGTTATCAGCCACTGCCCTTCTTTACAAATGAAAAAAAGGTATGGGACAGGGTGGCCCTATTTCCTAATTCTTACCTTTGCCCTCTTCTGCAAAACAAGAGGCAAAGGCCCTGAAAGGGCTGTCTTCTAAAACAAATTTTAGATTGGTGGAAGGCATAAGGGCAGGTTGCTTTCTAGAAGTTTGGCGAGGTTTATAATTCATTTGCATCTGTAAGGTGGGTAAAAGCAAATGTGGGTGACCTTGACTGCCTGCTTTGTTTGCACAAACAATGGTTAGCTGGCCATCTCCTTTGACTTATTGCTTAAATATTGTTTAAACATTCAGTGCTCAGGCAAGGTGAGAATACAGGCTGTATTTGCAGATTATTAAATATCTATTTGTATGTACTGTTTACTCCTTATTCTAAGTGAGAGTATATTGCTGTTGCCTTTCAAAAGAGAATATTTACATGGAAATGAATCACTGGTTTTTCTTTTTTCCTTATTTGAAAAGATTATTGCTTCAGCAAACTTCATGCTGTCAGAGCTCTTTCAGCTAGATGAGCCTAAAAAAGAAGACAATACAGACTTCCCTATAAATGGAAATTCTGATGAAAGTTATAGTGAAGAAGAGGAAGAAATGCCAGACAGTGATGAAAATGGTTCTTACAGTAACAGTTCTGATCCACCAGATGACAACAAAGCAGTGGCTATAATAAAATCTGTAGGGGAGTTATCAGTACCAGAAAAATACAAGTCTGTTCATCGAATACGTGTAAGTGAAGTTATGGGTTATTTGTTTAAGGAGTTTCTTGAAAGCTTCAATTGATACTGCAAAATTCAGTTACCTGTTAGTTTTCTTCATAAGCTGTCATCGTGTGCTTTCTCTTCTTTAGTTGTGGCTTTTCATTTTTGTTTTTTTTCCTCTGCCCCGTGCTTCAGTCAGCTTTTTCATTAGCTGGTCATAGAATTTGAGGTTCTCTACAAAAAAAAATAGATCTGCTGTTGTGACAGGAGTAAGTACTGCCACTGTAGCCATGTTTAAGAACTGTAGATGACCACAAACACACAAAAAAACCCCTCATCCCTAAGCTATTGAGCCCTTCAAAGATGAAGTGCTGCATTGACTAAATAGCTTTAGGATTGTGGGTCTGCACTGCAAACAGTCTGTGTGTGCTTTTGTAATTACTGTTAGGGTGTAGAAATATCTGTTCTTCCTTCTCTTTAAGCTTACTGAGAGACCAAGTGTAGGTGTTAAATTAAATCCCATAGTGATGACCAGGTATGAATTGCTGTCTGAATCAACAGAAACAAATACCACGATGCTTTTCAATGTGGAGATCAAATGTTTTGTTATCAAGCTTTTTTTTTTTTTCTTGCAATCCTTTCTTATAGCCAGAGTATGAAATACTTTTAACTTCTTTTTCTTCTGTTTTTGTTATTTTTCCCTGCTGTGCCCTCAATCAAGCCTAGTTGTGCGTTTCCTGTCTGCCATGGTGCTGAAGAACGTTGCAGGCTTGTGCTTAGCTACGTCCTGGAGGTGAGTTCACTATCAAATCTGTAATGGTCCTTCAGCTACTGTACAGTTCCTCATGTGTTGTGTATTTGTGGAGTATTGATTCGAAAGTGAATTGAGGCAATTCTTCTTGCAGGGCTTGAAGTCTGTTGACAGCAGTGTTAAAAAAGAGAGCGACCTTCCTGCTGCTGACCCCAGCACACCGATCCCATTGAAATATGAGGATGAATCCACCAGTGGTGGTCCTGAGTGTCTGGAAAAACAGATGGCCTTATTTTTAGACAAGAGTAAGTTGTGTTATTTTGCAGATAAGACTTTTCCAGTACCAAAAAACTGCTGCAACTTAATTTTGATTGACAAAACAGCGTACTTGTGTGCTGCTAATTATGCTGTTGTATAAGCAAGAGAAAATACACAGCATAGAAACAAAATGGGAGGCCATAGTCTGTTCCTCTTTAAATATGGATAGTGTATTTGGGATATTTTGTATATCAGAGCATCTTTTGTTGGTAAACATAATGCTACTGTACCTTATTTAGTTGTACCTTTCACGTGATTTCTACAAGAGCTTAATGGTTTGTGCTTTAGATATGGTGTGAGGAATGCTGTAAGTTGTTTGTGGGAGGGTGTGTTGGGTTTGTTTTTGTTGTTATTTGTGGTGTTTTTTTTTAATTTGTTTAGTTTTGCAGTCTCTTTTTGTGTGTGATTCGGAAGCTTTGTGAAAGAGCTTTTCACTTGTAACAGATTTCCCATCATGTTTACTGCTGGATATTGCATCTACGAATGCATTACAGTTATGGGTCATGTATGCCATAAGGTTAAACAGGATTTCAATGTTAATTTTTTTCCTATGGCTCTAAATCGTGGAAGGAAGCAGGAAAGACAGGTGTTTTTACTATGTTTAGATATTTGAAGACCAGAAGCTTCTGTCTACTTCATGTTGTTCTGGAGTCTCAATAAAGGGAATAGGAAGGACTCCTATTCTGAAAGTAGCAGGAGTGTTCTGCAGGGTGATGAGTCCTTTATAGGACTTCACTTGTGCAAATGTCAGAAAATAAACTCATTTTTGCAATTCCTCAATCTTTCCTATTTCCTCCTTTTCTCATTTATATCCTTAAATAAGCAAAATCAGTTTTGAGTTGAGCATCAGAGCAATTAAATGATTGTCTTCCACTTCTATGATTCTCATGAATGTCAGTGAACTGGAGATATAGTAATATTTTCTTAGTTTTTTTATCAATACTTGACCACATAATATAATGTCTCTATTAGAAAGTTGCACTGTGGTGAGCTGCCAGAAATTCTGCACAGTATTGTTAATATGGAGTGTGTGATTTGTTTGTATGGAGATCTGCTGCAAAATTGTATTGAGGTCAGCTCAACAAGAACAGTGTGCTGATTTCAGCTGTAATGCAGCCAGGCTCTGTCTTCTGCCTTTGCTCTTTGGAGGTGATGACACATTGCAGCTGCTTGCTTTTTTATTTAGAAGCATGAGTTTCTTGGAAAGTGTGGGAGATAAATATTGCGCAGATCTCAAAAGAGACTTTACTTGATTTCTGGATCTGCACTGCAGTTCTTCCTTGAAATAGCAATGGTGCTGCTCGTTTGGGTCATAGTGATTGAATTCAACTTAAAGAAAAGTAACTCAGGCTTAAGGCAGAAATTTTAGTTTCCCAAGTATGGCTTTTTGTGGGGTTTTTTTTTGTTATGCAGACTATGGAGTTTCTCTGATGTATGTTTACGCACATATTGAAAAGGCAAGTACTCTTTTAACTTGAAAAGAACCACTTCTGGATGTTATGTGCATTCAGTACGCATATTCTGTGCCTTTAATTCCTTTTATCTTAAAGAATGTGCAGTTTTTCTAGCACTCAGTAAGGACTGTCAGTTTGCAAGTCAGGTCTTGAAGGTCTGGCTGTAAGCACAAGCTTCAATTCTGTGTGCTTCTCACAGTGTGTGCTGCTTATTCTGCTTCAACCCTCCTGGTCAGGACAACAAAATTCTATCCTTTGGCATCAGAATTTCTGATGTGCTTGAATTCCTTAGCAGCTGCTTTCTGCTTCCATAATCACTGCAGCATCGAAGGCAGAACCATGATCTTATGCTGATGACTATCTTGGAACTGGTGTGAGAAAGTCTTTGGACTTATTTGCAGGAATGATTAGATTTCTCCAGTTTCCGTAGTGCTGGACAATTCCTTAGTTTGAGGCAGTTAATACAGAAATAAAACAAATATCATAAGGATTTGGCAGAACTTATCACAAATCATGCCTGCTACCAAAAGGAGTAGCCTTGGTCATTGCACCTGCATTTCAAAAGCTGTTGAGAATGTTGGAGTTTAGCTGCATTGGCACTGTACTCCTTGTATTCAGATACAAGGCATTCAGGTGAGGTAAGTGGACAGGTTCCAAATGTTGGGTCCGTTTTGTAGATGAAAAACATAGTGCTGTGCAAATTGGCATACTCTAGTGTGTGCGGAGCTGTAATGTGGCTATTTACATTCTGTCTGTCTGCTGAAGTTGGGTCAGACCTCTGGTGTATTTTATGGAAATGAGATTTACTGAAGAGGTTTTGTTTGTTACAGTGGGCTCATTTCAGAAGGATAAGCATTCCAGTCAGTCAGGAATGATTCCTGGATCGTGGCAATATAAAATGAAACTCCAGCTCATTCTGAAATCATCAAAGGCTTATTATGTCCTGTCTGATGCTGCTATGATTCTACAGAAATATGGGAGAGCATTACGATACATCAAGCTGGCTTTACAGTGCCATGGTAAGTTACTGGAGTTGTCACCTCTATTTTGACACATTTCACAGTATCAAATACTTGTATGCATGATTTACCTTAGTGGCAGGCAGTGACAAATCATATGCCTGTGTATTTAGTTAAACTAAGTATCTAGCTCATCCTGTTGGAGAGAAAGAGGTGGTAAGGATAACTTGCTCATCACCATTTGGTAGAAGGGTACTACCATTTTGATGGGGGGGAAACTTAGATCACAGACTTGAAATTTCTGAGCATTGAAGCTGGGAGTGTTCAGTCCTAGTGGCAACACAGAGGTAACCTGTGTTCTTAGTACTGTCACTGCAAACAGATGCCGATTTTCTGAAAATACCTGGTGGTTCCCTTTTCATTTAAATGTTCAGCTGAAGTATCAGCTGAATTGATACACCTCTAAAATGAATTACGTCCAAGGAAAGTGAGGGGGGTGGAGGAGAGAAAATTGGTCTGTTTAGGATATTAAGTAATCAGAAAATGGTCTATGCTTAGAGCTTTAGTACTGCTGCTTTGTTTCCGTGTTTGTAGCATGTGAATTGGTGGAGTGATAAAGCCTTTACAAAGCAAGAATGCTTGATCTCAACACAAAACATCAGTATGTGTAGATTTTCAGTCTTGAGAGGACTTAAATGTAAACTGCAATGCTTGAAAATTAGCTTATTTCAGACTATATCTGACTCAAGTTAATCCTGAAATGCAGTTTTCTCTGGTTGAAGTTAGAAATCTGAGATTAGCATTTGTGATCATCAAAGTTGTTGCACATATTTAAGAAAGTAGTCACTACTCCTAAGCCATTGGATGTGTAGAATAAGTGTGATTTTAAAACAGGTTAGTTACTCTCTGAAGAGCATGTGTTGTCTGGGTACAGGGAATAAATGGGGGAAGTGACATAAAAGCAATTACACTGTCAGTCTGTGTCAAAACTTAAGAATTGTCATTCTCTCCTTCCTTCTCCTTCACCCATGGGATTCTTTTCTTTTAGATACCTACTGCTGTCTCTCTGCCAGCATGCTTCCTGAGGTGTTAGTGTTTCTTTGTCAGTGCTTAACGCTTTGTGGAGATATCCAATTAATGCTTGCTCAAAATGCCAACAACAGAGCAGCGTACCTTGAAGAATATAACTACCAGACAAAGGAAGATCAGGAAATACTGCACAGCCTTCATAGAGAATCCAGCTGCCAAGGTATGGCACAGGTATAAGGTAACTGATGTAATTTGTCTATATGACAGGCATGAGTCACTTTGCTGTGCTTCCTCCAATCCATGCAGCAGTATTACAGAGGAGAGTTGGTTATGCCTATTTCTGTTTTAATCAGAGAAAACACCTTTTCTTATGACAGACACAATAAGTTGTCAAAACATTGTAAGACATGCCTGAAGTTGTAAATGAGCTGAAGGCATTACTTGTTTGTGTCCTGGTTGTGTCCTGTCTGCTTGTGTGTGAGAATTGTGTGATCATTCCGAGGAGGGCCTTATCCTTGGTCACCTTACTGGGTGACTTTCTCTGTACTGTCAGAGGCCTGGATTTACTTGGAGATGCTATTTGATATGGATTTGATATGGAGGCGTTCTGTTTTGTTTCGTGTTTTTTAGTGTTTGCCTGGGCTACTGACTTATCTACAGACTTGGAATGCCAGCTTTCAGTCAGCTGCAAATGTTACGAAGCAGCTTATGAAATCTTACTTTTCAGTGACTTGAAGAAGCAAAATCCTGAGCAGCATATACAGGTGCTGAAGAGGATGGGTAATATCAGGAATGAAATTGGAGTATTTTACATGAATCAGGCTGCTGCTGTGCAGACTGAGAGAGTGGGTAAGCATTCTTGTTTTGCTTCTTTCTGTATGCTGTTCCACTGACCTAGAAAAATGATTGTGTTCACTAATTGTGAAGGAAGTCTTGACCATTTCTGAATGGCTAAGATGACACTTAAATAACTTTCTAGTATCATTTTTAGAAAAATAGTATAACTTTAATGTCCATTGTAAATAATCTACAGTAGACTACTATGATTTATGCACTGTTTTAATTGAGCCTAAGCTGAATAGTGGAAAGCATAGATGTGGATAAATTTGTTTGAAGTGTGTTGAATGCCCAGGAAAGAAAGGGGGAGGGAGGGGAGGTGGGGAAAGGCTGTTTTTCTAAATGTAGTGCTTTTCTTTTTTTAAAAAAAAAGAAGACAATGTCTTGTCTAGAAGCACTAGTTATTAAAGCTGAAACTGAGTTGATGCTGATGGTTCAGTGTAAGCAGCTCCAGTCTCCTAAATACTTGCTGTGTTTGTCTGATTAATGGTTGAAGAATCGTGGGTTAGTTTTTTAGTTTGGTTGCTGTTCCTCATTTCCATGTTTTTGTAGGACTGCTACTGAGCCAGAGTAACAGCCTTAATGCTGAATTTTGTTCATCTGTGAAAATCACTTTTTGTTTCATTCTCCAAGTTTAAAGAACTAATATCTTGAATGCTACCAGAGACAGGGAAAAGCACTTATTAACTGTACTTCTAATTTCTTTCTTGGGTGTGCCATGTTATCACTGTTCTTTCTGATGTGTGCTATGTGCAATAGTATTAGCTCCAATAAATATCTCCAGCTATTAACAGATTTTCATTTATTCTGCTTCTATTTTCCATGAATTTGGGTGTTCAGAATATCTTACCACATTTCAATTCTAAAAGGGCATCTTCAGAAATCTGTGAGGAAAAACTAGCACAACAAGCAAACATTTGTTTGTTGTCCTTGAAGAATTTGCATTAATGGAAAGCCTTGTGTTTTAACTTCAGTGAGTAAGAACGTATCAACAACAGAGCAGCAACTGTGGAAGAAAAGCTTCTCTTGCTTTGAAAAAGGCATTCAGAACTTCGAGTCAATTGATGATGCCACCAATGCTGCTCTCCTGCTGTGCAACACAGGAAGGCTCATGCGAATTTGTGCTCAAGCTCACTGTGCAACTGAAGGTGACTTCAAAAGAGAATTTTCTCCAGAAGAGGCCCTTTATTATAATAAGGTAACACACTACTTTTTACAATGGCCCGTGCCCTATTCTACCTTTTAACGCTAAATTTATGTGAACAGCTTATGATCCTTTGAATAATGAAGGTGCTGGGATGGAGAAGTTGGTGATTTATCTAGATGCAGCAGTTGGCAAGATTGATAAGGGGCTGTGGAACTTCTGGCTTCACGTTAGTTAAATGTAAAGGAAAGTATGGCATACCTGAATGCCTCCTTTTGAGTGTGTAAAAATAAGTAAAGTGCCTAGCACTGAACTTTTGCCCCAAGATAATGGTTTTCAATCATGTTCATTATGTTGAATAAAGTAGACACTTAGAATCAGTGCTTTCTTCTGTTAGTACATTTGGGAATACAAAGTTACCTAGGGCCAGTGTGTCCTTTGGAACTTTGTTTTATTCTGATGGGTAAGTCAAGCCTAAAATTCTAATCAGAATAAGAAAAATACTGGTGAAGGAGCAGAGGTATTTTGAAATGCCTCCTTTGAGCACAAGTAAAAAGAAATGAATTTTTAGTTGTTACGAATGTGTAGTTATTGCTTACATATATATTCAATGATCTGTAGGCTATTGACTACTATCTGAAAGCACTAAGGTCTCTTGGCAAGAGAGAGATGCATCCAGCTGTTTGGGATTCTGTGAACTGGGAGCTGTCTACCACTTATTTCACTATGGCAACTCTACAGCAGGATTACGCTCCATTGTCTAGGAAGGCTCAGGAACAGGTAATGGAGAGGATTTGTGGCATCTACTAACATAAGCTGTTTTCTTGAATAATGGAACAGTAAGCCAAGTTGATATTGGAATAGCTTGTATAAAATCTTTGTAATCTAATGAAAGTTTAAGGTAGCTATTGCAAATCATAAAATGATTATTTATATAAGGATTTTCAGTCTTGTATTGTAAAAACACATTTAACCCTTCCAAGTCCATGTTATGTGATTACTTTCAAACTGGAACCACTGCATGGTTTTTTCTTCTCATAGATAGAGAAGGAGGTCAGTGAAGCTATGATGAAGTCTTTGAAGTACTGTGATGTTGATACAGTGTCTCCACGGCAGCCTCTCTGCCAGTATCGTGCTGCAACCATCCACCATAGACTTGCTTCAATGTATCACAGTTGCCTCAGAAACCAGGTACTAGCACAAACTTCAGTTTTTCTGTGTAGGTTCCATGTTTAATGTGTAATATTTGTAAAGGCTGAAACTTATCTATTTCACTGTAGTTGGAATATGTGTATTTAAAATGACTTAACTGGGAAATGTGAGCTGACTTGTGTTTAAGTCAGTGTGAAGTGCAGTTATTTGTGCACAGAATAATTCATTTGGAAGGGACATTCAGAGATCTAGTCTAACTGCCTGAGCACTTCAGGGCTAGGTGTGAGTTAAAGTGCAACTGTAAGGGCACTGTCCAAATGTCTCTTGAACACTGACATGCACAGAGCATCAGCCACCTCTTTAGGAAGGTTTTCTTAGTGTTTGTCCACCTTCAAGATAAGGATTATTTTCCTAAAATCCAATCGGAACCTTCATGGTGCAGTTTTGTGTCATTCCTGTGCATCAGCCTTGTCCTTTACGGAGTGTTTTGGCTTTATGGTTCAGTCTGTTCTAGGTAGTTTCACATAATCATATTGATGATAACTATTTTCAGTTTGCTTCTAAGCGACCCACCTGATACTACTGCTAACATTCTATTAGGAGGCTAATCTGCCAATTAATTAATGCTTGAGTGTAGACTTGCATGTTGCTTCTTGGGGGTGTGTTGGAGGGTGGTGGTTTCTGGTTCTACTTAACATGAATTTGTTAATGTTATCATTGAAGTTACTGTGTATTCATAGGTAGGGTAGTGATGGATTCTGTAAGTGTGCTGGTTTGGTTTAGTTGGACCATTTTGGGGGGAGATGAACCATTGTTTGTACCTCTTGTTTTCCATAAGCATTTTTTCTAATGAATGCTTTCAGAACATATTAATTGTCTGGCATTTACTCTGTACCCTACTCTGAGACCAGGTTGGTGATGAGCATTTGAGGAAACAACATCGCATACTTGCTGATCTTCATTACAGTAAAGCAGTAAGACTCTTCCAGCTCTTGAAGGATGCACCCTGTGAGCTCCTCCGTGTTCAATTGGAAAGAGTGGCATTTGCAGAATTCCAGATGGCAAGTAAGTCTGTCTTCCTACAATAGTCTTCTAAAATGCTGTTAACTATTTTATTTCCTTTCTAAATAACTCCTGAAATCATTGGGTGGAGATAAAAGTACAATCCAGAATGAGTTGTTAATAGTGTCCTTGATTATTATTATTTTTTTACCCTTCTTCAGGTCAGAACAGCAGTGCTGGGAAGTTAAAGACATTGTTTGGGGCCCTGGATATAATGGCTAAAACCAAGTGTGCGTTCCAGCTTATCAGGAAAGAGCTTGCAGCAGAGGTTGAGCAGGTAAATGAAAATCAAGTTCTTTGATTGCTCCCACAAATCTTGTGCATTCCTATGAAAGTGGTCAGTTGGCAATTAAATTATTGCTTGTCTACTTTGCAGTCAACTTAGTTAAATCGAACAGAAATGGGACCTTCTGCAATTCACTTCCAGCCTTTATGTGGAAGTGGATGAAAAAACTTAATCTAGAACTTGTCTTTCTCTGAATGGTGTCAAAAGTTCCACCTCTTTCCCCAGCACTTCAGAACTAGAAATTTCTCCAAGAATTGTCTTCCTTTTATTTTTTTTTTGTGCTCAGATCTCTGTATTCAGAGCCTTTTTGTCCCCCTTTATTGAAAGAATGACATTAGTATAATGCTGCTGAAATTTACGAAACTTCAAACAATTTTAGTGACAGATTGACTATTCAAGTATGTATTTTCCTGTTTTTTTTAATGATTAAATATTACAGTGCATAGATTTAACATAAGCACTTGTCATAAGTTGTTTGCAGTGTGACTACAAAGTAATTACTGAGGCCTCATAACTGTGAAGTAATTGTAATGTTAGTGCCACTCCTGTAAAGAATAAACTAACCTGCAAAGTATGGTTCAGCTGACCTGAGTACCATTCTTCTAATTGTGGAGTCAAGTGTCATGTTTTCCTGTGTTTCTCTTTTTGTAGATAAGCAAGGGTGAGAGTAATGCTGAGAGTATAACACCTAATGAGTCCTCCACTGCCTTTAACAAAGAAGAAGTAATGAAACTGCTTAGTATTTTTGAGTCTAGAATGTCATTCCTTCTCCTTCAATCTATTAAATTGTTAACTTCGACGAAAAAGAAAAGTGGGTAAGCTAAACCTTGATATGCACACATAAATGTGATTTGGATATGTAAGTCTGTACAAACTATGTACTCTTATGGATGCAAGGATGTGTGATGTTTATTCCTTTCTGGAGCAGACTTCTGTGTGGAGAAGGAGTTGAGGTGTCCGTTCGTCATCTGAAGCTGGTGGTTTTTTAGGTGTAATTGAGGGAGTGACCGTCGCTTTGTGGCAGTTTTTTCCTTTCATTTGCTGATAGGATTCCAGGAGTGGACAAAATTGGACTAATTTTTTTCAAATAAGAAATAAGTTTGTAATAGTTATCTGAGAAGCACAATACAGGTATGAATCGTGGATGCTTCATCATGCTCTGTGATAGCTAGCTTATCCTTCACAGAATAGACTTTCATGGGCATCAGTTGAACAGAATGGCTTGACTTGTACTGCTGTAACCAGCTGTCATACTTGTCACTGTGCTGACTCTATTTATACACTAATTTAAAATGTAATTGTTCACTATGTTAAGGGTCCTTTGTTTTATTGGCATCAGTCTTCATCTGTGGCACGACACTTAAATGTTAGTGAGGGGTAAAACTGCTGTGTACTACTGGTGATTAGATCTATCTTGATAATAAAATGTACTAGTGACAGCATAGGTAAGCACACACAAGTCTTCAGTAGAAACGTAGGCAGACCAGTAGTGCTGTAAGCAGAAGGCTGTAAGTGGGGAAGATGCCTGTTGGCATTAGCTTTCTAATGCCTGATGGAGTGAGCTAAGAAGCAGTCTTCTGTCTTGCTACTGCTGTGATCTGCTGTGACAGTCTAATTCCTCATATTGCTGTTCTTTCAGTTGGTTAAATATGAATGTGTGCATTGCTTTTAGGATCCAGAGAACACTTCTCCTCTTCCCCCTTAATAGCAAATATGGTAATTGTAGAGGTTACAGTGGCACAGTTGTTTTTTCTATTGTAACAAAGTTAATTTATGCAAATAAGGCATTAGAGAATTTCTGGAAATTGTTAATTGTTTGTCACTTTGAAACAGTGCTGATGCTAACTGCTGTTCTGCTTCAGAAAGTTGTGGAATGGAATAATCTCACACAGTGAGTTGCTTGCTGGTAGGAGCCTGCTAAGTGGGAAATGATGAGACTGAAAGAAAGCCTGCGTGCCTTTCTAGCAGTGGTTTAGGTACGTTGTTAGGTGTGTTCGCTTACAGAGAAGCTCCCACAAGGTGGCAATCTGAATATGTAAAATGCAAAGGATTGAAGCACAACTTGTATGTAACCATGCAGCTGCCCCAAGTAACTGACTCAGCTATTCTCATTGTTTTGTGATCTGGCTAAGTGCTGTGTAACAAAGGCTTCTCGTGGAATCTCATGAATGAGGTTTCCTGCTGAAGAAGATGATAGAGGGAACAGGTTACACTAAGGTGAAATGGGAGTGCTGCTGTTGCATCTTAAACTTCTTTAAACAGTGTTGGATTGAGGCTCAGCTTAGCACTGTCTTCTGTTTAACCTTTTAAACCTTTCTGGTACCTTGTGTAAGTGGTGTGTGTGCCTCCTTAGTTCTGCTTTACAGAAAGAGAAAACGTCTGGCTTCTGTTTTAATAACAGGCAGACTGAAAAGGGAGGAAATGAGCACCCACAGATGCTCTTGCAGGGCCTTAGATGTGCTTTGGCAGAGAACAGAACATGTGGAAAAACTGATGGTTGATAGTGAAACTTGCAGACAGGCAGTAAAACTGAATGAAATCAGTTTTACCTTCCAGAACTTAAATGCATAAGTGCAACTGAACTGGGCTGTGTAAATCAGAGGAAAAAGTAATTGAAATTAATACTTTGCTTTGGGAATTCTTGTAACTTATCCTGGAAATACTTTGTATTTCAGTGGCTTTTTATTGACTACCTGTTCTGTTTTATAATTAAATCTGATTTCTGCCAAGTGTCATGAATTTAATTTGCTTTACCTTTTTTGTAACCTCCTGAGTATTCACAGTTAACCTGACTGCTGCTTGCACGCATGCACACTTGATTTAATTATGATGCTAATTGCAGCATTTCCTTTTCTTTCTTCTGATTCAAGTCATTTATTTATTAGTCTTGGATGTTAAATGTAGGGTGGCAGTGCTGAAGTAGTAGGCCAGCTCTTGTTTGATAAATTTTCAGTGACATCTGTCAAATGGATTAAAATTGAAGGGACATTAAACTGCAGACTGGCAAAAAGCTCTTCTGCATAAAGCTATTGGCATGGAAAAGTCTCTAAAATACAGAAATAATTTGAATGTCTGGAACTTAAGGATGGTAAAATCATGGACTTCAGGCTTGAACAGGAAAATGTGGGTAAGCAGGGCTGGGCTATGGCAAACCCAGGAGCAAATAGCATCTCAAGAGTAGTCAGGTGTCTGTTTGCTTTTAGCCAGATCAGATGAGACAAACTCTGACAAAAATACAGGGATTTGGCACAGAGACACTGACTGGAGGGTTTACAATGTGAAGTTAATAAAATGGCCAGACTGGAGTTGAAGACATTTGGAACTCCTTATCCTTCCTGTGGTAGGAACAGAGGCTCTGACTGCAGTGCTGTGAAATGCCAGGAAATAGGAGCTGAAGTAAGCCTTAACAAATCAAAGCATCAGCTATGTGGTTTCAAAGAAAGAATGTAATTGTTTGATAATCGTTTTGATAATTTGTAGAGTAAAATATCGTGGTTAGGTTAACAGCTTCTATTTGTTTCCTTTTTTAGGGGCGTTAATGAAGAAGAAGTCACTCTTAAAACAAACAAGCAAGTTTACTCTCTTCTGTTGCGTGCAACTGCTAACAAAAGTATGACCCTACTAGAGAGAATAGAGGTAATCTTAAACCTGCTGGAGCAGTTGTCTCAGAATAGTGAAGCCAATGGTGGTGGAATTCAGTGACTTAAGTGCTTCAAAAGAGCAGAAACAGTGCCTTGTGAATGCATGGGATCAGTTTTGGTGTTTTGTTTTTTTTTCCCATGTGGTATTTGGATTTATCAAAGGTGATAAGCATATACTGCCTATGTGGTTAACACAGCACGCCTGGGAAAGAGCAGGAATTCCCTGTGAACCTGTGATAACTCTGGCATGGTTTGGTTATTAGCGTTTCTTTGTTTGAAATGCAAAGTTGGGGTTCTGGATACAAACTGAACATATTTTTCTTTTAATCTTGGAGAAAAGCACAATTTTTCTCTTAAAGGTAATGGGCTTTGCAGCAATGCAGACGTTTTGCGTAGAAATATAACCTCACAGTTGTTTGATATTTAATGAGATAGACTTTGTAAGCAAAGCTTTATTGAAATACTTTAACCAGTAACATGAGACAAAGCGGTGCAAGGAGATTTCTGTTGAATGTGTGGATACATTTCTCTCATTACAGTCACTTTTCTGCACAAAATGTGTGCCTTTCTTGCTTTGATGCAAGGTTCTTGCATTTGACATTGCTGGTATTTCATTTGCAACAGGAGGTGAATGATCTTAGCTGTGTTGGAATTGATCCAGAATAGTGTTACCTTTTTCAGACTTGAAACTGTGAATAAAAGCATATTTTTAAATAAATATTTATTAAATACACATATGAATTGTACTGCATGGTTTGTTGTGCTTCTATCAGTGAGGTAAACTGTTCAACAGAACTAGAACCATTTGACAAGCACTGGGAGTTAGGAAAAAAACTACGCATACTGCATTTTTTTTCCTCTTGTAAATGTCAAGTATAGCTCATAGGAGGTGGTAGAAATTGTGTGTTATTGTCATTTAAACATATTACCAGTTTTTGTGTGTATTGTGTGTGTGTAATCCCCCCCACATTCAGACACATACTGAATTAAATACGTAAGCTTTTTGGAGGCAGTAATTCTTAATGCCAGTATCATATGCAAAATGAGGGCTTTGGTTTTTGTATGGGGCATGTTGTTTTTACCCAGGGAAAAAAAGTTTACAGAAACCTTTAGCCTAACAATATTGGTGTGGTTTTACATTTATACCTTTGAGTCTGTTTTCAGGAGAAAGCTGAGCTTTCAGATGCAGCACAAAGCCTGAAAGAAGAAATATGCCTTGTGAAGGGGTGAAATATGAGAGGCTTAGTGTGTCTCTCATTTCTGCTGCTTCTGCTTTTGAATGAGTTGTATGACAGCAGGTGCTTGGGTTCTGGTGCCTTTCCCTGCTTTTCACCTGGGGCCTGACTACATCTACCCCCCCTTGTGCTGTACTAGCTTCTCCTGAGCTGAAAGCTGCAGGGCATTGAACAGCAGGTTTCTGAAGCATGGTAAAAAAGCACTGTGCTTGAAATTGATATTGTCAGGAAATTTGGCAGTGGTGGAGGGGTGTGAGAAGTGTGTTCATGACAGTCTTTTCTTCAGAGCTGAGGGGTAACTAAGCAAGACTGCTGAGATCAGTGAGTCTCAGGTGCAGAGTAGAAAGATGGTTTTGGCCAGAGGATTTCCTATGGAGCTGCCCTTGGCAGGTTCCTGCTGCTAAGGGGAAATCCTGCTGAATCCCTCTGATCAGATCTGATAAAGCAGGCCATCTCAGTGCAATTTTCACTTCCAGAGTAAAGTCTAAAAGGTCTGTCCCAGAGAACAGTGCAAGACTAGAATGTAATCGCTGGTTCCCCTGCAACCTGAGACAAGTGATGAAATGGGCTGTGTTTAATTGGCATTGCACCACACAGATCCATGCTCAAATGCGTGCTTTCTTACTTACACATTCCTGCATCCTGCTGATTTCAGAAGCAGCAGCTCACCTAAATGTGTGCTGCTCTTCTGTGGGCTTTAAGTATTTGGCACTGTGACCATCAGCCAGTCTAAGACCATGGCTGCAGAGTGAGCCCTGCAACTCTTACTGTGTGAAGTCTGTTACTGTGACCTGGGGAGAAGGTTGCTTTCCTGTAAGAAAACAGAACTAAAGAATTTCAGCAAGGTACGTGGATCAGGTCTGCAATCTGCCAGATTACTTACTAATAAAAGTGTTAAGCCCTCTCTGGTTTAAGAATGCTGCGGTGGTACGATAAGACAGCAGAACATTTCCTGCTTCTTGATACCACAGGCAGACTTGCGATGCAAAGCCAGCAGCTGGGAGAGCAGTTTGTTCCTCAGATGAACTGAAGACTGCAGAGAACAGTTCTGTGTGGTGCTCTAGGGACAGGCTGGTAACCAAGGGCCCATTGCAAATAATGTTATCTAGGCCTTCCAAAACGATGAATTCCTAAGCCCCAAAGAGGGGAGCTCAGGGACATGTGAGCTCTGAGGGAAGCATTGGTTCAGCTGTGTTCCTTGGATAAAACTAAGGCAGGTCTGTGTATCAGCTGATCTGACTGGAAATGAATAAAAAGCCACTCCATTGCTGAAACTATTCCCTTTTCTCTTTTTAGTGAAATATATTACTAAGTGGTGCACAGTGAACCAAGCTCTAGAGCTCAGTTTGTTTGTTAACACGTGATAAATGTCTGAATCCAAAATCCAGCCAAGTTGCTTGAGTCGCACAGCAGTTTGCACTGCCTCCATGTCCTATTAAGTCTGCTAAGTACATACTGCATGGAGTGATGGAAGCTGATATTTCTGTAGGTGTCTCCACAAGAAACTAGGCCTGAACTGAGGAATTAGACAAATAATTAGATGTGACTTAGGATAACAAAAGAATTTGCCACGTAATGTGTGGGGACACAAGCTCATGTGGATGCCTTCAGCTTCTGGTCCTTGCTCTCTCCTCTGACAGACCCCATCTCCCCTTCTTCCCCTGCCCTTAGGCACTGGCTCATGGAGATCTTCTCCAGCTGCCTTCTCTTTCAGCTGTGAGGTGTGGGCAGTCCTGCAGGGGACTTGAACTGACTTCCAAATCTGCAAATCTGACTTCCTCAATCTGCTGTGGATTTATTTCTGAATGCAGAGATGAACAGTACTGCACACTATTATAATGATGCTGCTCAGCTGTATCTGAATGTTCAACAGCTTAACTGAAATTGTCCTTAAAGGGGGGGGAGGGGGGAAATGGTGGTAGAGAAAGTCAACAACAGCTTCTTATTCATTCTCCTCTTCTTGGGGGCATATCCATGCAGCGTCCTGCAGCTGCATCCAGTTACCATAGCGATTCTAGTGTCCTTCAGGAGGTTCTTTTTTAATGATGAAATATTCCTCCCACTGCTTAACAGTATCTTCCAGCAATTAGTAGGCTTCTGAGATCCTATTTCATCTCAAGAAACAGAACTGCTCCATAAAGCACAATGGTTGTGTTACTGTGCCTGGTCTGACTGATGAATCTTCATATACGACTTGAACTTATTTCTATTTCTATTAACATAATTGGGTTCAGTTTAACTCATAGCCTAGGTACAAAGCTGCTTACCTAGTTGGAAATTCAGGTCATACACTCAGAATTAAGCTAATAGAAACTTACAGCGAATGAGGGTTTCTCTGTTATTCCATGAACCTTAGTGTTATACTAACAACATGAGTGACTTTCATAAGGATTATAACTGTGTGTATTATGATTTAAATCTTCTATGAATTTCACAGCATTGGCTGAAGGTAGCATGAGTGCTAAATAGGATTACTTCTCCTTTCACAGATAAACAATTAAAGTATAAACCACAGCCAAACAGACAACTCTAATACCATTATTAATGATAAGCCAGTTTATTTCTCTGTTTACAAATCCTTCTCTATAGAAATAAAAACCTATTTTTTAAGACTCCATACTGCAAGGATGTGTCAATAACTGACCTCCTGTTAGCTTCACTCAGTGCAGCAGTACAAGAATTATCCTACTCCACTGAGAATCTACAATCATCATCTTAATATAAATATTTCAGGAGAACAATGAATAAGCTTTGCAATAGAAAATACTTCAACATAAGTACGATCTTCTTTTACAACAAAAGAGGTGCATGGAGAAACTGACTATACACAGAGAAGTGGGAACCTCACCCTGTGCACTAGGCCATACCTGAGGTGACACATGGAACACAATGTCCATATATTACTCTGATGCAGTGTAGCCTCTCCCAGTTTTGTTGGACTGCTCAAGTAATATATTTACACTGCACACATAAGAAAAAGGGGCTTCAGGATACGCTAGACAAATTCTAGATTTCTTAGCTACTTCCATGCCAGCAGCTCACACAAGCTGCTGCCAGGACAGTGTTGTGTATTCCCAAACAATACTTCATTGCAGGTGAAAAAGCCTTCTGTAGAGAACTCAGCCTCAAACGCCTGCTGTGCTCTCACTCAGATAAAATGCAGTTCTGTGGGCGAAGTGCTTTTTGGATCCCAGCACTGAGGTCTTGAGGAGTGGGACTCTCTGCAGTGCAGCTCACTGGGATTCCTGCTGCTTCCATGGCTTCAGCAGTTGTTGGACCGATAGCAGCAAACTGCAATGATATTTACAGCTGGAATTAGTCTGAGCAGGCATGGGATCAGCTCTTATTAGTTACTTTCTAGGCCAACACTGTCAGAGATCAGTTTGCGTGTCTGAGCTGAGCTGTGCCATTTTGCACTGAACACCTTCAGTACTACAAGTCAGCTGGGCTGCTTAGAAAGTACTTATTGAAGATTTCTCCCACCATTACAAACTTTTAAAGCTTTACCTTCCCTGTATCAAAATCAGCCTTTTTCCCCACTAGATCTCAATTGGAAGACCAGCACCAGCACAGTTTGAATTTGAATTCAAAGAATGAGTTGCAAACCTTAATGTTCTTCTTTGCCATCACAGGGGAATTATGATTTCTTATGTAAACAGAAGATTCAGAAATCCTCTACAGGACATTTTTATTCCTCTTTATGTTGCAACGAAAAGCATGGTTATATATTCATAATTATGAATGATGTTAGGACCTCCATTATTTGTTGCTCAAATCAAGACTGCAGAACTTTGCAGTGGATACTGCCTAACATGTTTTGTTGAGAGAAAGAAGCACAAAGAGCCTGGCATTCCCCCCAAGAAAATGAAGGTTTGGAAAGGGTATAACAGCTTTCCTCTCCCTTGGTCTCCCAACCTAGGCTTACTCCCTATTGCATTTCATCATTTTAAAAGAGCAAATACCTTTATGTGGTTGGCAGAATCACCGGAAAGCTTCTGAATGTGCTGGAGGCAAAACTTGACACCAGATGGACTGAAGAACACGATGCTGGCTGGAAATCCCTGTGTGAAAGTAAGCAGAGGTTGGCAGAGGTTTCTCAGTTCCAGCAGCACATCAGTTCTTTCACAGCAACCCCTTTAAATGTCTCTATCTGGACACAAAGTGTTCTGTTGTTGTTTTTTTTTAAATGAGAAACAGATGCTAAGCCAACAGAGGGGTCTCTGTGGTGCAGTCTGCCAAACCTCCACACAATGCTGAAATTCAGGTGTGGCTTTAACCAAATGCTCTGTCTCATACCCACTTGGTGATAAATGCACTGCAATTTTTCACATTTCCCTGTTTAGCAAGAAAACTCAGCAAGCTATATCACTAAATCCATTCCCACCTAGGTCAGTTCTGGCCACATTCAGTTTCCCAGCTCATGTGGTTTTATCCTAAGTTCTGCCCACCCAGAGATGCTGTGATTAAGAGAAGTGATGCCTTGCAGCTGCAGATCACAGAGCAGGCTTTCTCTCCCACAGTAAGGCTTTAAGGGAGCCAAAAGCAAATTCTGCAAGATCTGGACCCAAAGCACATGCCTCCTTTCTCATGATTTTCTGTTTGAGCAGAAATAAACCCTGCATGAGATGTATCCAAAGCACATCTGCTGTTGTGTTACTGTGCCATGATTTGGAAGCTGGCCTGAGCCCCTGGAAAGCAGAACGATGGTTCAGCACAGCGCTGCTCACTGTCTCACAGTGTGCTGAAACACTCATTTTTTTTGGTATCAGCTCTCCATGCACAAAATAGATAACCCCAATATCATCAGCTGGGAACAACCAGAAAGCCCGTGTGAAATAATAGCTTCACACTGAAACCAGCAAATCTAATTGCAACAAGTAAGGAGTTCCTCAAAAAGAACTTGGAATGTGGATGTACCTTCCCTGGGAGCACCCAAAGCCAGGCTGGATGGGCTGTGAGCAACCTGGGCTAGAAGGAGGTGTCCCTGTCTATAGCAGGGGTTGGAATTACATGATCTTAAAGGTCTTTTCCAGCCCAAGCCATTCTGTGATTCCATGAAAATGCCTATGTACCACGCCAGAGCCTTATAGGACCTCCTGAAAATTAACTTTAAAATCAAGATATAATTTAACAAGACATTAATGCATAGATTATTGAACAGAGGTGCAACACGCTCAGGCAAGCCAAGCTATCCCAAGAAGGAAAAGATACATTTTGAACACAATTAAACACAGATACAGTGGAAAATTCAGAAAGTTAACCTGGACAAAATAAAAACAATTACTGCTAGATTCAAATCTTTTGCTATGCACTGCTCCTTGCTCAATAATAGAAGATACATTTGCTAGATTTTTTTGCCTTTGTGTACCTCAATATATATGTCACTTGGAATTCAAAACACTTACTATTAGATTTATACTCATAAATCAGATAATCAGAGGAAAAACACAGACTATGGAGGGCAGAAAACTACTGGATTCTGATTCATAAGATTCAACAAAGTTGTCCAGAGACATTACAATGACAACAATTAAAAAATAAAGCTGGAAATTAAAAGAGGAAGGGAAGGGAAGGGAAGGGAAGGGAAGGGAAGGGAAGGGAAGGGAAGGGAAGGGAAGGGAAGGGAAGGGAAGGCTGTATTTTGTTAGGTTACATCACAGACCTCCAAAATTCTGAAATTCCAATTTGACCCAATACCTGCTGTGAGAAATAGCTGCTCAGTGACTGCTGGAGATGCTCGTGTTGGGCAGTCTGGTACACAGTCAGGCTCTCCAGCGATATGCCTGGGATCACAAGAGGCATTCAGAACCAAACAGGATTTCATTGATTTCTATTATTTCAGGAAAACGTTCTTATTGTACCACCTGCACTTTAAAAGGACTCTTTCAGGCTAAAAAAATGCAGGAAAAAGGACATGAGGGATTCACACATCTTTCTATGCGTATTATACAAGATCTAATAGAACTTTTATAACTGGAGGGCCTTGAAGCACATGAGGACAACTGTCATGTCTCACAGCATTCCTGCAATTAAGTTCTCTTCCTTCTCAAGGATGACAACAAAGGTGATGAACAAAAGCAAGTAACCTTGCTTGAGCTGCACTACACCAAGTCCTGGAGATGTGAGCAGCATCCCAACCTCAAAGATTGCCCAAGGAGGCTGTGGGTGCCCCATCCCTGCAGGCATTCAAGGCCAGGCTGGATGTGGCAGCCTGGGCTGCTGGTTGGTGACCTGCACATAGCAGGGGTTTGGAACCAGATGATCTTTGAGGTCCTTTGCAACCCAGGCCATTCTATGACTCTATGAAAGGCTGCACTCCCATCCTCCAGTCGACATCACAGAAAATTCCATTCTCATTCAAATGTGGTTCAAAACAGTTAGGTACAAATTGTCTCCTAACAGACTGAGTACAGTGAGGCTCTAAGGGAAGTTCAACCTTTTTCTTTAAGTGCTGTAGGAAGTACTTCTCTTTTCAGGGCTCCACAAGGAAAAAGAAGAGATGATGAATGAGGTTTCTCTCCTGTAAATACACAAACAAAAACTTGTCATTAACTTCTTTGTTAATAAAGATGCATTTAATCCATTTTAAAGGTATCAAATGTTGAACGCTGCTGCAAGTGCTGCATGCTTCTCCCCCAACACAGCCCTAAGGTAACTGAAAGCACTCACAAGGCAGCTGCATCCCCCGTTCAGAGGGTAGAGCTACTTTGCATGTAAATTAAAATTTATTCCATAACTAATACGAATGCATCGACTAAAAAGATCTCATGGAAGATAAACTGCATTTCTATTCCCCGTGCCGTTCTATAAAGAAAAACAAGGACTGTGCAAGTTATCTCTTCCTTCTCAGAAACACAATCTTCCTCAATTTTTATATTTAAAACTTCAGACCTACTCTGTACAAACAGCTCTCTCTAAGGGAAAGAACTTTCAGGCAGACAGAGAAGAGGACAGAAATGCTCGTCTGTTTTCTTGCTTGCCCAAGGAAAAATGGTTCAAATTCCAAGGCTGGAAGACTGGAAGTGGGTGCCCACATGTCCTCATAGCCTTTCAAAAGGAACTGGCTTCCAGCCTCAGTTGCTGTTACACTGCCTGCATGTGCATGGGCTCCTTGCCCATCTGGGAAGAAGGACCTTTCTGGTTTGTGACCTCAGCTTTTAAGCAATATTAAAGGCAACAAATGCCATTATCTGTTCTTAGACAACAGCTTTTTGCAGCTACTGCCACTAGTAAAGTCAGATGCTCATACGGAGACTGCTTCAAGTGTTTAATGCTCATTAGATTAAGATCTTTAATGTAAAGGCTGTTCTGATGAGAAGTGAATGAAACTGAAAATATACTTCAACGTAAATTGAAACCCATATTATCAGTAAACCTTCATCACTAAATACAGCCAGAGGCTCAGGTGATTTTGGACAGGAACTTAACAGCAGCCTTCTTGTGCAGTTTGCCTTTTCTACAAAGAAGGGAAATAACAGAAAATGTTAAGAAGAAGAAAAGCAAAGAGAAGAACAGCAAAGACAATATGGGAAGACCTCGCTTGGAGTCAACACATATTAGTAATTGGCACAAATATTACATTGCAATAAATCTAAAAGTTACTTGCCTTATAAAGAGACTTAATGTGGCTGCTTAATTAGGAGTAAATTCCTTCGTTTTTAATTCCCCTTAAGGTGGTATTAAAGCGGGTGAATAACAAAAGGATTATCACTGCTGCAGACTTTATTTTTATTCTGACAACAAATTCTAATGATAAAAAAATTCAGAGCTGTTCCTTTCATGTTGCCTATGATGTTAAAATAAATAATAGTAAAAAAAAGACAGAGGTTCTTACAAACCACTTGCAAGGGCGAGAGCATCAACAGGCAGCCTCCAATAAATCACCCAGTATGATTACATCTATCAACAAGCAGTCTCCAATGACTGAAATGTGCTGGAGGGTTATTAAAACTGAAGGGTATTCAAAGGCAGTCATTCTCACAAGGATAATGGCAGTGCTACAGCTCTGTGTTAATTTAAATAGCCTGCTGGTGTTCTGGTATGAAACTGCCCTCGGTGTAACATATTCTATGGAGAAGGCTGTAAAACATACAATTTTCTTCCCCACTGGTGGCTATCAGAAGCTGCTGCTTCTTCCAAACCACTCTTTGGGTACAGAAAAACAGAATCCTCTGAATCCAGGTATTGGTGCTGAGGAAAGGAGTTCCCCTTATCCACTCTGAATTATGTGATGGTGAGACATCCCCAGCACCAGCTGCTCTGCCAGGACATCCCATGCTCACTGACAACCTGCACACTCACAAACAGAACCATCTCCACGTTACGACCGAGCAGCAATTTCATCATTACAGCTCTGACCTTTAATTAAGAAAAAACCCAACACCATTTGTCTGCTGGGTCATTTAGTTTCCAACTGCAGAGTCTAAGATGTCAGGTGAGTTAATATCCTGGATAGGAATTTCAAAACATTGTTTATGGCCTTAAGAGCTATTCTGGTATTCCCAGAATCTGAATCCAGAGATATAAGATGACACAGACCACATATACTGCCCTGTTTCAGCATACACTCAGGTGTATATACAAGAAATAAGGTACATGAGCTTCATGTAAGTAGATGATTTCAGATACTTACTTGAGCAAATATATTCAGCTAATTTTTCAGCATTTCCACTCTTTTCTCCTTGTGGAGAAAGGCCAATTTCTTCCACTACAAGCAAACACAGTAAGAAAACTCCACTGAATTCAAGAACAACAACTCAGAGTCACAGAAACATGAGCTGAAATTGGAGTCCCAACTTGATCCACCTTAAACTGCAGCTTACCAAGAGAAGCTGTAGCCTGTCCTACCACGTATGTTGGTTTGGTATTCCACTGTTGTTTAAGAGATTTTGACCATGCTGTAAAACATTAAATTAAGTTTAAGCACGTGGCAACAAAATATGAATGCTAAATGAGTATCTGGACTTCTGTGCAAACCTAGAGATACAGCAAATGCCAACAACTAATACAGTAGGACACATTTCAGCAAATCTGGATTTACAGAATGAATTTTTAATGTATTTTTCATCATGTAAATAGCAGCCAAAAACATGTGTTGAAAAGCTTGATTTGAGTAAATAGTTCTCAGCTGCTTTTGTTAAATAGTGTTCTTAATGCATGCTTCACCTCATGTCACATCCTATGCAGCTTATGTTCATTTCTTCTTTGGCATTAATTTAGAAGTTTAAATGGCAGCAAAGCTTCTGGGGAAGAAGAGTACACTGCAAAGATCTCAACACACAAAGTGGGGAATTTCAAATAGAACATTACAACCAGCAGGGTTACAATTGGAGGCTCAGACAAAGAACAAAAACAACCTGAGATCATCGATAAGGGGGTAAAATCTATTGGTGCTCACTTCAGTACTCTATAAAGAAACTCACGTGGGAGAAAAGTAGATCTGACTATGTTAAATCCACATACGTTAAATAAGTCCTCAGCTCTGAAGAACTCAAGAGTGGTGAGGTGCTGAACAGCTGCCCAGAGAGGCTGTGGATGCCCCGTCCATCCCTGGAGGTGTTCAAGGCCAGGTTGGACGGGGCCCTGGGCAGCCTGGGATGGTATTAAATGGGAGGTTGGTGGCTCTGCATGTGGCAGGGGGTTGGAGATTGATGATGCTCAAGGTTCCTCCCAACTCAGGCTATTCTGTGATTCTGTGATTCTATCCTATGATTCTTAGCATCAGCAAATGTAACCACAACTGACTGCGGAAAGAAACCCACGCTGATTAGTAACTGACACCAAGAGCTTCTTCCTTTCATTTCTAAGAGCAGCATAAAGCACAGAAAAGCCAGACCCCTGTAAGCTCCATTCAGCATGAGACCTTTATGATGTCAAAAGAGGTAGAAGAGTTTTGGTTTTTTTTAAAGGCATTTTCCAAACACTGCTGATAGGTGAAATAAAAGAACAAACTTCAGAAAACACCAAAAGAGAAAAAGCAAGGAATATGAATGGGCACTTACCTTCATTTTTACTATTCTCTCTTAAACAGATCTTGATGGCTTCTAATGCTCTCGGACTGGTAAAAACGAGGCCTCCGTAACGCTCTGGATGAGAAAGCTGCTTGGAAATAGGAAATGTAGGAAGCACATTAAGAACCGAGCAAATATGTTAAAAAAAAATAAGTAGACCAATTCCTTATAACCTTGTGAACAACAAAACAGCACCAACAGATAACAGAAACGGGCAATTATTCACTACTGTCAGCAGCCAGATGGTTTATAAGAGTAATGCGTAACAACTACCGGATATTTTCCTGTGTGATATTAATGCTGAAACTCTGCAGGAATAGGTAAGGCTTCCTGTCACTGCCACGAGCTGAGGGATGGATGAATGACATATGTGATACTCCACACTCACCTAGGAAAACACAACTGCCATTTCAAGCAGTAACACAGAGGATTGCTTGCTGCTTGTCCCCTACCTGATCAGAAAACAGATAAGACCACAAACATGCTCTAAAAGACTGGAACACCGCGAGTGTTCCCAGGTCAGTTGTAAACACTGTGATAAACTGCAAGACCTACTAAAGAGAAATGCTGCTGGAGTTGGGCACTCGAGGTAGGCTCCCTCACAAAAGCTTTCCAGCACAGGAGAATTAAATAAACAGCTGAAGAAAGGATGGGAACAGCCATTACACAGTTTGACCCTAGGAGATGAGGTACACAACTTTGGTGCAATGGAAGGGTGAACTTCAGGTGAGCTTTAGTTGGTACAAGCCCTCCTTTTTTTTTGCTACAATGCCTGTGACTACTGCTTGTAAGCTTTATCATCCTATCTAACCACCCTATGTCTTCAGGGAGTACAGACAGCATCCTTCTCATTGTGTATAACATCACAGGACAGGCTTCTGGTGGTGGGAAAACAACACGAGGTACTAAAAAGGGCAGCAGTATCATTAACTCAGTATAAGACACTGCACCTTGGCAATCATGGCCTCAACTCCGCTGAAAAAGGCAACTGGAATCCCTTCAAAGTTACCTTTTCAAACAAGTCTTCAAGAGATACAAATTCAAATGACAAAACTGGTATCAAAGTTGCTTCAAATCCACACAATCCTAATTCCTATGGGAAAAAAAGGAAATAATCACAATTCTTGAAATACACTTCCAGCAGTTTTTGTTTCAAAGAAACAACGAGGTCAGTGCAAGTATATTTTTCCTAAGCTAAAATACAAAGGCATCTTTTTTGACTCATTAGTGAATCTGGTTAGGTTCACCTATCTTGCTGAACAGAACATGCTGTTATTTAATAGCAAAATGACACAAGCATTTACTTTTTCAAGTTTACTCACTTTAACATATGGATCTGGTCCCGACTCTTTGTCTTTGGGGTCCTTCAGTAACAGAACCTTCATTGTTTATCAAATAATTGCAGAAGAACTCTGAAATACAATAAAAGAATTTATCTAAATTAGATCTAGAAGCCTTTTTGCTGAGCAGTGCCTTTAATAGCTCAGCCCGAGCTGGAGCAGGGCTCCTGTGCAATGAGTAAGCAGCTAACGCACGTTCTTTGGGAAAGAATACTCACCCTGATAAGAGCAGCAAATAACATGCTGGCTTCAGATAATGCTGCTTAAGGGAGAAGCTACAAGGAAAGTCATCAAGGAGAACGCTGCAGGAGGAGGAACAACCCCTACAAGGCAGGCGTGTTAGAAATATAACATGTAATATGCTTCTGGCTGTAACAGCTTTATCCCTTTCTGCTCTACCCTGCTCTGGGCCAGGCTCACACCTGTTGCCCATGCACAGAAGGGAAGGAGGTCCTCCATTCCTTAAATGCTGACTGGTGTTGAGTTCAATGACTGATTCCAACACTCGGGCAAATATGGCAAGCAACAAAGCAAACAAACAGCTGAACACAAACAAGCAGAAATCTCTAATTGCACACTAACCGTAATTACTCACGTGTTCCTTTCTGATGTTTACAAACCAGCCCATCGGCTTTAAAAAGAACAAAAACCAGCACTCAAATGTATGCAATATCATTGGTCTGTTTGCACCAAATGTGCTGAAATCCTCAAAGCCTCACTGAAGACCAAAAGACTGTTTGGGCGTATGTTTGTCATCACAACGTTTTCATACATTTTTCTCCAAAGAGAAAAGGCAGCTGTGGACCAAAGCAGGCCCAGGCACCAGCTGGGGTGTTACTGAGGAACACCTCTGGCTGTCCAACACAAACACCTTACCAACAGCAGCTTGCCCGACGAGCATTTCTACTGAATCATTAATAGAAAGCACACAAGACCTGTGGCAGCTTCAGTAACTGATGGTGTATTTTGAAGTACCAGCACTACGGGAACGTACTTTAGATGTTGTTATATGTAATCAAGAGAGCAATGCAAAAGCTTCTGAAGAACCAGAAGATGTTTCCATACAGAACGAATGGACTGAGCAGAGCCCGGCGGTGCTCAGTTTACATCTGCAAAGGAGAAGGTGGTATGAATAACCTGAATGAAGTTTTACACTGCCAAGTTCATAGGACGATGTTGGCCTCCCACTTTTGGCTCACTAAACAGGCACACTGTTTGCATGCGTGCCAATAACTGCTCTGTGATGGTTGTTCTTCAGCTGTTAAGAGATAGCATTTCGAACCATTAGGCTTGCAAACAGCTAGTAAGAGGACCACGGATTTTCTGACTTGAGCACAAACACACACAGAGATGAAGAAGAACTTGTATGAGCCACTCTGGGCTTTGGGAAGCATCTAATTAGCTCTGATAACAAACCATGGGAGCAAGCAGAGCCCCCAAGGCATTCATTTGTGGCCGAAGGTACAAGCAGTTCGGTGCTGTTTCTCTTAGCCCACATTATCTAAGTCAGGAGAGGGGTAATTTTGGGTCATGTTGTGCGTTCAGGGAAATATTAATGCTTACAGATTGAACTGAAATGCTTCCCATTCACAGCATTAAACAGTGAAATTCACCATCGCTGTGCCTTCAATTGAAACAGAGAGCTGATTACAGTGTGTATTTCCAGTTCCCCACTCCCTTCCATTGGAAAAATTGTCCCCAAACTAATTGCAAACTACTTCTATGAAGGAGGATGGCTTCCAGAAAGAAAGAAATGGGTGCTTTTGTTTCTGCTTCTAAGTGACACTGAAAGCTGCAAAATACATCAAGCTTTAATATAACTCCAGCCCCTCTTATATTGCAAGAAAGTGCATGGGTCACACAGCAAGGATTGATTGCCAAGTGTAACAGGAATGCCATAAACTGAAATGGAAATGAATTACAAGACACTACCAACACATGCTAAGAAATATTAAAGAAAAACAACTCTGAAAAACCCTGGGCTGGGATTTTTGATGCTACGTATTTCTTACCAATATTCTTTCCTAGCAAATTGCTGGGTTTAATAACCAGAGAAGGAAAAGAAAGATTACCTGTGAGGCTGCCAAACTCACAGATAACATTATATATACACCATTAAATGCAAGCAATTTTTCTAAATAATAATTCCTATTATACAGGTGTCTACATCCCAAAATCCAACTGTAAAACTAATTCTCTGACCTGGCAATCCTGTGGGGCTGCAGGACTCAGACCTTCATAGAATCACTCAGGCTGGAAATGACCTCTCAGATCCCTCAGCCCAATTCCAGCCGCCCATCCATCCCACTGTGCCCATTGCCTCATCCCTCAGTGCCACATTCCCATGTTTCCCAAACACCCCCAGGGATGGTGACCCCCTCTCCCAGGGCCTCCTGTGCCAGTGCCCAGCCACTCTTTTAAACCAGAAGTTGTTCCCATCCCCCAACCCCCAACCTGAATGTCTCCTAGCACAACTTAAGGCCATAACCTCTAATCCTATTGCCACCTGGGAGCAGAGGCCAATCCCTGCAACATACTGCAGCTATATATAGCACAGATCCCCACAGAGGGGGTTTTACTGCTTCACTGAAGAGCTCTGTCATTGCATCTTGCTCCAATCTCTCCCTAAGCATCAATGTTCATATTTCAGCAGTGCTCCAGAGCAAATACAGCTCTCGACTTCCAGCAGCCCTAACCCAACACAACCTGACCCAACCCAACACAACCTGACCCAACCCAACACAACCTGACCCAACCCAACCAGTCCAGCCCAACTTGACAAAACCAACCAACTCAACCTAACTTGACCCAACCCAACCAACCCAACTCAACTCAACCAGCACAACCCAACCTGACCCAATGCAACCCAACAAACCCAACTTGACTCAACCCCACCAACACAACCTGATGCAACCAGCCCAA
>JAPSGF010000013.1:9423276-9641554 GCA_035772895.1 Perdix hodgsoniae
TGCGGCTCCGGAGCGGGACTCGGATTCGGATTCGGAGCCGGAATCGGGCGACTCGGAGTCTGAGGAGGACGAGCAGGTCGACGAGGTGAGCGCTGGGTTCCGTTTGGCTGTTAGGAGAAATTTCCCTCCGAAAGACGGGGTGGGGGTGCAAACCTTCGAGTTTCCTGTAGCCTGGCTCTGTTTTCCTGCAGCTTCCAGGCAATTACGCTTAATTTTCCGTATTCTGCTTTTTATTTATTTATTTATTTATTTTGTAGGAAGTGAACGTTGAATTCGAGGCGCATTCGATATCAGACAGTGACTACAGTGGGATCAAGAAGCTGCTGCAGCAGGTGCTGTGCTTTCCCGTCAGCGGGGCTGAGGCTCTGGGTCATTAATGGAGCCGCGTGGAGCCGTCACTGCGCCAGGCCTAAAGCATCTGTAATCCCTGCTTTTTATTTTCCAGCTGTTCCTGAAAGCTCCCGTTAACACTGCCGAGTTGACTGATATCTTAATACAGCAGAATCACGTTGGAAGTACAATCAAGGTAAGGCAGAATTTGGGGTGTGAAGTGTTTGAGATGCAGTCGCCTGCTTCTGGGAGCAAAGCACAGAATCCTGGGGGTTGGCAGGGACCTCCAGAGGTCATCCAGTCCAACCCCCTGCCAAAGCACACAAGTCACACAAGTAGGTGTGCAGGTGGGCCTTGAGTATCTCCACAGCATCTCGTCCTCAGTGCTGTTTATAACTTGCTTGCTTCTTTGTTTTGGGAATATAATTCTCTTGTTGGACCTGATGTTTTCCATGCCAGATTTAAGCCAAACGGCAAAGCTGGTTTATTATTTGGATTGCTTTCTTTTCACGTATGAATCCTCTTCAGTTTTCTTCTTGAACTTTGGGCTGATAGAACAACTATGATGAAAAGACCATAGAGGAGTTTCTCTGTTACTCTCAGTAAGAAGCAGTGCCATATCATTTCCCTGCGATCTCAGGAAATAGATGTAGATGAGAAATACCCCACGTGCAACTTATTGAGTCACAGAATCATAGCATGGCCTGGGTTGCAAAGGCCCACAGTGCTCATCCAGTTCCAACCCCCTGCTGTGTGCAGGTCACCATCCAGCAGCCCTGGCTGCCCAGGGTCACATCCAGCCTGGCCTTGAATGCCTGCAGGGATGGGGCACCCATAGCCTCCAGTTTCCTCAGTACTCTGCAGAGTTCTGTGGGCTTAAGAGTGGACCCTGAAATGAGTCCCGAATTTTTCTGCCCAACGTTAATGTGATTCTTAGGTAACAAGTGCATGATAGCCTCTATTCTCTGGCTAGGTGTTTTCTGTGGGGGTTGCTGTGCTTGTTTTTACACTCTATTAAAGCTCTGTGTTTTTAGACTTTGCAGGCATATCTCCCTGCATTAAATACTGAAGAAAATTGATTTTGCATAAGATAGTGCTATCCTTTGTACCAAGATGCTGCTCATTGAATGTAACATTCAAACGTTAAAGCCATTCAGAAGAGAGTGTTGCAGAAGGTACATGACCTGGCTCTGTATATAGCTGACTCTGAGTCCATCAAGCCATTCAAAGTTGTGGCACTCTCATAACCATGACCAGAATTTGTAGGTTGTGTGTTGGCACAGGCTGCCTACATAGTCGTCATCTGAAGAGCATCTTCTGGAAAGCAAAACAAAAACAACAACATATTTTGGTGCAAGGAGTCGAAATGGATTGTCAGTATGAATTATTTCTCTTTCTCTCATCAAACAGCAAGCAGAAGTCCAAGAAGGCAGCAGTGATGATGACGATGTTGATGATGATGAAGTCTTTGGTTTTATAAGCTTCCTAAACTTAACTGAAAGGAAGGTTAGTATTCCTGATTAAATTCCTGATTAACTTCTAGGCAGATGTGAGTGTGGTTATGTTCTGCTTTTCTGCCTGGAACAGCATGCTGAGATAGTTGGGTCAGGACTCTGAATTCTGCCATAGAGGATTATGGTCTCAGAAGTTCTGCATCACTTGGTTTTCTTCTGGATCTAGTCCTGCATAACTTGCTGAAGGTCGGAGAATTGAAATAGAGAATTAAGACTGGTCTGACAAGTATTTCCAGGGCAGCTGAGCTGACAGCCTCTTACATTCCTGCACTTCCATCTTGTGCAGCTTTTGAATTTTGCTGCTCAGTGTCCTGGTGTCGTAGCTGCGTTCCTGTCAGTTAAGAACTTTGTTTGCTCTCAGCTTCGGGGCTGGTAAATATCACAGGAATCGTACAGTGCTTTAGGGACCACCTAAGGAAATAGTCTGCAGGGCTGTTGGATGCTCCCTTGAAGTTCACTTTGAAGATTTTCTTGCCTAAAAAATTGTCATGCAATGTGAAGGAAGTGTAACTTTTGATTCTAGGGTACCCAGTGTGCTGAACAAATCAAAGAGCTGATTCTGAGTCGGTGTGAGAAGAGCTGTGAGCAGTGTGTAGTTGAACAACTGGATAAGCTCCTGAAAGATGATACTAAGCCTGTGGGTCTGCTTCTGAGTGAAAGATTCATTAATGTGCCACCACAGATTGCTTTGCCCATGCACCAGCAGCTCCAGTAAGTGGTTTTCATTGTGTTTTATTTGATGTTTTATTCCGTGTTTAACGTGAAGTTGAACAGCGCTTCTTGCTTCATATCTTTTCAGAATTCTTATATAGCACTGTGTTAAGAGAACTGATGCTCTAAGACATAAAAAAACAAAAGGATGATTTTTATCTCTAAAGTCTGTGGTTTCTATATTTTTTTTTTTAAATACCCTTGGGCTTTCGAACTATACTCTTTCAAATATGTGCTGTAATACTGTCTTAGTTGATTTTCTCTAAAGAAGTAGCTATATTATAGTTTAACTTTGTATTACAGTCTATTTTCATTTTCACCTAGGAAAAGTTAAAAATGGTATTTTTTTTTTTTTTTAAATAGCAAGCTTATATTAAGCAACTGGGATATTTCTACTTACATGTTAATATTTGGCTCAGGGATGGAAAACTTGGCTTTAGGGATGGGCTTTTAAGGTGGATAAGTTCTGGCCCATGAAAACCATATGCAGTGTTTTGGTAAGTTCCAGATAAATAAGTGAAGTAGATCAGGGGCTAGCTGATCTCTTCTGAATTCATGCATTTACATGATAGATGGGATGGCAGTAAGTAAATGAATTGATTAAATGATGTATATGATGTTATACTAGTTTAGTGCCACACTGGATACCAGGAGATTGTGTTGGTTACAGAGCTGCAGTGATTGGATGGAGGTAACTTCTTTCCCCTCAAATGCTTCAAGGCCTGACTTTGACGTTTACTGCTAGGAGTACAGCTGTCACAACTCAAATTCAGGTCTCAGCCTCTTTGTCTTAATGTTTTTGGAGCATTGCAGTGGCAACTCATTTAACACAAGAGTGGGCAAGTGCATCTTCTGTCTGTTCAGTAATAGCTCCGTGTGAAAGTGATAATGTGATTCATTTCCAGGAGAGCTGCACTTGTACAGACTTTTTTTTTGTTTGCCATGAGCAAGATTCTGGAGAAGAGGGTTGGCAGAGGAAAAGACATCCTTATTTTTTACTGTTTAAAAGTGCAAGTAGTGTGTTTAAGTACTGGGAATGCAGAATTTACATTTTAAATCACCAGAAAACAAATAGGGTGTAGTATAGGGTGTATAAATGTGCCTACTAAGCTAATACGTTGTGAGATTTGCACTTGCTGAGGCTTTTAATTGTGTATGTGGACACGTGATTAAATGGAGCACGTGAACACTTATTTATCTTCAGGAAAGAGTTAAAGGAGGCCCAGAGAACAAACAAACCTTGTGGAAAGTGTCACTATTACCTTCTTATCAGCAAGACCTTTACAGAAGCCACCAAGAATTCTAAGAAGAAGGAAGGGAGAAATCGGCAAAAGGAGGAATTAATGTTTGCAAATGCAGAGGAGGAGTTCTTTTATGAGGTAACACACGTGATTCTGTTACTTTGTTTGTTTTCATTGCAACACTCTCAAAAAAGTGTTTCACCTAAACATCAAGGGGTATTTTTGCAGAGATAGCTGCATATCTTTAATTAAATCCGTCTTACAAGCAAGCTTTTCTTTATATTGAACACAACTCCTTTTGTCTTTTGTGAACCATTGAGAGGTAGATGTAGGAACAAAATCACTGTGGTCGGAAAAGACCCTTAAGGTCAAGTCCAGCTATTAGTTGGACTTGAATTAATGCTACCAAGTCCACCACTAAACTGCATCCTTAAGTGCCACATCTACACAGCGCTCAAACAGCTTCAAGGATGGCAGCTCCACCATCTTCATGGGCAGCCCGTTCCAATGAAAGATATTAGATGAAGTGAGTGTCTGAACTTAATAATGTATACGTCCTAAATAAATTAGTGTTGAAGTCTGTGTCCTCCCCAGGCACACGTAACGCTAATTAGATTGCCATAAAACGGCATTAAGTGCAGCAAGGCAGACACTGGGAGCCAATTCAAGTAGAAAGATGCTATTGTGGTTCAACCCAGTGGGCAGCTCAGTGCCTCAGAGCTGTTTGCTCACCTTCCTCTGTGCAGTGGGGAAGGGTTGGGAGCACCTCCAGCCTCCTTGCTGCCAGGTTGGTATGAGAACCTGAAAAGTTCTAAACTTGGTGTAAGCACTGCTTAGCAGCAAATAAACCATCAGTGTGCTGTCAGTGTTGTTGTCATCCAAAACACAGAACCACACCAAGTAGTAGGAAGGAAATCAGCTCTCGTCCAGCCAAAGCCGGGGCAGGTGCCTTTTTTGAACTTGTCAATTGGCTGTGCTTCATTCTGGTACTTAAAATATTATTGAGGCAGCTTAAGAGGAGTTTTCTTACAATAGACTTGGAGCTGTTTGAAGGCTCAGTGCCTCCATTGCTCAAATTGTGTGTTCTTGAGCAAAGCCACTCAACTCATTTGATGGTTTTTCCAAAATTCAGTTTGCAGACTGGAGATGCTGCTAGTAAATAGCAAACCAAAGAGAGACAGTACTTAACTTCCTCTACAAAGGGAAGATGTTATTTTTTATAGTTCAGCTCACGTTTCTTAAACTGGCTCACATGACAACTAGAAACATTTCTTAAGCAAATTTTTCCTGTCCATCAAGCCTTTTGTCTAATAAAAAGCAACTGTTCTATCTGTATGTAGTGGGTGTCAGTGAAAAGATGAATAATAAACATCACAGGCTCCAGCTTAGTTGAAGAAGCATCCAGAGGTTTGCTCTTATTCCAGGGTGAAACTTGTAACGCTACTGACTAACACCAGTAGGCACAGAAGCTTCTAAAGGTCAGCATTTTTTTAATGAAAAGAGGTGCTGTTTCAAAACGAGTCAGAGGGGCACTGGTTTTTCTTTTTTGGTTTTATTCTGATTAAATGATTAATTCCATTAAGCTGTAACAGTAGCAATCATTTTAGTATTTCATGTGAATTTTACAAATCAGATGAAAAGCAAGTAGTTTAAGGAACCTAATAGTTGGTCATTTTGGTTTTATACTTGGTTTGATAGTAGGTTGTTTTGGTGGGCCTCTGGTATGGAGGAAAATTTTGCCAAAGATGTTGTGGATGCCCCATCCCTGCAGGCATTCAAGGCCAGGCTGGATGTGGCTCTGGGCAGCCTGGGCTGCTGGTTGGTGACCCTGCACACAGCAGGGGTTGGGACTGGATGAGCACAGTGGGCCTTTGCAACCCAGGCCATTCTATGGTTCTGTGATTCTATGAACGTAACTTTCTTCCTAATAAGATGGCATTGGTTTTGTTTTGTTTAGATTATGTATGATCTTTATGCTAATCAAAATGCTTAATCCTCATGCATTTATTTCTGTTGCTTAGAATGCTCTTCTGAAGTTCAGCTACTCTGTGCAAGAGGAAAGTGACAGCTGTTTGGGTGGCAGATGGTCCTTTGATGATGTACCCATGAAACCTTGGCGGACTGTCATGGTAGTTCCAGCTGATGGAATGAATGTAATTATGGATAAACTCAAAGACTATCTCTCATTATGAACTTTCCCTTAAACGGTTTCTTTTCTAAAGCAGACATGCAGTGCAATGTATTTTCAGAAGACTACCATGGAGTTAATGGTTTTGTACTGCTCAGAGCTTCCTCTATACACTGAAAAGACAAGTAGATGACTCAACTAAAAATACCTATAAGGTGACTGTTTTAATACATTGTACCTTGGCATACTTTGGTATCATCGTTAAGCAGTCAATAAAAATCCAGTCTTACAAGAAAACTTGAAGAATCACTCCATATGTTTTTAACTGCATTTAAATCGTGTTGTTACGTTACAAAAGAGAAATGCTTGCAACTTCTTTTGTTAATGAAAGTGCTGCTTTTCTGTTTCTTCCAGTAAAAAGGATATTTATTCTGGAAGTTCGAAACAATTACATGAGTTACGGTGGGAATGCATCCAGCATGTGCTGCTCCTATTCATATTTATCGCATATATATGATGTTTCAATCTAAAAATCACTGAATAATACATCTCTGCTCACTGGGAGTTTGGGGGTATTTTTCATTTGCTTTGTTGTCACTGTTAGTTTTCTGTTTCTCCTTGATGGCTGAAACAGGTGACAGGTGATCGATCACTTCCTGCAGAATGTCCTTACTTTCACTAGGAGGAAGATTGCTAAAATAATACTGAGGTGCCAGCTCCACGAACCTGTTGAGGAAGTAAGAGAAAACATTATTATGGTTTTTAATTGAATTTTCAAATCTTTCTGTAGCTTTTATCGGGCTTGTATCAAAAACAAAAAGACCAGTGACGTGCAGTATGCAGCTACAAAATGGATATTTCAACTCAAAACCAAAAACTGTCTACAAGATGTAGTAGTGACTTATGTTTTCAGTAGGATTGTTGGACCTGTGTTGTCCTTTTATTATATTTGGGGCAAACTACTTGGAGTTCAGTTCCCAGTGCTGCAGATTGTATTAAGTAGTAATTTTTCTGGATTTGAACGTGGTTTTGGTTTGATATGAGTAGGAAAAAGGCTTTCTTATAACCGTTAGAAATAGAACAGGAAGGACAGTGGAACGTATATTGTCAGTACAAATAGGTTTTTGCAGATGAAAGACTTGTTCTGAATTTGTAAGCACTTGGTATGGAATGATTTGGCTGTCTGGTTGTGTTAACGTGGCAGGAAAGAAGATTTGCTGGAAAATAGCTTACAGGAAACAAAATTTCCCAACGAAATCAATCTGTAAGTACACAAATGGGTGTGTGTACTTCTGCTCGATTTTTGCTCTGTATTTTACCTTTTAAGAAACGTCTGCATCTTGTATGGTGTTTTTTCAGTGGGTTTATTGATAACAGTTACAGTAGCAGACATTGAGACTCAGTACCTCAAGAGATTGGCTCACTTTAGGAAAACCAAAAGGCTGATTAAGAAATGTTTTATTTTGCAGTTAAAGGGTAGTGTGGATGCAGAGGGGTGCAGTTCTTCCTATTTTTTATAGTAACTTTGAGTTCTAATGCAGTTAGTGCTCTGAATAAAAGCAGAGGAATGAAGCAATGATAAACAGTGACAGAAGAATACTGGCAGCAAAGAAAGAAGATTTATTCCACTTATATTTACTGATTGGTATGAAGACAAACACCAGTTTCTTCACCACTTCAGTGATGCCAACTCCTCCTGCTTGACTAGGTATGAAGATTGTTCTTCTCTCTTATCCCAATTTAAAATGTTACTTCATTTTTAATACCCTTGCCCAGAGAGAATTAATTGTGCAAGGGATGATTTTTCAGCAGAACTAGGAGAGAGCTGTTTTTCAAACAAGGGAAAGGGAGAGAAGACGCAAGTTGGCTTCTCCGAGCACTGCTCTCGATATGCACGTGCTTCCTTACCCAGTTTATGACTTAAGTATTGCTTTTCTGGCAGAGAGATGAGTGAAGAAATGGTTTCACCTTAGTTAACTTACAGATGGGGTGATATTTCAGAGACCACTCTGATGGAATTGTCTTCTGAGATACTGAACTCGTGGAATAAAACCCACTCAGGACTCCTCCTGCTGTTATAATATGATGAAAAAGGATGAAGCTGGGCTACTTGTCTGTGTGTTAGCATCAAGTAGTTACCCGAGCCATCTACATCACGAGCAATCTGAAAAGACAGAGGGTTATCCATTACTTAATTGAATGTGCAGGATGCATAGAAATTAAGCTTGTATTCAGATAGTTGCATGGGGAGAGCCAAATTTCTGTGGGAAGCCAGGGACTGCTGAGGGAATGTCAGGCTGTGTATTAGAAGGGAAGCCATCTGCATCAAACAGTTCTGTGAAATGATTCTACGTAAGCTAACAATTCTGTTATGAGTTAACAATGCAGTAAGATAAGAGCACGGAGTTATTTCCTTACTTGCATAAAGTAACCAGATAAGAGAGCTTTCTTAATGCTCAGTGTATTTTCTGGTGATCCAAAGTCCGGTTCTGAAATGGGAAGTTCAATGCGCTTCATAATCTCTACTAGTTCAGCTCTGATGATTTCTGCCATCCTCAGTGCAGAACAGCTTAGGAAATAATTACGGCACCATTTTTCATTACTGCAGTCTGTGGAGGGAAGAACAGTATTTTGGCTTGAAGCACAGTCCTGAGAGGTGCTGCTCACAGATCGCTCTGTAAAATGCTCACTGACCGGTGCAATTGATTAAAAGCATTTTGGAGCAAGTGGCTCAGTCAGAGCTGTCCAAAATGCTGTTGTCAAGATCCATGTGGACCACTTAGGCTCACTGCTCTTGTTTGTAAAGTGAGTGGGCAATACATGGTATCCTTATGTAACATCAGATTTTAACCGTCTTTCTGAGTCAAGACATGAAAATCTCTTACTGGGTCTGTAAAAAGTAATAGTTTTGCACAGAATGAGTAGCAACTGTCTTTTCTGTTTTTCTGGTTTCAGGTCAGGTCACAGAACTGAAATCAGATTGGTAGTGCTGCCCATCATCACATGCTGCTAAAGGACTCTTTCTCTCGGACCTCTCCAGCATCCAGCATTACTGAACACGGAGCAGCCCCATGCCCTGCATCACAAAGGCGCTGTGAGCAGAGCAGCTGTACTTCTTCCTCAAAGAGTCCCTGACAACCTTTTCTTTCTTTTTTCTTTCTTTTTTTCTTTTTTTGTTCTTAAGCATTTCCTAACATTTACAGACAGTTACTTGATAGATGAACTGGCCTGACAGTATGGGTCTCGTGATCTTCAGTTTTTATTTAGTATACACAGATCTACCACTCGAAGTGGAGTGAACCTGACCAAGATGCACGAGCACAGGTAAATGTTCTGAAGGCAGCCTGTCTGCTGTACTTTTAATTTCTTCCCTTAAGCCTTTCTTTATTCATGGGGTATAAAACCTAGTGATTGTTAGGCTGCTGGGAAGTCAAGGCTGTGTTCATGTCATGTCCTGCCTTAAACCTGGGTTATGTGCACTTGGAGGAGGAAGCATCTTTCTGGTTTTGTACAGTGGCACATAAATGACAAGTGTAATCAGCTGCTTACGTATCCATGTTGGATAAGTTAGGCTGTCCCCAGTTACTTCTAATTATTTAATAAACCAGCGTTCTATTTGCAGTGGCAGCTATCTTAGGTGATTCTTCTTGCAAATTTGACAGTTCTAGAAAGAATCACTCAAAAAGTGCTCATGAATCAGCAATGCTGCAATGACAGCTCCATTAAGAAAAAAAAACCAAAAGCCAACATGTTAGCAGTGTGCTTTGTTTGGTCTGAAATGGGTGCACTTACACTGGCCTGCGGAGTTTGTGCTGGCTTCCCTGAAGGCATTGAAGACATTGATAAGAGTGAAGTGATCTCCTGCTGGGTGTGAGAATTTTCTCCAGCAGGTAAGAGCAATCTCTTCAGTTCCAGAAGGTGTGTGCAGGAAGCAATTAGGAGCTTAGGAAAAGAAAAAAAAAGCCAACACAGAAGCCAACAGTTATTAAAATTCATGCACCAACAAGGCCCTCCAGCAGTAGCCACAGTGGTGTTTGTGGTTCTTTTTCTCAGTTTCCTGTGTTGGATTACTGCTGAACTGAATACACTGCATTCATATTTATGTGGTTTTTCCTTCAATCTCTTGTTTAGTAAATCTTCACTATGAGCACCGAAAGTGAGCAGCCTTCTCCCACACTGCTGCCAGAAATGCTTTGTAATGGCCTGGTCCAATCTATCCACAATCTAAGCGTGTGGTTTAACTTGGAAAAGAAAGAATTGTACTTATGTAATGCCTGGGTTTGCCCTTATGTGCTAAAGTTCTACTTCTGCTGTGACGCTGTGCTACCTAACTGCATCTTTTGAGATGGTTGAGCTTTTCAAAAACTAAAATGTGCCTATGCTCAGCTGTTGATGTTTGTTTTATTTACTTCAAATTGTATCATGTTAAGGCCTGCTCACTAAAAATCAAATCATGTGGGGGCATGAAAACAGTTTGTGCTGTAAGGAGATGGATTAGTGCAGTTTGGTTTCCTGTACATTCATGATTTCCTTGATGCTTAAGGCTTTGCTCTGCTTTCTGTGCCAAGGATGTTCACTGTGGGCAGAGTTCAATACTGTTTATAATTAGAAAATCCCCCTAATTTACAGCTCCAGTCTGTAACAAATGTGTGTGAATGCAATGAGATAAAGTTTGTTTTGAAGAAACGCAGTGTGTATGCTTTCTGGAGCAGGTTGCCCAAGGAGGCTGTGGATGCCCCATCCCTGCAGGCATCCAAGGCCAGGCTGGATGTGGCTCTGGGCAGCCTGGGCTGCTGGTTGGTGACCTGCACACAGCAGGGGGTTGGAACTGGGTGAGCACTGTGGGTCTTTGCAACCCAGGCCATTCTGTGATTCTGTGACAAGTGTGGGAGTGGAGTGCTACTGACCAATCTGTTACTTGTGCTTCATTGCATGCTCAAAGTGTGGACTTAAACAGCCACCAGTGAAAAAGCAGAATATGAATTACGCAAGTTTGCCTTTGGGTTGCCCCTGTGAACAGCCTTGGGAAGAGTCTGAGGATTTGGAGGTGGCAGAGGCCATGCAGCAAGACATGAGTTGGGAGTACCTGTTACCATGGCTGCGATGGTGAGCATTTCATCAACGCACTCAAATTCACAAGAAGCCAGAATTGATTTTGACAGTTGCGGATCCAGGGGAAATTCTGACATAATGATTCCAAATTCAGAGAGGTTTCCGTCGTTATCCAGGGCTGCTAGGTAATCAAGGTCCTCTAAAGCTTGCATCAGGCTTTCAGGAGCTGATAAAAAAGGAAAGATAACTCAAATTCTTGAGAATGGATTAAATATTATTTCAGTTGTATATTTCTTATGGAAAGCTTTATTTCTCACTATAATGTTTCAGTTGTATATTTCCTAGGGCACAACCTCTATCATTTGATAGTGGGTAATGATTTTAGGGCTGGAAATAGCTTCATCTTTTGTCTGTCAGAGCAGTTCTTATCAAAAGTCAATACTGACTACTGACTGATGTTTTGCAAATTGTCCAAAATTGCTCAGAGAATGCACACTTCTGTGTGTGCTGTTTTTAATGGCTGGGCAGAAGTCGCAAGTATTTGGAATATCTGTTTTTTTCTTTTTTCCCCTAGCAGATGGCTGCACCTTTCTCACTGTTCATACAAAAGGGAATATTCAGTTTTACTCTATTGGAGGTTGTAACTTCCTTACAAGCTGCGTGAGAAATGAGAGTGGAGAGACTGAAAAAATAAGTTTGGGAACATAATTAGATTGAGAGACTTAGGGGGAAAAATACGAAGTGAAGAAGTGGCAGTTGGGTGAATTTGGGCCATACAGCAAGAAGGGAGCTCATGTATGAGATTGCTGGAGGATCAGCTCCATCAGTTTGGGTCAGTTGTGGCTTACAAAGCTAACCCCTCCAAGTCATAGCTGTATCTTCCTCGTATGCATGAGGGTGAATGAAATCAACGACCCACAAGATCAGCAGATACAGAAAATGGCTGATGTGCACAGACACAAATATCCCTTTTCATCAGTTCCCATTACATCTCATCAGTTATATTCCTCGAGAGACGAAACAGACAGCATTTGCAATAGATCTTCTGGACCTCTCAGCTGTGTGCCAGGAACCAGCACAGGACACTGACAGAGGCTCTCCTTTTTCATTACGTATCCTACCAAATTTCTCTCTCCCTTTCTTTTTTTCCCCTCCACTATTTTCCATCACTTTTCTGGGTGTTCGACTTGTTTGACTGGAAGAACCCAGAAATGAATTCAGAGCCTCACAACCACAATGGTAAGAAAACATACCTACGAGCATATCTGAACAAAAAACAGTAATTAGAGTAAGAACTTGGGAAGACATCTGGGAAATGTGCTGATGAAGGCAGGTCCCTCTGACCAGACCGACACAGGAGAGCTTCCTGGGGAGCTACGGTGGAGGTGGGTTAAGGATGAGAAAGTGAGCCTGAGAGCCAAGCAGAAATTGTCAGACTTCCAAAAAGCAATTGCTGGAGCATCAGAGACTTGGGTGGAAATGTGGGCACTTGGGCAATATGACTCTCTAGCTCTTCTCAGAGGTAGATTTCTATTACGGATCTTACAGTAGTAAATTTCAGTATTATTTATGGGTGCTGGTTTGGTTTGATTTACAGCTCCCCTCTTCTATTGCTGCAGATTCTTTCCCATTTTTCCAGTTGTTTGGTGTTTTTTCCTACAGTTTTGTGAAGTTAAACCCCAGTCCCACTGAAGATTGGTGGCAAAAACAGTTTGAGGCGATCCCTCACCACAGCTGGAGCATCCAAGAAGAAAATACTTGGGATGTTTAAAGAAATGAAAAATTACATCAGATGCACAGGAAGATGTAACAGATGCACAGTAAGAAAACAGTTATCAGTGACCAAAAATACAGGGAGATTAAAGTCATCATTCAGACATGGAGTAATTACTGGGAAATCATGGGAAACTAATTTCCAGAAGTCAACAAAGCACTTTGTGCCATAGGTTATGAAGTATACAGTTACACAGTGGTCAATTTCGATCCCCTGATAGCATCGGTAATTTGCATTTCTATGCCCAAGAATTAGCTGCCTTGAGATGTGTAAGCACAAATTACTTCCCAGTTTTGCTATCAGTGTTTTAAAAATAAATAAAGTAACTCCTGGGTTTTATTGTGCTAGAAAGTCTGAGATAACAAAGGTAGATAAGGCAGGTGAAGGAACAGTAATAAAGCACAGAATGGAGTAGAGCTTAGTCTGCATTTTGAGACACGAGCTCAAGCAATAAAAAAATCTTCATAAAGGCAGCAAAAGCTTGCCTGAAAGTTCCTCATGCTTTGATGCGTGGTTTAACAAAATACAAGCGAAATAAATAAAATTAGTACAGCTGTTTACACGTGGAAAGTTGTCCCTTAAAGAATGGATGCCCTCATTGTCTTTTAATGGCTTCAGAGCAGCAAGCATCGTTTGTAGGGCTGCTGCTGCCATCAAGGCCAACGGAGGGGCTTCCCCAGCTGCTGCCTTTGCTGAGCCAGCACATGAGCAGCTGTCCACCCCCCCAAGTGAGAAAGTATGTTTTCTCTCCCTTGCCTTTGTTCTTTGGCTGCTTAAGGTTGGATTGCTCAGGGCTTGTCTCAAGGAATCTGGGCTCTTTTGTTTAATTATGCACCTGCTCGTTGTCATACTTGGACTTTATACAGCAAATAAGAAGCTGAACATTATTGGTAACATTGGAATTGTTCACGCAGGGTTCCGAGCTGACTGTGTCTGATGGTCTCAGTGCCTCAGGCTTTTCACAACATTAACGTGAGCAGAGTTGTTTCTGAAGGCAGCTGCAGTTTTAGCCTCTGCTGTATCTCATCCTGCAGGTCAGAACCTGAAGGCCTTACTGTGTAATAAAACGAATACAAAAGTATTACTGTTGATGCAGCAGGAAGTGGCTGATTTAGCAATTTGCTCAAAGTTCTACAAAGAATGAAATCAATGCTTAAGAGGATTTAAGGTAGGGTTTTGTAGTGAAAATGCTCAGTTACAACCTGAAGCAGTGATTGAGCACCTGGTGGAAGGCAGAGCCAAGCCAGGGGAGCTCAGGTGCGTGTAATGACCCTGATTGGAGTGATTGGAAGGGCTGGAGCCAGGACCCACCCCTTCCCAGACCTCATTTAAGGGCTGGCAGTGGAGGTGAGGGTACCTCTCTGGAGTTCCCTGTGTATCTGAGGTCTTCTAGAGGTAAGCAGTTTTTCTTCCTTTTTTTGTTCCTTTGTTTCCTTTATGTCCCAACACGCAAGATGGTGATGGTCCCTCCAGGACAGCCAGCACAGGGACCAAACAGCTTTTCATTATTCAACATGTAATGCTATTCAATCAATTAAATGCAGAAATTAAAGCGTCAAAGAATGAAGAACTGAACTGAGGGTATGAATCTGCCTCCAAGTGCTCTCCTAACCTTCATGGTTTGTCTTTAAAGACTGTGTTAGACTGTTTCTAATGAAAGCACCGTGTCTTGTCTCTGACACAAGATGAAATTAGCCATACTTATACAATGCTCAGTATTATGGATGTTCTAGACATACCTTCTTGGGATTATAATAGCACAGCTCTCAAATGTCAAGGCATCCATAGCCATCAGGTATTTTAATGTGAAAGTTGCTGGTGATGCTGTGCTAATGTGGAACCTGCAAACTGCTTTCACCTTGATTTCATAGAATCACCAAGGTTGGAAAAGGCCTCCAAGACCATCCAGTCCAACTTACCACCAATTTTGCCCCACTGAACCATATCCTTCAGTACCACATCTGAATATTTCTTGAGCACACTTCACATGAAAGTAGCTTAGACTTTTGATATTGAAACTATGGAAATCAATAAGGTTTTTCCAGTTATGTGGAAATTGCAGCCATTTATAGGAAGAAAGTTATTTTTTCCCATTACCTAATGCCATAATCAGTTACATCTGATTAACTGATAAAAATACGCGGGCATCATTATTACAGTGGCACAGGAACTCATGTAATGCACTTCAGAACTGCACTGCCAGGTACATTTTCATATGGCTCATGAATCCTAAAAAGGGTAACGAGCCTGCTGCATTTGCTCATCTCGATTATAGCATGAATTAAACGCAGCAGCTGTAAGCCTGACATGTTTGTTGCTCTCATAATGCCGTAATGAGTCAGAGTTAATCCCAGCTTTTATTTTTCCTGGAAGAGCAGGAGGAAAAAAATAATAATAATCTTGTGCACGTCGTTGTAGAACAGGAATAAAATGTTTTACTGCTGTCATTTCTTTGCTTATCTGCTCTGTGTTCTCTGCTCCACGTGCAGGGAATGGACTGAAGAAGTGCTTCTCTTTAATTTCTTTGTGCATCTTGGTTTTTTTTATATATTTTTTCATTGTTTTAAAAACTGAATTTCGGTGTATTTTTTATTTTTCTGTTCACCAGTTCATGGCTGTACATTAATATCTTGCCTGAGTGAAAGCATCACTTGGGTGAGGAAAAATTTACCCTGGATTGACAGGATTCCACCTCCCTCCTCCCATCTCCATTGCAAACAAAACTTGAGTTGGTTGACTGGACAGAAATGGTGCATGAGAAGCATTTCTTTTGTTGATTCTGCGTGTGAGTGAATGGCTGCAACGTATTTGCTCCCTTTCCTCAAAGGTAAATCACATGCATTAAAGGAAACTGAGGCTCTGAAGAGCCACAGAGTAGTCAACTCCAGGACAAACCATGCTGGGGAGCAGTAGGATGGCTAGTCTGTCTTAGTATCTGTTGCTCTGAACTTGGCTCAGCTGAGATAAATAGGAGTGTGCTGAAATACTGCCCTGTCGTCTTGTTTGTTGTGTTTTTTCCAGTTGATCTTATGCCACGTTTAGCTGAGGGTGGGCAAACTAGTAGAATCCATTGGATTCTATGAACCCAAATGAACTGCTGCAAAGATAACAAAGCTTTCTGGGGAAGCTAAAGGCTGTTGCACAAGAAAGCATACTTTTCATCTCTGGTGGCCATTCCCTTCACCTTTTCTGCAAAAGTTCCTTGCCATTTGTAGACCACAGGTGCATGACATTCACTTGAGTCGTGCCAGCTGATGTCATCAGACAGCTGAATCTCCTTGCAAATACCCTTACATGCATGGTCCTGTTTCTCTTTCTTTCTCTCAGAAAAAGAGAAGCTGGCACAAATCCGATTAAGAATTCCACTTACAACGTAGCACTGTGCCCAATGCTGGGAATTAAGCTTTGCTGTGATTAATTAGGGTGCACAACATGTAAAGGGCATGCGGTGGTTCTAATTCCACGTGTATATGAGGACGGGGAGAACAATTTAGGGATTCCTGCTGGCACTGGAAAATCATCATAAATGAAAAAGCAACAGGTCACGTGATCCCCAAATCAGTTATATCGGGGGGTCAGAGCGGAAAATGCCCTTCTGTGGGGAAAAGGGCCCCAAATGTCAAGTCAGTAAAATAAAACAGAAAATCAGTAACAACTTTCCTTGCAGTCTTGTCTCAAAACTGAGCATTTCCTGTCTAGTATTGGTAGTTTATTGATAAAATAAACCCAAGTAATGTCCTTAAGCAATGGCTCATTAGAAATTTGTAGTGGGAGATGCTGGAGGGTAAAGGCTGATTTCCTCTGCGTGCGTCTCTGAGTAGCAGTGGTGGTTTATTTGGGTTGTAAACCCTTGATTAGAGGAATATATTTTGTTTGGTGTCTGAATGATGACTTGCACAATGGGACACAAATTTTCTTTGTGGGCTTCAGGAAAATAGCGTGAAACCCAGATGAGAAGGTTCTTGGAATATTGATTTACAGAAAATAGAAAATGCGAATTCCATTCAGCTACATTATGATCTTTTTCAGAGAGCGTGGTTCATTCTAGGAAGTGTTTTTCAAAGGGCAGCTATTGCACTATGAACCATCCCAGCAGCAAATGGTAAAAGCAGTGGCAGGGATGTTGCAAGTACTTCAGTAAGAATTGTACTGTGAATAACTGGGCGAAAATGACCTGAAATAACCAGAAAGGTAACGTAAATGATATGGAAAATCAATGCATCGTTACCTGGCCTGCTTAGGAACTCACAGTGTCTGAAGCCAGCTATATCCATCCTCTTCAGGAAGAGAACCATGCTGGTTAGGTTGGATTCCTGTATTTTGGCTGGGAAATCTGGTTTCATTTCTCTGTATGTAAATTCTTCAGGATACAAACAGAAGAGTTTCCCTGGAAGAGGTTTTAGGAACGTCACGTTTTTGTCATTTCTAGCATTGCCCCGTTAACTCTGCAAATAGTTTCGGCTGCTGGGTTGGAATGTTGTGCTGATAACTGTACCTGATGGAGACGTGCTCAGCATTTGTTTGTGCGTCTCTGCTTGGGCTTTGCTGATTGGCTGCGTTACAACAGAGTCTGCTCTGATTCTAGGATTGTACACCTTTAAACGAAAGAGACAGCATCAGATGAGTGAGGACTACAAATGTCTTAGTGGTCTGTACTGCATTTTTGCCCAGGTTATCATACACAGTGTGCAGTAACAGTCCCATTTCTCCTCATAGTGCGTATTTCAGCAGCATGCAAATAGGAACAGTCAGCGCTCTGATACATTGGCAGATGCTGAAGTTTCGCAGTAGCTCTGTGGATGTCATCTTAAGAGAAGTGTTCTTTCTAAAGAAATGCACCCTACTAAAGCATAAGACATAGACCTAATGGTATCACCAAGAAAAGCATCAGAAAAGCTTATTTATTTCTTCCAGTGACAGAATCCCAGCTCTATCTGATAACATTCTGTACCACAATTCTGGAGTTTTGTCTTTATACTGAAGCCCAGGGCATGGGGACTGCCATCAACACCTACAAGGCCCATTCTGTTTTTTCCCCTTGTTGCTTTTGTTCATTTATTTTGATGCAACTAAGGAGCTGATTCCCTCACTTTTCCAGCCACCAGGTGATGGCCAGAAGCTTCTGTGCAGGTAGTGGCTGGATAAGGCAGTTTTCTAATCAAGTCATCTAATTTGATTTTGTCTGCTTTAAGCAGAATTTTAATCAAAAAAGAGAAAATCTGTTTCAGTACAAGGGACAAACCTGGTTATATTCATTATATATCCCACCTGCCAGACTTCAGTGGGAATTCCTTCTGCATAAAACCTTGCCTGCACTGAGCTGACTTCCAGCCACATGGATTGAATGTACATTTGATTTGCTGAGAAATGAATATTAGAGGACTGAGCTTCTGCTGTTATGGCAAAGTAATTGAGTTGAAGGGGTAAAAATGGTGTAATTAATAAAGGTGATGTGACAGCCATCAGGGCTGTGCTGAAACTGATTTGTTCTCATCCCACGCTCTGTATTCTGCTTCAGGCTTCAGACCAAAGTGGAGGTGAGATTAGTTTCAGTCATCACCTGGAACAACAGCTGTAGTTTCAGAAATGACTGCGTTATGCACAACCTAATTGAAAGCTGCATTTCAGCCTTTGTTCCTTTCCTACAGAGGTATGACTATTTATTTTTCCTTGACTTAAGGCTGGGTTATTTTTACAACCCTCAAATGAGAAACTTTAAAATGACAGTGTTAGACTTTTTTTTTTTTTTTTTTTTGGCAGAGATGATGAGAGGTGGTGGTAATTCCTAAGCTTCTGCCTCAAGGCTCATCAGAATTAACAATCCCTGCTTGAAAATGGTAGGAACTTTAAGTTCAATTTGGGTGATTCAGTAGTGGATTATTTGAAGATACCTGATCTTGTTCCTTTGGCCTATTTCTGGGGCATCCCTTCTGCCCAGCAGGACGTTAGTGCAGCTGGGAAGCTGAAGTGCAACTTCCCAACACACAAAGTGATTTATTCCTGCAGAGTTGCTCGTTCTTTAGGACTCAATATCAGTTTTTTAATAAACAAATAAACTCCAGTTTTGCAGCTGCACCATTCCTTCCCAGAATAGGGTGGAAAACAAGAACTGAGGATACAGAATGAATTCATTCATTCAGTAAATTGCAGCATTTTTAGATGCTTGGAGGGAAGTAGATATGCCAAAGGAGCAGAGGCAGCTTTAAAAACACGTGGTTCTGTCTGAGCATCCTTCTGTGTTATGTGATCTGTGGCATTACACTGCTGGCACAGGAATTAATGAAACAAGGAGTGAGGTTAATCTCCTAAACCGACAGGTAGCCGAGAAATGATGATATATTGCTCCATGTGGAGGATGCTGAAGACATACTGATGTCTATCAAAGTTAGTTGTGATAACTGAAACGTGAAAAAAATATTATAGAATCTGGCTTACGAGAGCATGGAAAAATATGTGATTCCTTAAAAGCTATTTGCACCAATCTTGTACCTTTCCCTTTGTTACACGGCTCGTTTTGGGCATCCTGTTTTGTTTAATGTTACCAACCTTTCTTTTTTCCACACCAACATCAATGACAAAGGTTATGTTCTTAATCTGAATCAAAGATTCTCCAAAGCTTGTGGTAAGTAGCACTTTTCTTCTGTATTTCTGGTAGCATTTCTGTTTGTCTTGTTTTGGTTTGGGAATTAAGTCGTTTCTTGTGGGGTATAAAGGAACTGGGATGAGCTCCCCGAGGTCAGGATTTGAATTAGACTGTTCATGTCTGATCATTTGGGAGGCTTTCTCAATGTCCTGTAATCAGGAGAAAGATTTAATATTTTACTCAGTGATACGAAAAACAAATATGGTTTAATTATAAAGCACTCATTTCTAAAATCAACTTGAACCCCACGTATCAAACTGTAGCATTTTAATCTTACAAGAATAGCTATTATAGCATAAAGCCAAAATTGATCATAAATACACGTGGGAATTTGACAACTGTACCAGAGCAGGGAATATCTGTGCTTTTTTCTGGGATGTCTCTTCTTCCTGTGCATTTTTCTGAACGCTCACCTCTAGATTTTATCGTACCCAAATCAACCTCCAGGGTAAGATAGATGAGCATCAGTGTAGTATGGGAACTGAGGATGAGAAGTTATGAAATGACCCCTAAACTTCATGTATATCGGATATGTATGCATCCACGTTGATTTAGGTCTGAAGAGAAGGGTTGTTGGCTGAAACAGGCAGGCCTGGGAGTTCTGTAGCAGATCCTGCAGTGCCCCCCTGGTATCCCCTTTCCAGCTGGACCCAAAGCTGTGGATGTGGCTGCATCCCCAGAGGTGGCTGCCTCTGGGCGCAGTGCTTGGGTAGAGCCCTTACTTGGGTTGTAACAACTTACTTATAGGTTATATGAAAACATGGGTGAGAATCATTTCTTGATTGAAACCATAAATACTGGAGCCAGTTAATCACTCACTTGCTCGCACGCCAGGAAGATGACGATGTCACCCTTCTCCTTCGTGTGGTGTAGCTCAAAGAGCAGCCTCAGTGCAGACAGAAAATGGTCCTTTGGCATGCTGCAGGTGTACACCACCTCTGCCTGGTGCTCATTTTCCACTCGGATGAGGGGGACACTGCCACAGAAGTCCTGCAGCTTGGTGGACATGTGGGGGGCAGTGAGTATCACCAGCTTCAGGGCTGGTCTCGCTCTCAAGACATGTTTAAGAACACCAAGCAGCACATCGGTGGGAACAGTTCTTTCATGCACATCATCCAGAATGATAACTCCATAAGAGTTCAGTAGAGGAGCAGACATCATTTCCCTCTGCAGCATATCATCTGTGCAATATCTGTGCCATACAAATGGAAAACTGCAAAGTTTCATGAAATATTCAGGTCTGACTGTACAAAATTAATTCAGGGTCTTAAGGTCAGCTTCACTCTTTCTGTTCTAACAAGAAAGATTTGATAAGAACAGATACTGTCTGTTTTGTGGACTACCACAGTCTCAACAACCTGAATTCTTTAAGTGTCTGAAAACTCAGTGAAAGTCAGTGATGCTAAATGGCATTATTGTAGTTGAAAGGACAGGAGACTGAAGGTAAAAGAAGAAATAATTCCTCCCTAAGATCATAGCTGATCTTAGCTTTCTTTTCATCTTCCAAACTTTCTAAGCGTATTGCACACTGTAGCAAACCCTTGTGCAGTGAAATAGTATTTTCAGGTAGGGGAATGAAGTTATGTGTACACACACACACACGGGAGTGCCAGGATGGAGACGAGGGGTTGACTCATACCAGAATGTCCTCCCCACTTCTATTCCTATGACTATTTAGGGAAATGGAAATAGATGAGAGAGGTGGGACTGGGTGACCTTTCAAGTCCCTGCCAACCCGTGCCATTCTGTGATTCTATTCCTGCTACTCAGGGGTTTGTTTGCTTGTTATTTATTTTTTCAAGACTGTTATCTTTTGCTGTGTTGCTCAATAGGACCTTGAATCTTCCTCCAAGGTTTTGACACATGGATGTTGGATGAGAATAGGACTCATCCTCCTTTCCCATCAGGTACAGGAGGGGGTGCTACAGGGTGAGGGTTGCACAGTCTCCATAAAGAGAAAGGGCATGCAAAGGGAAGAGTGGCTGAGCTTGATTTTTGGAGGTGGTGAGCGCTGTGTTTTGCACTGGAAATGCTTATGTGGCTGGGAAGTAGTTGAAATCTTGTGAATCACTCCTGATGAACTTTCAGAGTGGCTCAGAATCTGAATCCCTGTGCTGCTGCTATCACCTACCTATTTTTAATACATTAAGTACATTTCTTAGGTACTTTCACTTTCCTCTGAAAGTCCTCAGTGCATTTTCTCATTACTGAATACACCCTTTTCTTGCCATGATCTTTTTTATCCTTTTCAATTAGCCAACACTTTGATTGCTCTTAAATTCCAGCTTTACCTTCTCTTGCAGCTATGAACACTCCTGTGTTCATACACTAGAAGACAGAAAGAAAGAGCAGAACGATACGGGGTTTGCTGAGATGGTAAAGCAATGCACAGGCATTGCATTACCCCGTTAGCATCTCTACAACAGATAAGTACAGAACACCTTTTTCAGTCTCCATCACAAGGGTTGGAGCTGTGTGGGCCTTGAGCTCCCTTCCAACCCAACCGCTCTGTGGATCTACAGTGCGGGTCTGCGTTAGGGGTGAGAAACGCACCAACCTGAGGATGGTTTCCGTGGTACAGCAGCTCTCAAAGGGGACAAAGTACCCCACCTCGTGGCCCACGTTGACGTCCATCTCATCAGCTGCACGCAGGGCCAGCTGCACTGCCAGCTGCCCGTGTGTCTGGGAGCACACAGCTGCACCGTGCCTGCAGCCAGCAGCCAGGCAGTGCTCAGCGCACCACTGCGGGACCTGCGGCGGGCAAGGACAGTGCTGAACACCTCTAATAGGGACTGAGATGCAAAAGGAGAAGCATGGGAGAACAGAGCCCACCTGAGCATCAGGTGAATATTATTTTAGGTAAAATAATAGGCTTATGTGTGTGTTACGTCGTCTCAACCTCGTTTTGGGACAGCTGAAAATGCTGATACTTGTTAGGAAGTAGTTTGGTTTTATCTAAATTGCAGTCAATTACACTGGACAGAAGCTCTTCAATTCAAGAAATATCCCAGGCATCAGGCACTATGTGCATTTCCTATGGCTGTTTTTTGCTTGAAAATTCTTCTCTGCTCTCTGGGGTAGCAGGTTTCTGTTGTTATATATAGACCAGGCTTTGGGCAGCCTGGTCTGCTGGTTGGTGACCCTGCACATAGCAAGGGGCTTGAAACTAAATGATCACTGTGGTCCTTTTCAATGCCAGGCTATTCTCTGATTCTGTGATTATATTATTATGACAGTAGACTTGAATACTCCCATTGGATATTGGCTCCAGTTTTACCATTAGTTCTCTGAATTGTGCATTCTTACAAAACATATTTGCTCTTAGCTGGAGTGAGAGAAGGACTGTGGGTCATGGCTCCTCCCTGAGAACAGCCCCAAGCTCCCCACAAACTCTACCTTCCCTTATGCCCTTCCTGCAAACCTTCTCTATGTCTTTCCTGATCTAGCATTAATCAGGATAAAACCACGCTTTCCAAGTAAGAATATGCACTGAATCCAGCACAGGTACTATAGAACTTAAAAATTTCTGCTAAGAGTTCGGTGTGCTGATGGACAGAAACAGGATAAAACGGTGAGTTTAGTCGATACAAAGGAGGAAAAAAGTCTCCAGCTGAACAGAATGGCAGCCAGTGTCAAGGGAATGGTTTATTGCTGAGTAGTGAGAGCTAAAGGATTTTAGCTTTGGCCTCTCTGAAGAGAGTGGAAATGTGCTGTAACTTCAGCATGGGAGGGTTATATCTGATGTGCTCTGCAGCACAGTGAGAGTGTGTAGTTGGTAGGTTTTGAAGTTGAGATGTGATGTATTCTGCAAACAAAACAGAATTTTACTGTGTGTGTACTGATAGATATGAGTACTTTATCCATAATTTAATCAAGGTTATTTGTATATTTGGTTCTGAACTTTGCAGGATCTTATGCAAGCGTTCCTCAATCGGTGTTTAGAAAGGGCTCTATGTTTCGAAATTGAGTGTTTAGAATGTAGAAAGTTGTCATTTGAGATTTCTCTTTATTGTTTATGACACTGCTTTAGGCAGTCCCTGACTGAAATGTGTTGATCTTCAGTGCCCTGGAGCCTGAAGGACACTGTGTGAGTAAAGCAGGTTGTAAGGGACGAACAGAAGTAAGAATGGATTGCTTGCAAGTGCTCACAAAAAGCTACTTATGTGTGCATTTATATATATTTTTGCATGTATATTTGAGTGACTGCCTCTTCTGGAATAGCAGCAGCTCACCACTAACCAAAACCAGGCACCAGCATAACATAAATCTGGGTATTGGTGTAAATGAAAGGCGGTAGCAATGAGTAGAAAACTGAGCATGTTTCTTTTTCTGTTTAAAAATCTGTGCTAGTAGTATTAATAGATTTATTTAATAGTGCTATTACCTAATAGTAACTCTGAGAAGAGTGCAGTAGTCAATGTTCTAAAGCTAAAAAGCCAGCAGAGCATTTTCCAATACTCACCTGGGAGCTCTTTCCAGTCTTCGCATCTCCTGACACAATCACAATTTGATGATGAAGCAGACTTTCCATAAAGGCACATCTCACTTTCCATATTGGCAGTTCTTGTCTTTCTTTCATAAGCTTATAGTAACGGGAAGAGTAAGGCAAGCCGTCGAAAGGATTGAGCTCTAAATCTTCTCCGTACATCAGTATCTCCTCTTCCTCACCGTCACTGCTGTCGAGTAATTCTGAAGTGCAGTGGCTCTCTGGAGGAGTGTTTAAAAACTCCATTTTTCTTACGTGCGCCACTCCCAGCAAAACCACATTAGCAGTGGAGGAGGAACTTTGTACTGATGGGTCACGCGGGCTCTGTAAACCTGGGGAAATCCATTCCTGCTTGCTTTGGGATCAGCGTTTCCCAGCTTTTCAGCTGGAAGGTTCACCTGATGGCTCCGTCTTGGGGTCCAGCTTCTCTGATCGTACCACTCCAAACCTCAAGTAAACATATTCAAGATGTACTCCAAGCTTCAGAGTAGCGTCGACTGACCCAGCAGATGTCCAGCAGGAGCACTTCTTGCTCTTAAGCAACCACGTAAAGTAGCACGAGCAGCAGGCAGCATCTCGGCTGCTGCAGAATAACGGGAAAGGAAGGTGGAACTGACAGGACGTGTTGTTGTCCCCAGGCTGCTCAGTGCTGCTAATCCCAGCACAAAGGCTTCATCCTGCGAGCAGAGCTGGCGCTGCACTGCTGGGAACAGCCAGTAGCTCGGGTTTGTTGATTTAGAAAGCAGCAAAGTGTCTTTTCATGCCCTGAGTGTTTTAACTCTGCTTGGGAGTCCTGTAAGGCTGTAATTAGAAATCTAAACTGTATTTAATGCATTAAAAAAAAAAAAAAGGCAGAAAGATGCTGATTCTAACACTTCAAGTATATTGGAAAGATGAGGGAAGCACTGATGTAAAGTAACTCAGACTCGGAAATAACAAAACAGAGGTTCCTAATCTTGACTGTCTGCCTCATGACACAAAGATTAAACAGTGCTTCTAGTTGCAGAGGAAAGCCTTTTGTTGAGCAACATATTGATAATGCCTTGACAAGCATGCTATGAGCACAATGCTCTTCTGCTTTTCCTATATCGAGGTTTCTCTGTATTAAGTAACATAATAAGAATTATTGCCTTTTCTTACAGATATTTCTTGTTTCGTTGTTTTGGGATTCAGGGCTGCTAAGGCGTTCTTTTACAACAGCAGCATAGAGAACCAACAAAGTAAGAGAAAATACCTTTGTTCAGCAGCCGGAATATCTCAATCCAAGTGAGCTGAGTTATGTGCTGCTCCCAGAACAGGCTGCTGTTGGCACTCAGCGTGGCTGGCAGTGAGGCCTGACTGATTGCCCACTGTGGGGGCCAAAGCCAACCGCAAGCTGGAGGAGCAGCCCTGGAAGGTGGAGGAACAGGTGAGCGATCTGTGCTGCACAGTGTGCCTCGGGTGAGCCATCCGTGGGGACACTGCTGATGGATCACCGTCCCCGTGAAGGTGACAGGAGTCTGCATTTTGTGCTCGGTGACACCGAGTTAGGTTCGCGTTCAGCTGGGCATGGAGTTTCTCTTCCCGCTGTGACCTTGGTGGGTCCTTGGGGACTTGATGATTTTCTGTTACATCCTTCCCTGTTTAATCGCGTGAAATCCTTGTGAGCTTGCTATCGTTGAGATCTCTGCCTCTCTCAGATGTGGTTGGAATCAGTCAATAGTGCATAAATGTTCTGAGGGAACTAACAGAGGGCATTCCTAGAGGTTCTTTCTCCTCATTACCCAGCTTAAATGACATCAATTGAAGAGGCAAATTGCTGTTATCCTGCATTTTTTGCTACTCATTTTTCGTATACAGTAGCGGTATGTTCTCTTTAATTTCTTCAGCTGTGGTATAGGTCTGTTGTCCTCAAAGCATAAGAGGGCAATGATATTTTTTTGCTCGCTGGGGTTGGAGCTCGGTGATCACTGAAGTCACTTGCATCCTATGCCATTCTTTGCTGTGATTCTATGATTGGATAACTTTGAATTTCTGATTGTGTCTCAATCTTTGTTTTGTTGTTGTTTTTACTTTTTCATACCTGTAATGGAAAGGAAAACAGGTTTACCATCTCAAGAATTTTTGCTATTTGGAACCCAGATACAACAAAACTGATGTTCTTCTCATGGTTGCGCAGGTTTTAGTGGAACAAGTTGTTAACTGATTTAAATGATTCGTCTACACTGAAATGGGCTGTGGACAAGCTTTGTCCTGATCTGCAGCTAGGTGCTATTGGAGCACTTTGAGCCTCTTTGTGTAGCACCAGCCCAGCAGCTCTCTGCAGCCAGCATCCCTGGCATTTGAGGAGACCAAAGAACACAGCCAAGGGCTGGGCTGGGAGCATGATTGAGTGTTGCCTTTGTCAATTCAGACATCCAAGCAGCAGTTATTTGCTGCTCAGCGTGCCTCGTTGCTGAGATTCAGCCATTTTAATCCAGAGCAAGTTTCTGAGCTTGTGTTTCTAGTCCTTGAGTGTGACCTCAGGATGTCTACCTGCTCTGTCTTGCTCTCTGTTGCCCCTCTGTGCTACCTGCTCTGAACCTTCTCACTGAACGTCTCCTGTAGGTCCACTTCACACATCCTCAGGACCACTGTGTGAGCTCCTGGCTTTGGCTTTGCTGTTGGGTGAGGTCTCTTCTTCCTCACAGAGTATTGCACCATTTTCTGAGAGGGCTTCTTGTTTGTCTCTTCAGATTGCTGCCATTCTATCTGTATTGGCACAGGCTGCCCGGGGAATGGTGAGGTCACTGTCCCTAGAGATATTCCAGTACAGCAGAGATGTGGCTGAGGTCGTGAGCAGTGGGTTGGTGTGGTGGGCTGGGGTTGAGCTTGGGGATCATTGAGAGCTTTTCCACCCTTCGTGATTTTGTGATTCTAGCAGGCCCTTTGGGATTTGCCAGATGTACTTTTTAACATAATACATTGAGATTTAGTTGCTGATAACAAATAACAGGAACACCCACTGCAGTGAGTGAGTGCTTGTAGCAAATGGGAGGATAAGCTGCTGTCAGAGATATCAATGAGAACTTTGCTATTGGTTCAAATTATACATTGCGTTCAGTGCTTGTGATAATGTGTTGTAGCAAAGCAATAAATACCATGTTACATATTCTCTATCCTTAATAAAGCCTTGCTAATGTAAGGACTCTTCAGAGCTTTCCCATTATATCTTTGAGAGGAGGAGGATTTTCTGTGCATAAATTATAGAAATTAGAAGTAACAGTGGTAATACAATGCTCTTTCTTTCTTCCATTTTTCTTCCCTGATTTTGGCTGCAATAGTTTACAACAGTAATGGAAATTTAAGGTGACTTCTTTCCCAAAAATGTCATTTAAATACGGGGCTTCAGATTAAATTTTAGATGATATTAAATCCCTAATTCAGAGCTTTTCCATGATAAAATGGACAGGGCAGGGTGGGTGTCCTCGTATACAACACATGTGGAACCTGTATGCACAAACCCTCTGGATTTGATTGCAGGGAGAACAGTGCCAAGCACTCGTAGATCCTGGAATTGAGGACATCACCGTGATTTATGGAGTCTCATTACTAAAAACGACACTTTAATAGTCTCTGCAGGGATATTTTTTTGGTTGCTTTTTATACTCATATGAATATGAAAGTTTGGTGCCTTGCCAACAGACTGCAAGCAAATGTGGAAAAAGATCCCTCTCACTGGAAGAGTGTGTTAGCATTTCTGTTGGCCTACTGGCAGCAACACTTAACCTTGCTTACACTGTAATGTATTACTGTTTATTGAGTACACTGTAAAACTAAAATAGAGCATTTCCCTCCTATCCGATAGTTCTGAGTCACTCTTTTATTGTGTTTTAATTTCCACTTACGATTTTGTTGGCTGGTAAAATATTGTTTTTTTTGTTTTTTTTTTTTGTTTCTGAAACATTGACAGATTGGTTCAGAACAAAGTGTTTCAAGTCAGCAACTGAAGAGCCAACCTTTAACTCCCTGGTTGCCCAGTTTTGAATGAGAACATTATGTTTTCTGAGCTGAAACTTTGCCATTTACGTGCACAAGCGGTATACTTGCTTGATTCTGAGTCTTCCTTTGCATGTTTATTAGGGTAAAACTAGGAAAGACACTTGTTATTTTTTTTCTTGTTTGCTGATTGTGGATTGAGATGGTAATTCAGTTAAAAATCACAACACAGTTGTTTTACATAGTAAATTTGTTTAAAAATAATAATAAGAAAAATCTTTTAAACTTTCTATCAAGCTTATTAAGATCAGGAACTATGATCATGAAGCTGTTGCCCTGAGTGGATGTTTCTGGATTAGCATAATCCTACAAGATTTTAAAGATGTTGTGATTTAAATTCTGTCTATGCTTTCTTCCTTCTTGACTTTCCCCAACAAGTTACTGTTACTTTTTTTCTCATCCCCACCTCAAATGCGTTAATTGTTGACTGAATTAGATTCAAACCAAGAAAACATTCTCTTTTCTCTGTAGCCTTTAATGGCCAGAGGCTGCTTTGTCATTCCAATAGACTGGAACAATGCAGTGACTTTGCTGAGCTCAGCAGTGGGAATAAATGCTGATTTCTGCCAATGGGTCAGAGTGAGTTCAGGTCTTAATATAGGTTATTTTGAGATGCATTTGAAGTACTTTTTATTTTTAAAAAGAGAACTTACACAGATTCGGTAGTTCATTAATCATTTATTTTGCTCCTCGTCCCTAATTAGCAACATGGGCAATTCTAATTGGAGAAAACCGCCATGCTTTTGTAGACCTTGTCCCACAAGCCCAGTGTACAGAACTAGGCTTCTTCCTGTGCCTGGGAGTAAGGAAAAGGAGGAGAAGGGTTGGAAACCACTGCCAGAACCACCCCATCCCTGTGTCATCTCCAAGATGGGACCATGACCACTGGCTTGGTATGGGCCAGAGCCTGAATGCCACAAAATTTTGGAACGAGAAAGTTCCTAACATTCTCATGTGTTACCAGAGGTATTACCAACATGTGCTTAGTGAAACCATTGGCTGTCTCATTACTTGCAGTATAGTTGTGTTAGGATGTTATCCCTAGAGCTGTCAGCCAGCCATCAGAGATGTTTGTTTGCTCTTTGTTTGACTGTTGGCATAAGATGTAAGCTGGTGGCTATGCTGATCTTTTGCAAGTACTTTTTTTATCCCAAGTTGTTTTAGAGAATGGCTGTAAATGTTTAAACACCAGGGCATCTTAAGAAGACAGATGATAGGAGGTCTAAATGGAATTTTATTCTAATTTATCAATGTTTTTCTATGTAATTGGATATCTTCATCTGCTTTCTATTCTCTTTATGTTGTAGAAAAAGCAAGGCCAGCATTTTCTTTTCAAGCTGTTAGCATAGCAGCCAGGCATTCTGTAGGCTTCACGCTTTCCAGAGCTGGAACAGCAGGAGGAGGAGGAGGAAGAAATAGAGATAATTCATCAGGAAGAGAATAAAGGGTATTTTGCACTTGGAACTGAATTGAGATGAGGAGTCAGCGAGGCAGCGTTAGCACGGTTTGTTCCAAATGACAACAGAGAAGCCTGGGCAGGGGCCAGGCCATCTGATGGTGGTGACAAACCTGGTGGAGCTGGAGGAATGCCGGGCTGGTTGATGGGGCTTCAGCTCTGTGCACCGTTGGGAAATGCTCCCTGTAAAGTGTCTCGGAGCGAGATGGGAACTGGTTGTGAACACTGTAGTGGCAGGGTTGTGTTTTTCTTTGAATGCGAGGGTTGAAATATGTTCATGGTCTGGAACATGACTTTTAGGGAGATAAACTGGAACATATGGAGGGGATGGGGAGCAGTGAGAGGGGAAGGTGTGAAATGCAGTGAAACACAAATTCAGCAAGGCACCTGCATTTATGGACTGTGGTAAATAGCAGTAGTGATGGGCTTATGGGCAGAGAAGGGACCACATGGTGGGCAGAATTCCATCAGGCCGGAGCAGAGGAGCCATCATTTCACCCAAAAGTCTGGTGAGGAGCTAAAGAGGCTTCCCTGGCTGCATAATTCAAACCCAACAATGCTTTGGGCTGCAGAAGAAAGTCTTGCAGAGAGGAGCAGAACAGCAGGGCTGGCATTTGCTTGCAGACTGGCTTCAGTTTTCTTTACAACTTTTGGCAGCAGACATGAATCTTTCAGAGTGGTCATCGCTGTTGTGGTGGCTGATAGACAGACAAGACTCTTCCAAATTAATTTTCTGTGTTTTAAGATATTTTATCCTCTTTTGGATGCAGTCAAAGGGGTTTGTTTCTATATATCTCCAATAAAATAATTGCCAGCCCCTCTCCAAGCATTTTTATGCCACAGGTGTTCACCTTTTTCTATGCAGTGGTTTATTCATTACTCTGTGATTATGGATTGCTGAAGTCTTGGATCAAGCAGAGTGGAAAAAGTATGTATAATCTAATTTACTACTTGATATAAAAAGTATTTCATATCTGCCTTTTTTTGTAAGAACAAATTTGATTGATTTTCTTCACGAGAACTCTGAAAATGTTCATTTATTTGTACTTGCTTACCTTTCAAAAGCTTTGAACGTACAGCTTAATAACCTGGTGAATACAGCATGAGAGGTGAAAATGTAAATGTTGCACGCTGAAGATGCTTTCCGGTAAATGCATACTGCAATGCCAGCAAACACGATGCTGCCAATGAAAAAAGTGAGGCCTAGTGATGGGAATGCGGCTCGTGTGCTGAGGCCTGGGCTTTGTCTGGGCTGCTGTTGACGTGGCTCTTTTCCTCTGCTCAGACAGACGCTGTCACGGGGAGCTGGCAGGGGTCCGTGTGCTCTGAAAAAAGAAATTTGTTTTGTTTTGGCATTAGGAGGCCGCACTCATGTGACACCGCTTTGGCTCAGCGCCTCTGGGCTGCGTTTGGTCACTGTCGCGGTTGTGCTTTGTTACAGAGCTGTTGTAGTGCTGTGGTCATCGGCTGAGACCCAGGAAATCCCATTTCTCTTCTTTGGCCTCCATTTTGCCCAAGCTGCTGCAAATTTTGTACCCTAATCAGGTCAATGGGAGTTTTGTTACAAACTTAAATGGGGTCAGGCTTCGTTCTTTGGCTTTTGCCTGGCAGCTGCTATTGGAGCCAAAACAATAGGGAAGGCCACGTGGGTTGGTGTGGCTATGGTCTGCCAAATCAAGGCTCCTTGTTACTGCACATATAGATAATATTTAGTGTGAATGTCAGCTTCATTACAGATGCAGAACTAAATGCTTGGCCTTTGAATTTAATGGGAGTTTTGCCATTGATATCAAGCAAGCCAAATTTTCTTCCAGAAAATGTTGATAATATATCTGTGAGACATCTGTGGTTGAAAGAATTATGGAAATAGCTTGTTTTCCAGAAATTGAGTAACCCCTCCTGTGGGGTCAGACCTGCTTACGGTTTCCAGAGGCAAGCAGAAGAATAAATGTTAGATAATGAGTGATCTCTTGATCCTGAATTTGTTTGCCTCTGTTGAAGAAAACAAATACAATTTTACATGTTGATTAAGAGAAATAACTGTTATATTTTTTCTATGTTCTCATTAACTGTTGCTCCTACTGAGATAAGTTCACATCTTTTATTTCACCTTAACTTTGAAAGTTTCCAGAGGGGTAACTTTATGTTCTTTAACAGTGGTGAAGCAGCTTTTGGAACCATTTTGCAGTGTGTTAGGAAGGACAGTATGGTCGTGGCAATGAAGTCCAGTGTCTATTATCATAGTAATTACTTCAGTTAAATTTTTTAGAACCTCTGAAACAAGAGGTGAACTTAGTATGTTTGCACTGTACGTGTGTAAATGGTAGTATCTTGCTTTAGAGTTCAGAAAAACATTGCATGGACTAAGCTGTTGCTTATTTTTACAAATTACACACACTCAAAGAACTACTGAATACCTTTGTTTCCCTAATTGTTATTTCTACACTCTCTTCAGTTACTTTCAGTTGTCCTTTAGTGAATAAGTCATGAAGAAGTCTTATACAAGCAGGACAACACTCCCTGCCCTGGCAGCGAGTGATGGCTGATGGGGATCTGCCCTGGTCAACCTATATGGGGTGAGAATCACTCGTGATATTGTGCTTCACACAATCTCTAGTTGTAAAACCATGGTCATTGACATCTGAATGTGAGTGGGGAATACAGTGACCAGACTATGTTGCAATTTGGGATAAAACTGAACCAGGTACTCATCCTTCAGTCTCCCCTAATGTACGAGTTCAGCACTGTGTCCATTCTGCTTCAGTTTAGAAAGTTGGACCAAAGTTTTAACTGTGCTTGCAGAGGCTGAGGAGAAAGTGCCCAGAATGGGGGATAAAGGTCTGAAAGAGGAGGAATAGCTGAGTAACAGGTTGAAAATTGGCTTCTTATTGTTCAGTGGGTTCAGAGCCTAGCAAACTGTTGGGAGACTTTCACTGTCCGTGGAAAATGTGATTTCCTTGATGGAAATGGCAAGAATTTTTCTAATGCTTTACAGATTTTAATAATACTTTATAATTAAAATTGTCTTACATATAGCACAGCAGTACTTACAGGGTAGTATTTCCTACTGTTAAAGCATATCCAGTGATAGATTTCAAGCTAAATAATACCAACTAGTCTTGTTTTCTCTCCACTTACAGAAAATGAGGTATGTATATGGTAACAAAAACACAACAGATGTAGGTATGATATGTTCCTTTACACACAAGAAAATGTAGCTTCTGTTTCCTTTTGGACTAAATACGGAACGGTGTTGTTTGCAGTTGTAAAGGGAAAAAAAATCTGAGTCAGGATGACAGATTTAGATATCAGAGCTTTAATATTCCTCCTATTTTCATCAGGAATAGAGAGGAACTGAAGCCTGTGCCATTGGAAAGCTGACTGGTGCTTTCTGCCCATTGAAGTGTTCTTTCCATGCATACTGCACTGGCTTTTGAGAATTTATGTGGGGGAATTTGTCACTAGGTGGCAGAATTAGACTGCATTAGCACCATCATTTTTTATGATTTGTCTGCTTGTCGTCTTTATAGTCCATAAATGTCTCTATGACTATATCAAGCATTCAAAAATATTTCGATTTTTTAAAACAGTTTCTAATAAACGCAGCTCTTTCAGAGGAGCGATTTTGTGGAACAGCAGATATAGCCTGTTGGATGTATGTTTATAGAAGCGTGAGTAATGTTTCACTTTGAATTTGTGATTACTCTGCTCTTTGCTCCTGCATTTTGAAAGTATGCTAGCGCTCAGATTTGTAGATGACCTCTAAATGGAGGCATGTTTGTTCTCCTCCGGTATTTTCTGAAGATGCATAATATTCAACTATTGCTTTAACTACATGTACAAGGTATTCATCTGCACAAATATCTCTTCCTATCTCTAAGAGCTGTTTTTCATGCAAAAATGTCTAATACATAGGAAAATTGCGGTTACTTATTTGTACCAGTGTGACCTCTGGTAGAGTCGCTGCTGCTCTGGTGTAAGAATGGCTTCTGCCTCGTGAGCTGAACCCTGCTCTGAGAGGCATGAGCAGACACAAACATGCCCTGCTCTGACTGGGGTGGTGGCAGTGGTAGTGTGCACACTCTGGCTTTGATTTGTGACTTAGCTTCTATTGAGAAAAATCATTGAGTTGCCACATAGGTTTGACAGATGCGTCAGTATGGGAATATGGTGCTGCAGAACTTGGGGGCACGTGGTTTGGAAGGAAAATGGTTATGCTTTGAAAACTTTGTGGAAATATTTCTGATGCCTTGCTATGTGCTGGAATGTTTGAGGTATTTGATGTTCATATGAGGTGTTCTTGTCTGCTTTAGAGGATATCTACGTGACGTGGGAGGTGGCTGTGAACTGAGAATGTCCTATAGAGTTTGTTTTAAGGTCACTAAAGGAGCTCCTGTTATATCTCTATTCCCTACTAGAAAATACTACAGATTTTAATTTATAAGAACAACCTTAACTCAAGGATTCCTAAGGCAGATTTAAAAAATAGGAAGGCTCAAAGAATGTAGTATGTTTTCCAAGCAGATGTAATGGAAATCACATAATTTAATACTCAGATTAGCTAATATGGGCTATAATAAATATGTAGATTACAGTAGTCTCCAAAGGTCTCTCTAGCACGGTTTTAAAGGTGAAAAATACTTGATTGTGTTACTTGACTGTGTTTCTATCCTCCTTTCTCTTCTATTTCTTCCTGATATTTTTGGTATGTTGGAAGTTTGAGGGATGTGGGTGCTAAGGGAGCTCTGAACTTCTCATGCAGCCATTTTAGGTGTTTTGGAAGAAGAATGTAATTATGATAGCAGAATTGTTTCTATCAGTGAAAGATACAGACACGCATGCCCTTTCCTGGGGCTTTGTTAGAAAGCGTTTCTATCACTTGTCAAGTGTCTAAGACACTGGTAGGTGAAAACATTGCCTTAAACACATACTTATGAAGCATTAAAAATGCAGTTGAAAAGGTGCTCAGTGGGAAGGCACCAGCTACAGAAGCAAAGTTAAGCAAATAGAAGCAAAAGAACTTCTGCAACTGGCAGATGTTCAGCTATCAGGGGAATAATATTAAATTCATTAGTGATGAAAATAATAAATAGTTTTCTTTTCTAATTAACACTCTGAGGCTTGAGTGATGTTTGCTTGGAATCAGGCAACTCATTTTCAAATTTTCCAGAAGTTCTAATTCTGAATATTGTCAAGAAAATAGAGTTTGCTTCAAAATAAATAAATAAAAAAAAAAAAATACAAAGTATTACAGCATAAGTTGCAGCCCTTGTCCAGATCCTAATAGGCAGCATCTAATCCCTGGCATCATTTAAGCAACAGATTTTGTTTACAAATTCTTGCTCGTGGCTGGTCTGGAATAACTGTGAAGAAGCCACTACACTACTAAGTAAATTGTTGCAGAGATTAATTACTCTAGTTAAAACGTACACCTTATTTCTGGTGCATAGTTCATTAGCTGTCTCCAGCCTTTGCATCTTGCTGTGCCTTTGTCTTCTGCATTGAAGAGCTGAGATCTCATCATGAGTGGAGTCATAGAGTAATGGAATCATTTCGGTTGGAAGGGAGCTTTGAAGGCCATCTGGTCCAACACCCCTGCAATGAACAGGGCCATCTACAGCTCCTGTTTAGTCTCTGATTAGATTCTTTCTAACCACTTTTAAATTTCTTTGAAGCACAAAGCAAAAATCTCTTTAAGTAGTTTTGCTGTAGGTTGATTGCATCGCAGGTTGCATCCATATGACTTGATGGCAATTCTCTGCCTGTTATATGAAGACTTCCTGGAAGTTAAAACATGTCATTTTCCACTAATGTCTACCTATAGGCTGCCTGTGTGTGTTTGTATGTGTGTTTTTGTGTATACATCTATGTGTATATTCGTGTAAATATGTAAGAACTAAATAGAACAGGAAGTATAACTCAAGCCTGAAATAATTCGTTGCTCCAACTGTTAGATATTTTTATTTCTGACTGACGTTCAAAATACTTCAACTCTGCTTTTTAAAATACTGTCTACATATTATACACAGTAAAACGGTAGGTTTCTAGTTTGTATTCAGCTAGATATAGAGGTTCAATAAATCAGAAAACAACTGCTCCGTTTGAAGGAAGTTTTCTCTCCCTCTTTGGTAAAGTACAAGAGAATTCTGTTTAAATGAAGCATGCAATTTTAATCAATTGTACCCTAAAAAAAAAATAAGACAAACAGCTGCTGCTTGTTAATTACTGAGTGTCTTCACCAATGGATTCATCATTTATTTGCTGCTTTCAGGCAGCCTTAAATTCTGTAAATAAAGGTGCTATTGCCATGCTGTGTGACTGCTTGTGCATTTGCAACAAAGCAGCTCAGATAATACGTGGAGAATTGATTTCAAAAGACAATTACGTGACCTTCACACTCACAGATTCATTGTTTTCATCTAATGATCGTGTTTCCTGTGAAAGGTCAGATTTTATGAAACCAAGAGAAAGGCATATTTAACATCCCTACCTGGAAGCTGAATTTCTTGATAATAATTATGCCAATCTGTGAAGATTTCCCACTCTGCTGAAAACTTCTCATGTAGAACCATAGGCCCATGTGGATTGGAAAGGACCTCCAGGTCACCCAGCCCAGCCTTCTGCTCAGAGCGCATCCAGGTGGAGCAGGTTGCTCAAGGTTGTTCACTTGATCTCTGAAGCTCTCCGAGGATGGAGGTGTCACAAATCACTCCTTTTGCCCACAGCAAGCCGAGGTTCTGTCTGCTCTATCTCTTGGCACGCTTGGTGAACCGCTACAGGGCTCACTGCAGCATGTCAAGGTACTTGTAATGAATTTATTTTCTTATCCCTGACGTCTTTAATCACCAGTTTGGTATCCATCCCTTACTTTGGGTTTTAAAATCAACTGGCTCTATGAATCCTTGCTCTTGGAACTAGATGGCTCCCTGGGTGGCCTTCCTAAGGAAACTTTTCAGAGACATTTCAAGGAAAATATCAGACTTGAAAGCCATTTTTAAGCTCTCATAATTTAATATTAATAGGAAAATCACAATAGTAGGGTAGCAATCGTGGCACCTTATTTTCTAGTTAGGCTATATCAGTGATTTGAGACTGTAAAATGCAATTTGTTTGGTTCAGCTTGTTCATCTACTAACTTGGTATGCTACTGACCACCTTTCATATTAGAAATCAAGAAGGAAAAGGGATACAAGTGTTCTGTACCTGTAATTTGTCTGACCCTGTCTTCACCTTCAAATCTATTGTTTGTGTCCCATTCAATCAGCACCTGCCTTTTCCATCTTTAGCCTCTTTGTTTTTTTTCTTCATAGCTCTTCATCTCATATTTATTTATAAACAATGTTATGATACAAAATACTACTAATACGATAATGATATAATACAACAATGACATGAAATTTGAAAGACCACAATAGCATGTACCAGTATATTCTGAGTCTGCATATTCTTTTCTCTTTAGCTGTTATCAGTTAACTTATCTGAAACATACTCTGTAACCATTTTCTTGTGCCACTGACAAAAATGAACAGATGAGCATTTTAAATCTCTGCACAATAGGTTTTCTCTGCAGGTATTTTCCTGTTAATTCCCTTTTTCTTTTTATTTTTTGAGTGCACGTGAAGGTACACATCCTAATAAAGTGTTTTTCTCCTCTGTTGGCTGTTTCTCAGGAAGGACACAATAAGTGCTTCTGCTTCTTGTTATCTTATCCAACGGGATTTAACTTCCACTGTTCTGCCCTTGTACTTAGATTAAAAATATAGATCAAGGTACAGTGGGAAAAATACATACTCTATAACATCTCTATAGCTATTTGGTTATTAAATGTTACGTTCACAACAATCTTTTTACTTCTAAAAAGAATTCCCTAAGTGACACAGCTTCTAAACCTTCTGAAAAGTTATCAAAGCATGCTGAATGCACATCCATAACACCCTTTCCAACACGTTTTACTGAAAAAAGTCACACACAAAGAGGGAATTTTTTTAATGAGTTTTATCATCAACTTGTGAAAACGTTGAAGGAAAAAAGCAAACAGATGACCATCAGAGGAATGAAAATGAAAAGGTGTGTCGTGTTTATAATGCCTGTATGATGCATAGAGACTTTACAACACATAAATATTGCCATAAATGTATAGATTTACATCAACAGCTGTATTAAAATATATATTTGTCACTTTAGGACTTCTAGTTTCCTCCAACCTGTCTGGAGCTGCCTGAAGTGAAGTTGGTTGGCGTTGGCTTGTAGGCAGAGGACGGTGGTTTCCAGGCAGACAAGAGGTAACGAGTAGAGGAGGAACGAAAGCATACCAGAAAACTGTGCCTGTGCTTCGTGTCTCTGCTGTGGAGAGAACTGGGGTTTTGTAACAAAGTCCCCGGTTTCTGGGCTATTACCGAAGGCCATCGCCATCCCGTACGTAAAGTGGCAGTGCTGGTCCTATGCTTTTAACTGCAGACTCAGCTTCTGGCGTTTGCGGTTGTCTCTTAGTCTGTAAAGCCAAAGGGATGCTGATTGCTGCATTGTTTGACACCTATTCAACCCTAATGGTTGGCAATCACAGAGCTGATGTCTGTGCGGTGCCTGACAAACCTGACAGCCTCCGGCAAGCCTATGTTGTTATCCTTCTGATTACTTTTTTTTTTTTTTTTTTTTTTTTTTTTTTTTTTTTTTTACTATTTTGACTTTCTTGTTTCTTTCCCTGGGGCTCTGCTCATCCGTACCAGTCATTTGCCCTTTGCGCAGCTTGGTGCTCCTCAGTAACACGGGCTCGTGTTCTTGTGCTGTCCTCATCTCTCGTTATCTGGTAGGACCGCTGCTCAGCTTCTGTAGGGCTTTCCACTGGAGAATGCCTCTTCTGACTGACTTGCTGTTGATTTGTCCAGTATCTTTGTAAACGCTGTGGTTTTACCGTGCAGTTTCCTGCCCCACAGGGTTTCTGTGTTGCCCCGTGTGTTATTTCGAGGAATTGAGTAGGGAGGAACAGTGCTTGAAGATTTCTTTACGCCCATCGTTCTTGGACTGCTTACAGTGTTCCAGCAACAGGCAGGGCTCACCGTAAATGCTTTCTTACACAAATTACTCCAAAGCTTATAAGCTTTGTAGGTGCACTGCAGAACAGGACAGCTACTTTTGCTACCTAACTTAGTCTGTGTGTTTGATTTGTGATGTGTTTACCCATCCAGCCAGGATGGATGAGCAGAGTGCATGGCAAGCCTTCCACACCACTCCATCGCTTCCATTCCCCCATGCTGTCAGCAGGACCGGCTACCTGGGGAGCGCTCACACTTCCACCTTGATTTCCCTTATTTATTTTCTTTGCTGTATATTTAGTAAATGTATCGATTTGGATGCAGAATAATTGTATCAGCGGCAGGCTAAGTTGGTGTAATATTGTATTTTGAGTTGCATTGTGCTTTGGTTTATCCAAGACAGCGAGCCTTTTTATGGGATTTTAACCATAATGTAGCTGACGTTTTGCATATTCATTTCCATGGCAGTTGGTCTGCTTCCTGATGGGATAAATGTACCCTCGCACTGGGAAAAGCACTGTGATAAATACAGATTTATTTCTCATTTGGAAAGTAAACAGAAGACTACAACTATTGGTAACCGGCGCTTGGTTTTGAAGTGATTGACACAGGAATTTTGTTTGTCCAAGCAGTGCATTGAAGACTCATTAGTTGAGAGAGTCCTACAGTTTTGTTAATTGTAACCTCTGAGAGATGACAGCAGATCGTTAAGCACCAATCAGATTGGGGTCTAATATACAGAACCAGAAAAGATACCTGTCTCAGGAAAAAAAGAAAAAGGGTTTCTGCATCAACATAGTGAGGCTTTTTGAATGTTTATTCAGCTAGCAGGGGAAAAAATTCTGATTACATTGAGCACTGTGCGCTAGAAAAGCATCAGACTGTTGCCTGTAATAGCAGGAGGTGGGATGTGATGACCTTAAAGATTTATTTAAGTCTAGGATTGTTTAATTTTTAATATACGTGTGTGTATGTAGATATATGTATGTATATATATCAGCATATAGTATCACGTGAAAAGTGCAGTGGGATAAAGGGTGGTAGCAGCAAAGTTAACACAATCTGATATTTTTGTAATTGAGAAAGTAAGGAATACAATAATCTCAGATACTTCTTTAGCATTGTTATTATATTAATATATAATGCAATCTTATACAATATTAATATTAGTATTATATCAATATATTAAAACTATTAATATTGTATTATATATTAAAACCTTAATGTTAATACTATTAATGTATATTACCTTGTACGTAATACATGCATTATAAAGTACATATAATATTTTATATGAATATTATATGGTTCTCTTGCCCAGTATTTTTATTACTCCAATCAAAAATTATTTTGCCTATTTCCATTTCCTGATATGGATTTGATTAAAGTTTTAAGAATGAGAATGATTTCAGACTGAATTAAGAAGTGGAAGATGCAAGGAGCACCGACGTGACTGGTAGAGGTAATGGTGTTGTTGAGAGCCCCTGAAGCACACTGAAAGGATGATAATGAAAATGCAAGATAGTCTGCTGCTTTATAGAATCACCAAGTCTGGGGGGGAAAAAAACCTTCACGATCATCCAGTCCAGCTGTTCACCTATCAGTATTTCCTACTAAAGCATGTCCCATAATACAACATCTAAACATTTCTTGAGCACCTCCAGGGTTGTGCTTCAAGGCCACAGGTAGGAATGGAAGGAGGAGTGGTGGAATCTGGGGCTGAGGAGAAGCTCTGTGCTGTGATATGGCCTCATGGTGGGACAGGCAGCCTAGGAGGGCTGTGGCCCATCTCCATCCTTGGAGGCGTCAAAGGCCAGATGAGGCACATCCCTGAGGAACGTGGTCTGACTGCAGGGTTAATGCTGCACTGAGCAGGAGCTGGGCTGCAGGGCTCCTTGAGTCCCTGCCGGTTTTGATGCCCCTATGATTTGGTGATTGAGGCATTTCTAGATATTCACTGAAGAAAACAGCACAGAGTTTAAGACCTTACTCTTTGTGCTCAAGATAATGCTTGACTGGAGAGCTGTTGGAGACATTGAACAGCTGGTGAGAGCTGTTCCACATGCACACTCTTGACTATATTGAGGCAAATCAAAGGACTATCACGGAATCCCATCTGCTGGTTTTATTTTAGTGCCACTAACCTCCAGCAATAGGCAGTACAGAGATGCAGGAACAAGCCTCTGGGGAACAAAAGCATCTAAAATACGCTTGCTATTTAAGAATGTAAAGGGTGTTTTAAGGATGTACCCAACTAGAAAGAAACCTATTTTCAGATCCACAGTTTGTCTCCTTTGAGATAGAGATCTAACTCCAGGTCCTTAAGGTTTTTGATAGTTTCCAGCTGACATCTGGAGACATAAAGATAAGGTCCTTGCACCAGATCAGGAGATGAGAATTCAGTAGGAAGAAGGCTGGTGTCTGGTGTAAATGTGGGCGTTGTAATGACATTCCCTTTTGGAACTGCCGGGTAGTTAAGGCAGTGGGAGAGTCAAGAGCTGAGCATGGGTCTCTTGGCACTTGTTTTTGTGCTCTTATCGCTCATCTTTCTGTCCTTTGAAGTGAGGTGACCCTCCGAGGGGTTTCGGAAAGCTATGAGCAGTACATCAAGCTTTTGAAATATGTTAACAGTGATATTTCCTGTCCTTTCAATGTCAGATATTTTCACATCCCTCAGATGCTGCCATCAGGCTGCTGCTGGTACATTTTCACTCTTACTTGTCAGAAGTTTACACGGTAGTGAATACATTTAAAATTTTCTGAGCAGTGACAACGATGTCCTGGTTGATTTCTTTTTTTTTTTTTTTTTTTTTTTTTCCGTGTTTTTGATGTTTCAGCCTTGTGGTACCTGAGTCCCTGAGATCACAAGGTTCTTCTTGGGAAGATGGAAGTCCTGTAGCTCCCACTGGCTGCAGGTAGAGGACATTGTCTTGTTACTGACTGGGTAATTGATGGTGGCTGTAAGGTAGGTGTTCTCTGCATATTCTTTTGTATTGTCCTGAATGCAAAGAGGTTACATTTGGATTTGGATTAGAATCATAGAATGGCCTGAGTTGAAAAGGACCTCAAAGATCATCTAGTTTCAACCCCCTGCTATGTGCAGGGTCACCAACCACCAGATCAGTCAGCCCAGAGCCACATCCAGCCTGGCCTTGAATGTCCTGCAGTGGTACGTTTCTGAATCCTCTGGATGAAGTGGTGTTGCTGCTTATTGGACACTTGCCTGAAAAGGCAGTGGCAGTGATGTGGTTTTAGAAAACTAAAGAACAGTGAGAATGTCTGAAAAATGGTGATTTGTATGAAACCCTGCTAAAACTATAGGAACAAACAGAATAACCTCTAAGACAGCGATGCCCTTCGCTGCAGTGGTTCTGTAATTAGATCTCTCCTTTTTAGCTGTATTTCATCAATGGGAAAATAATAGTTCTTTAGTAGGGAATGGGGGATAAGGGAATTTGTCATATTAGCAGCCGATAAAGGATTTGAGAGGGAGCCTAAAACTGGAGCTTTTATTGTTTTATGGAAAGTATGCTATTTTCTTTTACCTGTGGTCTTCTATGAAGCAAGAGACGGGCAGAATTGTCTTGTTTGTGTCTCTGATGTGAAACCAAAACATGCATAAGTGAGCGAAATTGGACATACTTAGTAATGGCTCAATAAATATTAGCAAATGGGTGGCACAATTTAATCAGCACGGTTGCAGTTGATCAGGTGCTGAAAAGCTCCGAGACTGCTGGGAGGCTAAATGAAAAGCTGAAGATTCAGAGATAAGGATTGATGGACATAATGTTATTATAATTGGGAATAGTAGAGAATGTAAAGCGCTGAGAAATTAAATTGATGACCTGTAAAACAAGCTTAGATGAAGGAAAAAATCAGATTGATAGAAGCTTCTGAAGGAGTTCAGGCAGAGCACAGGGCAAGAGAAGACAGTCTGTTGGATAAGCTTGTTCCTCTACTAAACTATAAGTCAGTATTTCTTATCCAACATGGTGTTAATGCTCATCTTCAGGTTTTTCAGGAGATGTTGTTTTAGCTCAAATCATGAGCACGATTCTGGTGCAGCAAAATGTTCCACTTTAGGGGAGGGAAGGATATCCAAGGTATCAGGGCATTGAGTATTCCTTCAGAAAAGCATAGTAGACTCCAATTAACTTGATTTATCTTTGGGGGGAAAAAGTATGTGTTCATCTTTTTGGCTTTTAGAATGGAAAAAAATCATTTGCAACTCTACCAGGAAAACAATTGGATATAAATTACCTGGGGTCGTTCAAGACAAAGTTTCACTTTGTTCTGTCTGTGACACTGATGGGGAGGTGAAATGAGTTCCCTCTATTGAATTCTACACAGAAAAAGGCACTGCTCATTTTAAAGTAAAATAATTGTTTCTTTTCTTTTAGCTTAGCCTAGTATTAAATAATATCTTAATTTACTTTAAAATATTGAACTGTTGTACGTAGAATATTTTCCTGTGCCACACACTCATTCTAACTCGTAACGCAACACATTAAATAGAGGAAATAATGTTTTTATGTCGAGGCAATCTTAACAGCAGGCAATATTGATTGTTTGGAAATAGAGAAATGCTGAATGAGTGTTACAGATGAAGAGTAGTTTATCGTTCTCAAATGGCATTAAATTTACAGAGTGGGAGGGCAGCTTAGAAGGTCATAGGGCACAAAGCTTTGGGAACAGGATGTCTAAATGTTGAGTTGACTCATCGAAAGCACTACTGTGTATTTGATGATTTCCTTCATGCTATAGCAGAAAGTAAGTAATGCTTCATGCTCTGTGTTGCCACATGTTTTTGCTCTCAGCTCTGCCTGTGTCTGCAGTTTGCAGGACAGGCTTTTTTCTGAATGTGGTGTTTGCATTGGTTTAGTTGCATTGGTTTAGTTGATGTTACACTCAGCACATCCCATACTTTTTCAGTTCTGTTAAAGAGAAGGCAAATGCTTTTGCAATATCTGCATATACAAACAGCAGCGACATGCCAGTGTAAGGTATGTGTAAGCAAAGATCTGCTGGATATTCTTGTTCTTCCTTGCTATGTGAACTTGAAGCTGTGAGACCTTACACAAAGGATGCCCTTTTCTCTTAGCATGTTGTATTCTTGTTGAGAAAACTCTTGCATTTTCTTAACCATATGGTTAATTACATAGGCAAAACACCAAATATAATTAAGAATGTGCTTCTGGAGAGAGAATACTTAATAACAAGCAGGCAGCTCAGCTATTAAATTCTCAAATTACATTTGCTTGAAGGAACTTCAACTGGAAGATCCCGCAAGAAATGTGTACCTTGGTTAAAATACACAGCATTGGTGAAAACCAGAGCAAAGGTGGTGAGAAAACCAGAGCAAAGGTGGTGAGAAGGCAACTAAGGTTGGCTGAAGGGTTTGTTGTAAACAAATGGCTCACAGAAGCAGCATGCTGGCATTCTCACAGAGCCACACAGTCTGCCATGGCGTATTGAGCATTAAAGTTGTTTGTAGTGCTTATAACTTCACCTTCTCAAACTAAAAGATGCTTCGTGTTTTTCAGACAAACTCTTTCGCAAATAGAATGGTATTCCGACTTCAGATGTCTGTCTTTATCTATTTATTTTTTCTTCTAAAGGGGGAAGAAAAAGAGAAGATGCTGGAAATGAACCAAATCTTTGTTGCAGTAATGCTATTGGTAATTCTACTTCTGATCCAACTAAATTCAAGGAGCTCAAAGCTCGATGTCCATATGCTTTCTTTATTTTAATACTTCTCTCTGAAGGGAATCTGTTGAAAGGGGCAGCTGCCTGTGATTCATAGGACAGCTTACATCTCTGCATAAGGTGTGGTACACTTATCTGGAAGGATGGGCTGTATTAGTGTTCCTCAGTTGGTAACACTGCATTTCAGGAAATGCCTCTAGAATAAAGAATGAATTCCTTTACTGATGCAAGGTAAGTTGTTAAATTAAAGAGTGCTGTTATTTGATGGGAAGTTATTCAGAGGTGATTAATGCTGTCTAATCAAATGATCAGAAGAAATCAAAATTGAAACTAAGCGAAAAGCCACATTTGTTTGGAAAAGCTCTTAAAATGTACTGTGGAATTGGAAAAATCTTGCTACTGTGATAATTGATAGCGTTAAAAATCCATGAATACTAAAACCGAGAGATTTGATGGGGAGGAAGAGGGTAAACATGCAATTTTCTTTTTGTTTGCTGCATCTTTATTCATTTTTCTGTTGTGGTGTTTTGTACTTACTGTTCTATTGATTAGCATAATGGCAGCATTATTGTGTGCTGCTTTAGGGACAGCACATTGTGTTCTCTGGAACAGGGACTGTCTGGACTGGGGACAGGCATGCCATGTCTTCTGCTGGGCATGGAGGAGGCTGAAATATGCCTATGGATGAGGAGACATCGGCACGTTCTGTTCAGCTCTTGCCCAAGAAGAGAAATGGATCACCTAAAAAAACCTGAGGACTTGGAGGATGTTGTCATTTTTGGAGGTAATTGAAAAAAAAATATATATATATATTTTATATATTTCTTTATCTCTCTCTCTCTCTCTCTCTCTCTCTATATATATATATATATATAGAGAGAGAGAGAGAGAGAGAGAGAAATGTATTTTGTATATATATATATTATATATACATATATATTGTATATATATTGTACATATATATACAATATATATGTAACATATATTGTGTACATACAACGCAACATATATTGTGTACATATATATTGTACATATATATATTGTAATATATTTTGTATATATAATATTGTAAATATATATATTATTCTCTCTCTATATATTCTATATATAATATATATATATATATATTATATATAAATATATATAAAAAAAGGAAGACCTTTACTGAGCAGAGATAGATGAATGCATCACAACAGGGCTTAAAGCCTGTGCTGACAGTACTAAAAACCATGGGCTGTGGGTCCACACATTGAGCGGCCATCACAGAGCAGCAAATGTTGGATTGCACATTGGTTCACCTGTGGTGATGTGTTTGCTTGCACTGCCTGTGAGAATGCAAAACTGTTCATCTGGGTTTCACAACGGAGTTTTACATCTGTATGTCTCATCAGGAAGACACTAATTTAGTATGAAAAGGTGCCAGTCAGCTCCTGCTCGCATCCTATGGGAAAGTCTGCACCTAACAAAGGAGATGTTTTGATAGCTTGGCTTTGCTTTCTTTTTTTTTTTTTGGCCTTTGGTATTTTGGGCTTTAGTATGTGTAAAGATAATTGCATATCTGCTACTTGCAAGGATTCCAGACTATACTACTACTTTATATGCTTCCTTCTCCTCACTTTTTTACTTTTAGAAAATCACCTTGCAGCGAGTCAGTAAATACCTGTTGTTGGTTCCAGGGCACGGTTGTTGTTTTTACGGGATGTTTGGTTTTGTTTGTGCTTCAAACAGAAAACTGGGATTTCCCACAAATCAGAACTTCCAAGGGTTGACCACATGTAACACGAGACAGTAATTCCTTTAGAGATAATATGTACCTGTCATCAGCTTATTTTAGAAAAGCATTAGCAGTTTAAAAAACAGGACAGATACTTTCTAGGCGGTGATCAGCCTTTAGTAGCTAATTGCAGCATGTTTAAATGCATCTCCTTTTTTGGACTGCCCTTTCTTTGAGACAGATCAAGCTTTAAAGAAAGCAGGAGGTATTTTGGTCACTTGGTTGTCCCTGGGCTGCTCTGCTGTAGGAGCAGAGGATGTCCCTTCCCACCCAACCCATGGCCAATGGATGGCCTTTGCCATCTGCTTCCAGCAGCAGAGGTGGCACTGGGCACGGTGTCTTCTGTTCTCCATTGACTCAGGAATGCAGCACAGGTATGGAACACAAGTCAGTGAAAACATCCAGGCATTTTAACCTAAAAACCACACTGCTGCTGGTACTGGGGCCACCTAGCAGTGTTGTCTGTATCAGTCCTCTTCTCTCTTTCTCCATACGTAGAAAAGTTTGTTGTTTCTTTAATGGGGAAGAAACTCCCCAAAGCTGAACTTGTTTGCAGCATCCCCAGGGAAACCTGTGAGCTGTGCTGGGTGTTGGATGCAGAGATGGGATGACTGATTGTGATTACAGGATGCACATAAGGACGCTTCCAATTCTGCACCTTTAGGTCTGCACAGGAGTTTAAAACTCAAGTTTCAGGTTGGTTTTCAAGCTTTCACTCATTTAAGTTTTGTTTTGCCTTTTTTTTTTTTTTAAGTCTTCGGTATGGTACAGTAATAAGATCAACAAAAGCTGGTTTTCCCCATATGCTGAAGTGTTGGAGGTATGTAATGTGTCAGTCTGTGTTTTAAAGTGGAAAACATTTTTGATATGAGACTGCTGGAATATCACTTTTCAACATGCTTTTCTTAGAAATCAAATGATTTCCTTTCAGCCCAAGTTTTTTATATATATATATTATATATACATACATATAAAATTATTTATATTTATATGTATTTTTTTTCTAGATGAAGCCTAACATAAAGTGCATAAATATGCTTTTATATATATATATATATATATATATATTTATCCAGTGTGGTGGTACTTAAATAATGTCCCTCACAATACACACTGCAATGGGAAATAACATAAAAATAAAAGCATATTTATACAAGTCATGCTAGGCTTCCTATAGAAAAACATTACCTGAATGCTCTTCTGTAGCATCTCAGCTGCAGCATTATGACACATACCTTTCTTTGTACAAGCAGTTCCTTCTGCTGCATCAGGAAATAATATTGCCATTGCAAATACAAAACATATTCTAATTTTTGTGAAATCTTGTAAGCACTTCCCTGCATTTGCTTTATTTTTTTCTTTATGCTATAATGTCACAGGTTTCACTTCCCAGATTTCTAATTATTACTCCAGTGTACACATGCTAAGTGGTGCCATTAAACATTTGAATTCCTGGTGCAAATAGCTGCGAGGTAATTTTCAGTCATTTAATTAAGTCATTACCTTTGACTATTTACAATTTCACCTTTTCAGTGGTTATCAGAACGTCTTTGATGCACCATGATCACTTGCTACTCTAAAAATGGAGTAAGGGAATTCAGGTCATACTCTGCTGCATGCAGCGGTGTCCCTTCCCCCTTCCCATTTAATGCACACATTACTGTTGCTGGGAATGAGTTGAAGCATTTTAAATACAAAATATCTCAACCACTTAAAGATCTTCATTTAATTGTTCTCAATGTTACCTGAAAATTTTGTTTTGAGCCTCATTTCCAAACCTAGGATCAGCTGACATCCTCCTGCTGTAGCAGTTCTCCACAGACAGATCACCTGTGGCAATGGTGTGGCTGCTTGTGTTCTCTTGTGCTTTATTTTGCTATCCATCAACAAATTACCTATGGTTTATCTTTAGTTTATCTGTAAGCATGAGTGCTATGTTGCTAAAATGAGGAATAAGTGGGAAAATTAAATACAATTACTGAAATGATATCCAAGGTTCTATTAATGCGTTTATTTTTGCTTAAAAAACAAACAAACACAAAACTACAGGCATTGAGGAAACTAGCCTATGTAAGGTAAGAGCTTCTTCCTCCTCTGTTCCAACTGGTATCTGAAAGTTATTTCTATTACAGCATATGTGAAACAGTGGTGTTCAGCAGTGCTACTGAGAAGGTACCAAAGAGATCAGACGTAGCGTTGGCACACACCAAAGAGATGAAGTTCTGTCTTCATGTCTTCAGCTGACTAAAGGTGAAGTTCTATATCAAAACTAAGAAACCCAGAGCAATGTTTTAGAAGTTAAATACATAACAGTAGTAAATATGGAAAATACAGTTGATAAGCAGAGCAACGAGGCAAAAGAAAATAAGTATAATAGTTGATTTTTTTTTTTAAATGTTAATTCTTTGTCATGCTTGGCTTCCCCCCACCCCTTCCATGTAGTGTGTCTTCAGTCTAAGCAGTACCTGTATGCAACATAGTGAGATGGTACTACCTTACATGGCATAGTTAATGAGTTAATTAATCGAAAAGGCAGTGACACTGGAAGGCCTGATATCTGCATCAGCATGTGCTAGCCACATTGTCTGAGGAGAACGAGGTCAAAAATACAGTTTTGAGATACATACAGTACTTCTTCACGAAGAGAACTTGTCCAAAAGAAAGACATCCTCTTTCAGCACAGATTTCTCGACGATTTCAAACAGTAACGTGAAAACTGAAATTACAGTACGACTGCTAACGCTGAGAGATACTTTGGTAAATACCACTGGGTGCAGATATCAGGCATTTCACCATGTTCCAGATGGCTTCCCCTGACGTACGTAGTCAAGAGGTTTGCTGTGAACTACTGAGATTGAATTTTCTGTACATTTGATTTATCCATGAGAATCAGCGCTCCTTACAGATCAAAACTAAACACCCTATATAGGACCGAGAGAGCGGAGTTATTCAAGTTCACTGAAATATTACAAAAAAAAAAGGCTTCCTTTTTAGGAAAACTCAGCTATGGTAAAAATATCTACTACAGTGCACTGCACTGTAATAAATATTCAACATAAATTAATAATTTACAAGTACCTGAGCAAGTATACAGAGCACCATAGCACAGCACAGCACCAAAGGCAGTAGCTCAGAACTCTTAAAAAATAATGCTGTTTTAAACATTAAAAAGTCTAAGTATTGTCATAAAAATGAACTCCGGCTGGAGTTGAAAGATAGTGCAAACTTCTGTCTTCACTTTTTAAAATAAAGGTGTCTGATTTCCTCCTCACTTCACATCAGCAGCAGCATTGCTGGACCTGGGTACCGGCGGTGGATGCTTGGGAGCAGGTCTGTTGGAAAGAGAACAGCAAATTGTTACTTCACTTCAAGCAATGTGCTGGAACACGTGAAGAACAATGGTAGCACCTCGTGGTGAGAGGTGCCCAAGCTGACTTTGGGCAATACTGTGGGGCTGCTGTGCTGAGACAGTCACCCTATGTACCACCACGCACTCCACAGGCACCTGCATCGTGACACACAAGTGGCACAGCAGCCTCCTCCTCTGAGCTCAGGTGTGAATTGCTGCCTGGCCATGGGATAAGCTCAGTGTTTAAGGTATTGTCCTTTGTTTTTCAGTGCTCATCAATTTTGCGCCCTTTCTAAAATACTACTCACAGAGTCAGCAGTTGGTTTGAAACAGTGGAAGCAGTCAGCTGGCGCTGCTATTACTTTCAGATTACCCTACTAGAAGACATAGCCTGGAGCTTAATCAAAGCACCCTCTTAAATCCTTTTGCTAGAAGTATTAGAAAGCTAACTTGACTCTATTTTCTGAGCAATGTTAAATGCCTCAGTAGAGGAATTCCTATGGCTTAAAATGCTACTTTTATCTTCCCTACAGGTCACAGAATCACACAGGAGTTGCAGAATCGTAGGGGTTGGGAGGGACCTCTGGAGATCATCTAGTCCAACCACAAGTATGCGCAGGAATATGAAGAATTCTGAGTGAGAAAGTAAGAATTACCCTTATTTTTAACAATTTTTTATTGTTATTATTATTAGTATTTTTTCCTAAGGCAAGATGATGCTCAGATAATGTGGTAATTCTGTCTTCCTCACAGTGCAATAATGTGGTACAGTATCACTGCATGATGTTTTTGGACAGCTGGGAATAGGAAAGGATACTCTAGGAGAAATAGGATGGGGTTCCATGCTGCTCAGACCTATGGTTTGACTTACAGCTAAGCTGCCTCTTGCACGTATTTCTTTAGGGGCTGTGCATGGATTAAAAATAATCTTGTCATATAGTTTTATCAGGCAAAGAGTCTAAACTGCAGCATTCTTTTGTCTAGGAGTTTTTATAAGTAAAAAAAAAAAGCAGCCAGAAAGTTTTCATTTTTTTCCTCTGTGATGAAGTACAACTAAAAATCTTTGCTGCAACTCTTCCCCCCCCTTTTTTTTCCTTAGCTTCCTATCTAATTTTTACTTACTATGTCTCTTTTTATTTACATGTATACTTATATAATTGTAAATATACCAATAGGCTCTTTCCTGTATAATGGAAGTCCTGCATTTCTCATCCTTTCATCTTGAGTGATACTGCACTTCATTACAATTATGGGATGGATTACCTTCTGATAGCTGTGAAATATAAAAATAATGACAAAACCTCTTTACAAGCAGTGCCTGCCTGTAAAATATTTTTGATTTAGTGAAATAATCCATACACGAAACTTGCAAACTTGCATGTGTTGTTGAGGCTTTAAATCTTGATTACGCTTCTTTCCTCTGCAGCTCTGCTAGGGATAATCATTTCACTTCTGGATTGATTTTTACTTTTTTAAACAACAGCTTTCAGATGCATGTGATGCTCTTGGTGAACAGTTGGGGTATTGTTTTTGGATGATATAATGTTCTGCTGTGGAATGCGCGAACAGAAACCTGCTTTTGTTGGTGTCTGACTTTAAGAGCAATGTTCAGTTCCCAGCCTAATGCTGTAGTGGGATGGCTGAATAGGACTTCTCTGCAAGAGGTTATTTCTATCAGAAATTGGTGCTTATTGACTACTTTCTCTTACAAGGAACAGCAAGTAGTAATTGGGCAGTCAGACCTCCATATGTATCATGAATGCTCTTAGTCCTGTGGCATTCAGTGCAACTGTGCCAATACACTCTTGGTGGGAATCCCTGGCCTTCTGATGAGCAGATAGAAGATGCTTTTTGTGTATCACTCAGTTACTGCTCCTCAGAGCACAGAGGCTCTGCTCTAAGATATTTCAGACCTGTCAGTGCTGTGCTAAGTCGAGCCATGGTGAGGAGGAGAACCAACCTTACAGGAGCAATGTGAGGCAGCGCTTTCGTGTGTCCAAGCCCTGGGGTGCACGCGCTGTTATAACGAGCTTTGTTCAGGGGATCTGCTGGTAGAGGCTTCTGAGGAGGGTTTGGCTTGTGGTTTTCCTACAGTAAAATAGAAATTCATCGTATTAGTCTTTAAAGCTGGATTTATCATATCTTTGCTCTAGGTTGGTGGTTGCTAGGTTCAGCATAGTTGTAGATATATTTAGGTGAGCGTATTGTAACCTATTTCTAATAAGTAGGCACCTATGTTTTAAAGAAAGTTTTATACTTTAGGGATTTGTTTTTTTTATTATTCTTTATTAGAGATAGTATGTGCATCGAGATTGAAATTTCAGATTATTTGGTGGTAGAGGAAGATCAACACACAGAATGAATGCATACAGTTGTAAAAGAAGATATAGAGAAAAGTGGCAGAACTAGCACTAACATCAAATAATTAATAATTTAAAATACAGTCTTAGATGAGCATAGGAGCAAACTGCTCAATTCCAGTTTGAACTGGGAATGTCTGTGACTTTTTTTGCTGTTGTTTAGAGATGCTGTTGTGCTTTCATTTAGTGGAATTACATGATTCATTAATAGGGAACAGAAGTCATCTGCTGGCAGACATGAGCTCATGTCTCTTCTGTGTGGTCCCTGAAGCCCAGCAAACAGGGCAGGGTGTCTACTTGTGGTCTTCATTAAGAAGAACTGGGGCAGATTAACTCTCCAACATACCCCAAATCTCCAGCTCCATCTGCAATGGATCTCACCATGCTTTCTCTAAAAACACTGCACAGAGTAACTTTACCAGTTACAGTAAACTAACAGTGAAAGGTTGACCAAGAAGAAACAAGAGCTTACAGGCATAATTTAAAGATTCCTTGAAAAATGTAATCAAAACAGACTCCTAAAGGCATGAGTTACTCATGAATAAAACATCAGTTTTCACCATTCATTTTGAGCATCCCTTTGTTTTCTTTCTTTTTGTGACAGATGTTTTACTCTTTCAGAAAGGAAACACAGGGTGACTATTAGTAGGCATTCTAAGAATGGATTGAAACTAAAGAAAGTAGGGAATGAAAGATATTCTGAGCAGCACAGAGCAGCCAAGGACTAGTGGGGCTCTATCACAGAACCATTAAGGTTGGAAAAGAACACAGATCATCTAGTCCAACTACTGACCTATTGCTACCCTATCTACTAAACCAGGCTCCCTCGTGCCACATCAGTTGCTTTTGTTTTTTATCCAACCATTTTCTTTGGAAGAAAGCTGGCTGGAATGGCTAACTCACATGTGCTGAGTTTGGACAGCCCAGTGTCTGGACTTGGCCAGGGAGTGAGCATCTTCTGTGGCTGAGAACGAAGGTAACCTTGAATGCCTTACCCAAGTGAATTCTTTTGGTTCCCTTAGCTCCTCACATGAATGTTTATTCTGAAGATGCTGACCCATCACTCCTACTACAAGGGTAACTTTGATGGGTACCAGCCAAACACCTGATTTCATTTCCTGATCAACCTAATGGGGCTGGGAGATAAATACTGACAGTGAACCTGGCCCCTTGATTAAGTATGTTTGTATTGTGAAAGCACCCGAAAGTAGAAGCTGTTTACTAGTTTAGTTAAATATTAAATATTGTTAAATATTAAATATTGTTAAATATTAAACTTGGCAACAGTTCATGTGCTGCTGCTTTTGTTTAGTTTATTATTATTATTTTTAAAACTATTTTAATTAAATCTTTAAGGGAAATTTACTATGAACTAATAATTCATTCACTGCTGTCTCAATAGCCACTAGAGGGGAAGAGACTTGTCTTAAGAGCTCACCTTGTATGTTGAGTCTTATTTACCCACTGCTCTCAGCCAGAGGCAGCAGGAAAGGAGCTCGTGTGCAAACACCTCTCAGAGGAGAGAAGCTGAACAAGGGAGATAGAAGCAACAGAAACAGTGAATGGTTTGGGGTACTCTTCTTCAGCAGTAGGCTTCAAGGCTGAGCGCCTGGATGATTGGTATTAATGATGTAGCAATGATTTTTGAAGTGCTTCCTCTTGCCCTGTTGGATGCAGTTCCAAGCAGTGGGTGCAGATGCAATACTTCAGGTAGCATCTCCATAAATTAGACCCAAACTATTCTAAAGCTAATTTACAGGGGGTAAATAACTAAGAAAAATGTTTTCTTCCCATGCAGTCATTTCCTCATCCCTAGAGTATAAAAAGTAGTTGTTTATTTTTGACAATCTTGAATTATGTTATGATTTTGAAAGAATGCATTCTTACTTGTTCTAAGTTGCCTTGAGTTGATTCCATGTTTGTCTTGCTTCTGTTTCATACAGCAATTGAAAATTGAAAACATTGTTATTTAGCTTGATGGAGTTGCAATTAATTTCAGCTGCTAAGCTGAAAAGCTGCTTTTGCAGTTTCAGTTCTGTCAAGCTTGGGTAATGATGGTGCTAGAGAGCTAGCATTCTGCTTTGTGGGATTTGAAGAAGTGGGCGTGTACATAGGAAGAATAATTGTAGTGACTGCATTTGGTCACTTGCATTTGCTGTGGCTGGCTGGGGCAGATGTCCGAACATACTGAGACACAAACAGTTCCTTTTCCATGAAATGCCCTTTCTCCTGCTTCCCTAGTGCTAGTGAGGGCTGGCTTGTATAGTGCTAGAGGAACTGTTTTAGTGAACTATTTAAGGAATAGAACAGCACTTGCACTTAAAATACTAATTTTGACCAATGTGAAATATGCAGAGTGTTCTAAGAAATGCAAGGGAACAAGAAGTGAAACCATCAGAGCAAAAGACAGCACCAGCCAGTACTGGTCCTCATCTCCCATAAAACCTATTTTTGAAAGAATCAGTATTTCCCATTCCCTTGAATGGGAAAATAAATGACGAGCAGGATGGAAAAAGGAAGAAGAAAGAAACTGAATATTCTGAAAAATATTAATAGACTGTCTCTACTTTTAAAAGTGGACCGAACCCAAGTGATTCAGTGTTCAGACATCCAAATATAAACCTTCTACACTCTCTACTGCCATAATATCTAAACACAGTGGCATGACAGGTCAGCATTGTCTTGTCCCTTTTTTACTTCTTTGCTCATTCTGCACCCATCTTGCAAAGCACTTCCAAGTCTACCTGCCAACCCCCGAGAAAGTGCCTTGGGACAAGCTCACAAGGTTGATGCATGAAGAAAGCACTGTCCCCGGCCCTCATAACCAGCTTTCTAGTGGGCACAATCCATCAAGCCACAGCTGTTTGAGTATGGGTTTGAGGTAAGTAACTGCACAAAGACCAACCTGCTGCCCATTTAAGATAGCTTGGTGATAATGACGTGCACTTCATTTTAATCTTGTAGTTTATCTTAAACAGCAAAATGTCTATAAAACAAAACTAGCTGCATGCCTGACTCCTTTCCTAAGACTCAATCCTGTTACAAATGTGACCAAAAAAGAGAAAAGTTAGTGACAAGAAAAGGGCAATGTGATATAGACAAGTGCACAGACAACTCCATCTACCCTGAACACTGCCTTGAGATACATCTTGTTATATACCAGCTCTACTTAAACAGTGGAAGGAGAGGTAGGTGTACGTGAAATAGAAGAAAGACTTCTGCTTGTCCACACTTGAGATCTGTGCTCTGTAACCCAACAAATCACATACCCTTCAGAAGAACTGAACTACAAGCTAATATACGTTTTGTTTCTGGGCAAAAATATTTGTAATTTGACTAGTTCAACTATATTATTACATTTGTCACTTTCCTAACAGCCACTGTAGCTTCCCCTCTGGCTAGACAGGACAAGTCCGGGTCCAGCCATGACATGAAACTCGCTTGCATTGCTGTGTCTCCTGAGAGATGGAATGTTGAGCTTGGTGCCTCCATTGGTGGAAACAAATACTGCCTTCCTGAGTACAGTGGGATTTTAAGGCATCATTATAATTTACACCCTATTCCTAATGCAAAAAGTACAAAGACTAGACTAGGGATAAAGGCAAAGGGGAAAGATGTGAAAACCACTTCATTCCTATTTGTCATAGGTGGATATTCATACACTCAATGTCAGACAGAAGTTGAAAGGAACTGCATGGTTACCTGGGAGAGCCTGAGCGTGGGGTTGGCAGGAAGGGGCCTTTCAGGCCCAGCTTGGTGGCAGGGTGGCTGGGGAAGGGGCGGCAGGACACGCTGAGGGGTCTTCAGCTGTGGCAGATGGTGTGTCTTCACTGGGTCACTGATGTCAACGATCTGATAGGGCAGCGGGCGCCTTGGGCCATCTCTCTGCAGAAACCAACAGTCGTAAACTTCGGGAGCTGACACAAGAGCTACAGCTCTAAAACTCTGAGCTAATATACTATCATACGTTACTTAAAAGTTATGTATCTCATTTAACCACTTACTTTTGGCATGTTTGTATTTTGTGGCTTCATGATGAGATTTTTACTGAGAGACGTGGTACGAACGTGATTGGGCTTGGATGATCTGGAAGCTCTCGCTGGGCTCACAGACCTGCAATACAAGTATATACATAGTAAAGACAACAGTCTGCTTCATGGCATTTTCTTTTAAACAGTATTATCTCTTCAGAATGGGATTTCACAAGGACTTGCTGACTTTTTACAGTAAACAAGGAAAGTAAAGATTCTCTAGTGCTCCTGCAAGAATAAAAATAAATATTGATTTTTTTTTTTGGAAATCAGTAGTCTGTTAAATTAGCTCCTGCAATCTGTGGCAATGCAGCTTTGCAACGCCCAAGAGACTCTGTTAATGAATCTAGCATTTAAACAGTAATGACCTCAAATATGAAAGTATCGGCTCGCTCGACTGAGCGTAGATAAAAGGCCATGCAATGTAATGGAACTGTTTGATGCAAAAGAAAATAAAAGTAAGACTTCCTTCAGTTCCAAATGTGTTTGTGTTTTTTTTTTTTTAATCATGAAATTAGAGGTATGCAGGCAAACCAAACCTCGCATTATCACTGACAATCAGTGACGTTTAACTAAATAGGAAAAACACTGCTGCTAACACTGGGTGAATATTTCCAAGGCTGGATCTGTGTAAGATAAATGCCGAGATGAGATTTGCTGTGTTCACAGTTATTTGCTACTCATATCTTTAAAGATAATAATAGTAGGGAGCATAATTACAGAAACCAGTCATACCTTAATTTCTCTATTGTTGTCTTCTTACTTGTAAACAGCCATCTCATGAGAGTCTTCCTTTTCAGATACGTGACTGACCCAGCAAAGGTAAGGCACAGAATGGTGATCAGCACTCCTACGGTTACACTCTTATTATCTGCAACAAAACGCAGCCAGTTAACTTCTACCAAGAGCCATCTGTACTGAAACTTGCCCTGTACTGCTGCAGCCCAGCCCCGGTGACTGCTGTTACAGAGTGCTCTAAGCTGTGAAGTGCAGTGCTGGGACCTAAGTGAGGCTCAGCAGAGATGCAAGCCCTGGCTGGATGACTTCCAGCTAGAAGCCAGCCTTATTTTTAGAAAGAGGTAAGCAGCAGCTCCGATACTGATGGCTATGTGATGTGATCATCGCCCAGAGGAGGGGATAGTGTGGTTCTGCAGGACTGCTGACCTAAAAGTGCACCCTCCCACAGCAGGAGATGCATATTTAAACTTTGCTCTGGTAACCTATCATCACTGTCTCAGCTTTATCCTGGTGGAATTTTGGTCAGCTGGCTCTCACCCTGTACCAGGGCAGGGGAACACGGTCAGCAGCAACGTGGGACCTGCTGGGTGTGAAGTGCTGCAAGGCAATGCCATCCCCCACCATTTCTAGAAGATGAATAAAATTATTACATTGTGGTCATGCAATTTAAATTAACTAACTTCTCTACTTAGCAATTAAATATTTAAGACTTCTTAATAAGAAAAATACACGGTCAAACACCTGGCTTTACTCCCGAGTCAGCTGGGAGAAATCAGTTAGTAAATGCTAATGAGACCACGTGCTACGTTTGACAAAGATAAATGCATTTTATTGAGCTAATTCTTCAGTAATTTGATTTAGAGATGTGCAAACTACTCAGATCATCCCAATCACCCTGTCAAGAGCTCATATTGAAATCCAAATGTCAAGGATAGAGAATTAGGTCCTCTAGCAATTTCCATATTTGTTTATTCCTGTGTTATTAAATGCGGTGCTGAGAAAAATGGTCCAAATACGACACTGAAAAGTTCTCTGTTAAACTGAAGCATTAGCTTCTGAAACACAAACTGCAAGAATTATAAAAGATAACCTGTATTTATCTGCAGTTGGCGTTGCCTATGCAGCACGTTATTGCAATATATTTGTAGCTCCCTAGATACTTTGATACAAGATAAGCTGAAAAGGGAACACAATGCTTTAGAGCAAATCTGAGCAGAAGAACATTTAACACACAGGTAGTCACACTTGTTCAGTGCCTGAGCACTGCTGCTTTGCTATCTTACCAGCTGGTAGGTATTTAAAAAAAAAACCACCACAACCATTCAGCAGAGGAATCACAATGTGCTGCTTTGTCATGGAAATGACAGTGATGTCATAAATCCAACATTGCGATTCAGTGCGGGATCTGCAGTGGAGAGAATACAACCCATTTTGGTTTTGGGTGGCATTATTCATGTGAAAATGGGCAGATCACTCTCCAGCAAGTTTGAGGTTATATATGGATATATGAGCAGGCTGCTGGCCCAGTCACTTGCACTGACATAAATCAGAAATATCTCTATGGAAGTCACTAAAGTTACAGGACTGTGGAGAAAAATTGGCGAGTGATGATTATCAAATCCTATAAACTTGCACTACGTGTAGAAATAATTCCTTCTGAGGCTGGCCAGAGATGGAGGGAGATACTAATGCCAATGTTCTGCAGCCTGAACAAGGGGAAGCTGAAATACAAATTACAGAAAATCACTCATCCTACTGCTATCATATGGGAAGGGAATTTCTGCTTAACTTGCAGAAGCTTTCCACAAAATATAGTTAAAATCCGATACAATCAGAAATCGCCTTTGTTCCACAATGCAGAAATATAAAAAGAATGAAATCCTTCCAGAAGCACAGTATCAGATAGACTTCTGTTTTTTCCATGCACAGAAATGCTGCACGTCTCATCTTTGCAGCTTCGGCCAGTACCACATCCTGCACAGTTTGGGGAGCCACTAAGGCATGAAATCATTGGAAGGCTTTGGCTGGAAGGGATATTAAAGCCATGCATGCCTCTCTGGGCAGCCTGTGCCCTCTGAGTAAAGAATTTCTTCTTCACATCTAACTCAACTTGATCATATATCTTGAAAAGAAAAAAAAAGAAAGGAGACGAGACTCACCAGGAATACTGTGACTTCAGTTAAGCAAGAAGAGTCACGCACGCAGCTGGCTTTGCTTCACCAGATTTGCAAGTTGGTACCAATGCATTTAGAATAAGCTGTTTTCCTGACTTCCTGCAGTCTTGCAAGCTCACTGCTCGCAAGGTGACATTGTGCATTTCTGTTCTTTATCACGGAAGCCAGAGCTAAAGCATGAATTATTACCCACCTGCTTGCCTGATGGGCCCGCTGTCCACGCTGCCACCAAAGCCTGGCTTGTCACAGTATGGAGGAGCCCAGTCAGCCTCACAGTGACAGTTCTTCTTGTTGTTGCAAACCTTCAAAAGAAAAGACAGAGGGCCTAACATGAAAAAGATTCTGCTGTGTAACTGGGAACAGCACCAGGCAACAGTGCCTCTTCATCAGCCGGTGACACAGCTGAGCGAAATAAAGCTCGTGTCACAAAAGATATGTACTGATATTTGCTCCTTGACATAGCTGGGATGGCACAAAGCAACTCCAAATACAAGGGGAAGAAAAAAAAAAGTGTTATTATTTATGTAGCAGGTAATGGTTTGAGTTGCATCAGCTGACAGCTCCAATAATAACCACAGTAAGGATAATTAGACACCTCTTAAGCCTTATTCTCTCTTTGCTTCCAGGAGCAACATTATCTGCTTTCTAACTTCTGTTCCTTTTGCCTTCACAGGAAGAGGAGCTGCTCTGTGTTGTTAACACCCTTAAAGCTTTGTCAGCTCACTTGATCTCTTCTATCCATCAAGGTCTCATACCAGACCACATGCTGATTTCTACACCGCTCAGACCCCCAACTCTGAGATGCAGCAGTTGCTGGAAGAACACGTGAAACTGGATGCAGGGCAGTGGAAACCCTCCCTCTAGTATCATATTTGTGTGACCCATAGAGACACACAGAATGATTGGAGTTGGAAGGGACCTCTAAAGGCCTGCAGTTAATGGGGAAACCCACAGCTCCATCATGTGCTCAGAGCCCATCCCCTGACCTTGGGTACCTGCAGGGATGGGCACATCCACCTCCCTGAGCAGCCCGTGCAGTGCCTCACTACCATTACTGTACAGAACTTCTTCCTTATATCGGATCTAAGTCTCCCCCTCTTTAGCTTGAAACCATTTCTCCTTATCCTTTCACAACAGACCCTACTACAGAGTCTGTCCCCTTCTTTCTTTATGGCCCTTATGATCTGCCACCACCATGGGGAAAACACAACAGATCAACAGACAGATTTATGAGACACCAGTTAGTTCATGGGAGTTCACAGATACTCATTTTCTGGCAAGGTCAGCTGGCAGGCTGTCAGAAAGACCATACTGGCTGCGTCTGCTGAGTATTAAAACATCATGCACGTAGCTTAGCTTTGCTATGGTCATGTAAAATGCAAAAAGAAATGATTTACTTTTCAAAAACAGCAAGACAGTTGAAAATACCATTTGTTAAGTTTTTTGTTTCTTGTTTTTTTAATTGCAGATCTACAGGGGATCCCCTCCACAGTTCCGTGATGTCCTCTCTGGCTCCTTGGGAGTCCCTGTAGGCTCTCCATAACGCAGACATAAAGATACCCCCCTAAGCTGATGGTTACCCCAGCATAATGGTAAGATGCAGCACCACCAACACTGCAGTTCTATGAATTCAAAATGATAAGTTACAGTAAATTAAAATCCCTTCACAGGAGAGGACAGAGAATTGTCAGAGCTTTTCGCAGAAACAAACAGATCATTAGAAAATCAAGGTTAATAAGGCGTATCTTGACATGATTAGCATTTTCATAAAACTAGCTTTCAGAAGACTTTTCTCTGACTGGTTGATTTTTCATTCTGTGTCACCATACCATTCGATTCATCAGTATGATTTTACTTCAGTACTTTTGGAAATACTTTTTTCAAATATCTTCATTCAAATGCATATTTTAGCTTTGCTGGGCCCACATAGAAACTGTCTTTTTTGAAATGTTAATGGAAACTCTTCATGAAGGAAGGTTAGACAAAATTTCTTTGAAGATGACAAAATTCTTTTTTTTTTATCACAGACTGTTAATTAAGAGCAAGATAATTACTAACTGATAAATATTCCTTTGTTAAATAAAAATAATTTCACTTCTATTAGTTCATATAAGGGACACTGAAAATTGAAATACATAAGAAAAAAGTACTGCAATGACTTTGACTGATGTATTATTATTCCTTGGAGACTTTCAAGGCAAGGCTGGATAAGGCCTGGGCATCCTGATCTAGCTGTGGGTGTCTTTGTTCATTGCAGGGGAGCTGGACTAGAGGACCTTTAAAGGTCCCCTCCAACTCTAAGGACTTCATGATTCTTCTTTGTAATTATAGAATAGAATCATAGATCTCAAAGGCATTACATAAAAATCATTTCTTGTCCAGCGTTCATTGACTCTAAAAAAAAAAAAAAAGGGGTTCTTATAAAATGCTTACTCCCCGTCCATGGCACTTTGTCGCACACTTATGCACACCAAAAACACTGGTATTCTGGCACCGGCGATTAAGGCAAATCTGCAAAATAAGAAAAGTGGAATTATAATAGGAGCAGAACTGCTAGTGATCATCATAGAAACCTTAAGGCTGGAAAAGACCTCTAGGATCCCCCGCCCACCTCACCATGCCCATGTCCCTCAGTATCACATCTGCACAGCTCTGGAGCACCTCCAGAAATGGTGACCCCACCACTCCATGGGCAGCTGTGCCAATGCCAGACCACTCTTTCTGAGAAGAAATTTTTCCTAATGTCCGACCTAAACCGTGCACTGCATTCTCTCTCCAGCACTGTATATCTGTTCACCCGCCAATGGCTATTTTAGCACTTCCAAAGGTCTCCCAGCACACGTGCTGTACTGACAGCATTCCATCGATGAAAATGTAAGGACAGCAACCTTAGGTATTTTGTTCTCTGTAAGTCCTTCTAGACCAACTAGGTCAAAATCTGTGACATTCATATATTACTCTTGGTTAGCACCTTGGCCAATAGTGAGTTTTGACATCATAGCTCACTTTTGGTTTTCTTTCAACACCAATTAAAAACTTCCAGCTTTTTGCCTTTTTTTTTTTTCCAGGACTACGAATGCGTTAAGTTAGGATTTGATTCAGGTCCCCTTTTAAAATTGCGTAGCTCTGTTTATACCAATGGCATGGTACTCATATATACAGTAGTGCAGAATGTGGACCCATGACTGCCTGGATATCCACCTGGCCTCGTTGATACATATGAGCTCATTATTGTTCTTCAGCAGAACCGAGACCTTTCTGACAGTTTTCCCAAGCTAAACAAACTTTGGTGTCAAATATAAAACAGCCATACATAAAACATAATAACAACCTTCTAGGAAATGGAAGAAAACAAACAGTGCGTGTAAAGTATTCAGATGCACAGTTTTTTGTTTGCCAATCTGGAAAACGTTACTCTGTCAATATAGATGGAAACTGGGGCAGAGCAAGATTAGCATCACCAAATAACACCATTGAGCAGTCAGATGACTGATGAGGATGTCAGTAATGAGAAGTTATCCTACTCAAAACTGTAAACAAAGAAGAAATTAGGACTGGAATGACTGTTACTATTCTATATCGACTAAAAGTTAAAGATTAAAATAAAATAAAAAATCACTTCACAATTTTGTTCCTCTTTAACTGTGGCTCAGTTCAGTAGTACTAAAAGTCAGTCAAAATAATTAGCATTAAGCAGGGAAAAGTGTTGAAGGAGACGACAGGGATGCTTAATCAGGGCACTTATCCCCTGAGGAGAAGGAAAAATGGAAAAGAAATTAGAGTGAATTGGCATCAACATGCAGGCATGTAGAGAATATGGTCTGATTACAGCGGTATTCACCATTCAAGTATTCAGAGTGCAGCAGCACACAGAATTCTGATCACATTAAAATGGCTGCGTTGCAAATGGTGCATCTTCAGCTTAGAAAACTCAAGAATATTTAAATTCATATTCTTAATCCATAATACAAATGCACTAATGTCCTCAGAGTAAAACATACAATTTCATAAGTATTCGCCTGTGTATTCTATGTGTGTATGTATATGATTAGATAGATTAGAAAGATTAAATACTCATTAGTAAAACATAATGGGGTGCTTTCCCAGCATTGAATTTTCTTTGAAAAAAAGTTCTGTAACAGACTGACTTAGAAATGTTGTGTAAGTGTTGTTTTCCTGCAGTAGAAGGGGAGCTGCACGAAGGATGTGCTCTCGAAGCACTGTGATGCTCCAAAAGCATTCAGAAATTCAGTGGCTTGTTTGAATCTACCACAGATTATCAAAGCAATTTTTCTCCTCTTTGCCATGGGGAGTAAAGAAACATTCTCCATTTCAGTGGCTCCTGGACTCTTTTCCAGTTCTCTCCCTGTTAAATGCCTGTCTCCCACCTTTCATTCAATCACAGAATGGCTTTGGATGGTTCTCTGTTCCTTTTCTCTACAAGTAAATCCTGTGAATGTGCCATATGAAATTTGGCCTGCGTTCACATCAGGTAACTCACAATGTCTGCAGAATACGATTGCAAAAATCAGTTTTGAAGGCTGAATATTAATATGGGTTAATATTTTTAAAATAGAGCATACAGAAACAGATTTTCATCCAAAAAGGGGTGGGGAAAGGAGAGGCTAATAAGCAGAGCTGACACCTGAAGTGACATTAACGACAATTCTGCAGTGCTGCAGACATTAAGAAAGTTAGCATCACTGGTATAAAAAAAAAAACAACAAAACAACACCATGAAAATAGTAGCTTAACTGCAATACTTCCAAGGTGAATACCATGAGCTTTTCAGAATTTCATAACCTTTTGCAAGGAACCTCTAACCTAACCGGACAGATACTGAGGACTGTCCTAAAGAAAAAGGGTTATGACCTTTAGCAACTTGCAATGCATCTGTAAACCTGTCATCCAGAAGAGCAGTCAGAAGAAGAGCGTAAGCACCTCACGCAGTGAGAACAGGAGAAACGATAAGAGCCCACCAATTCTCTCGTGAAGAATTAAAATGAAGTTCCAAAGCGAACCCCAATCAATTTAGTACAGAATAGTCTGTATCATGAGGGCAGTGACGTTCTCCTTGTCCAAGAGTATTTCAGGTCCTTACTTTTCCATCTTCACACTTGGTTCCTGACAGCACGAGACCAGGGTCAGGCATGTCATCCCCCAGATACACGTGGGTACCACGACACAGGATCTTGCCACCTTCCTGAAGTGGAATATTGGTTTCTATAGAAACAGCATTGGTACCAATTACAGGTCGATTGGCTCCTCCTTGACACTGAATTTTTCCACATTTAGCATCTCTGAAGGAAACAGACAAAAACCAAAGGTGAGTTAACTAACTGCAGATGGCACGAACCCATTCCCACCACCAGCACTGCTGTGCTGGTGAGGAGAGTCCCTACCTGGGCTCACACTTGGCGAAGGAGCTCTTGGAGTCTTTGCCACAGTTGCCGTATGGATCGCCTGCAGAGTTGACTCTCTCAAAGCAGATCCCAGGAGCGGGTTTGGCACCTGAAACAAAACCTAATCAGAACTTTCCTCTCATACGAGGTGTTTTTAATAATTTTCTTTGAGCTCCACCGACGTTTTAAGGGAAGGCGGGATGTGATCTGCATGCTGACGAAGAGCAGCAGAGCCCTTGTGCTGGATCAGCATGCTAATGGAAGGGCCCAGACGCACGTCTTTTCCACAGTTCTTTGTCTCCCTTGGCAGTGCTGAGCAGCAGACAATGCAGGACTTACACTCTTTCCGAGTTTCTAGATGATGGCCCTCTAGTGAATCAGCCTAGGACACAAAAACTTTCAGCAAATGCCAAATCTAATGAAGAAAGACACAGGCCAGCTGGTAAGTGAACTCCCTCTGTTTTACAGGAGTCCGTGTGATTCAAGCAACAGCCCAGGAGCTGAAGCCAATGGAAATAGTTGTCAAGACAAGCCTTTTTAACCGCAGCTCAGAACAACAAGAAATCAGAAAAAATATAAATCTAGTTGCTAACAAGAGTGCCATATGGGCCGTATGGCCATAAAACCACGACGCCTGACATGCCAGCTCGAGCTGACGTGCTGGGAGGAGGAAGGAATCCATGCCTGAGAGGAAAGACTGACCTGAAGGGAGGATCCTTTCTGCCACGGTGGTGGAACTAGGAATCTGAGAAGACAAGCAGCATCTGGTTCTTATCTACTGCAGCCTTCTGCAATGGAGACATACCCAAGCAGCAGAGGAACTTCCCTGATGGGAGTAGTACTGGAAATGTTTGTGCAAACAGATTACTCATCCCCACATTTCAGAAGTCAAAAGGTGCCTATTAGAACACGTATTCTAATCTCTTAAGCAGATTCTCCTGTCCATCTTTTTTTTTTTTTTTTTTTTTTTCCTCCTTTTACCCCCAGATTATCACCAACTATGGGCTATCTTCTTGGGTAGCATCCATACATGCATCTGATGTCTAAGAGGTGGAGGATCTACGTTCGTGCTTTGACCATGCAATGTGTAATTAGCCCCTGCTTTAGAATTTCATTCCTTTATTTTTAATGTGAATGGTAGCTTTTATTTCCAGCAAATAATTGCTGCTCTTTGACAGATTAAAGGGCCCTTTGCTAGGGCCCTTTACTACCCCATATTTTCTATCCATGAAATAATTCATAGCACAGTTGGGTCATTGCCAACAATTGCTAACATTTCATCTACTTCAGTGCACAGACTTCTTCTGAGGAGACAAAGTGGCAAGGATATATATTGGCTAAAAATCTTAGCATTTATCTTCTGGATACATTTTGTACTTTTGATAGAGCAGCCAAACTGAAACAAGAGCAGGCAGCAAATCCTGTGATAGCCTAAAGGCTGAGAGTTTGCCATTTTCACAGTGTTCCCCAATCTTTAACAGAGGCAGAATTAATGTTCCCTTTTTCAGATGTTCCGAGCCACTTGCAGGTGCGTATGCCTGTAACTGGGGATGCAACATATAATCCATTTAAAGGGTCCTGAAGATTTCATTAACAACATTCAAAGAAGAAGGAGGCTTAAAAAAAAAAAGGGGGTCCAATTCCTCTAGAACATACAAATACGTTTGTAAAACTCCCAGTTAGTGCTGCTCTTTTCACTAATAACTCAGAGATTAAAGCCTCAATTAATTATCTGCATTTCACAGTCAGAAGCTTGACTAATACTCCATACTGCCAAGCAGCAATCTAATGCTATTAAGGACAAAAAATTAAAATGTGGAGAGGCTTAAGATGGCACCCTCCTTTTCAGTCTGAGATTTGTACATACTGAAACTGGCAAACCCCAAAAGGAAGGCAAAGAAGGAACAGAATGTGAGCTGCTGGTTCCCTGGAGAGAAGGACAAGAGCCTGAAATTCCTCAGAAGATTATTATCAAGCTTGCTGAGTTCAGAATTTTTCTCAAATCTGGAACTGTTAAAGGGACTCACCCAGGATTTTTTCCCTTCCTTTCATTAGACCACAAGCAGTAATCAAAAAATCAACAAAAGCATCCAGACAAGGCACTGCACAAAAAGCAACAGTGAAATTTACATTTTCAGCATATAGATCCCTCCTCATCTTTCCAGGCCAGGCACATTAACTATTCAGCATGATGCAAACATTAACATGTGCATACACTACTCCAGCTTCAGAATGCAAAGGGAAGGAAGGAAAGAAAAACATGCTGAAAGTGAAAGCCCAAGGAAAACAAATTGCTTTTTTTTTCTCCAATGTCTGTAACGATTGACCTCCTTCAGACCCACCTCACCTCACCAAAGGAGTAAACCGTCCATCTACCATGAGTGTTAGGGGTCTCCTCTTTCCTGCCGCCAAAAACAAAATGCAAGCCTCACATCCTGCTTTTTGACCAATACAATACTTATTTAAAATGGTTGAAATACTGAGATTTTAAGGTTTTTGCCTTCTCTTTCACCTGGTGAAACATTTTATTTTTTGACTGTAGAAGTCAAGCACGTTATGTGTGATGGAGCGCAGCCCACAGGAAGAACACATCTGCAGCATCCTTGCAGGGCTCAGCCAGTGAGCTTTAACTCCAACCAATATTACTTGACAAGGAAATGGGCTTCATGAAGCACAAGGAAACGCTCCCCTGCCAGGCTGAGAGCAGTCTGGGTATGAAACACCTGGTACCCAACGATCAGCTGGGGCCTGGAAACAGAAGTCTAGCTTCAATTCAATTTCATCTCTATCAAACCAAAACACATGGTAGCTTGGGATTCAGACGGCTGTTCCTTCTCTTGACTGGTTTCTCACAGTATTTGTGAGACGGTTTTATAAATGAAAACGTAGACTATAAGAAACTGAACAGATGGAGCGACCAAGTTAAGAGGAGAATTTCAGAGGATGCTTAAGGATGTAAACTGTAATGTTGTGTTCCTGGAGGAAACCCATTTATCATGATTGCAGCACATAAACTGCAGCAGAAAGTCCTGTCTCTCTCTATTCCACTGCCTCTATGGGCAAAGACAAGATGGTTTGCGAAAGATTTCCAGTGGATATTAAGTGTCTTGAACTTGATGAGCAGAGTTTATTTCACTTTGCAGCTGATAATTACAATATCGTCACTCAGCAATTAAGGTTCTGTCGGCCTTTGCACCCTGAGCCTTATTCAGGGGATTAAATCAGCCATTCGAAACTGCAGCAGGTCAGAGCTCAGCACCTCAACTGTCATCCTTTTTTTTTTTTCCCCTCCAGATGTGTGTATTGATGAGTGCGCTCCATCCACCACCAGATTTCATAAACAGAGATGTTCTGCTCTCTCGGAAGCGGTGCAGAAATGCTGCGTCATTTCAGACCCTTGCAGGACCTGCTGCAAGGAGCCAACATCATCTCTCAGAAGAGAAGAGAGAAATTCCTGCGGTGCTGATTGCAAGAATGAAGAAACACCATTTACCAGGCTGTAAGTGGAAACTGAGATGTAGACTCAGGTGCCAATATTGTCTGATTAAAAATCAAATTATATGGTGCGTGTAGGTGAAGAGGGAAAGAAAACCTCACTCATATGGGAGTTTTGTTACTCACAAGCACTGTGACCAACTGTATAAATAAATATAAGCATAAAAACACAGCTCTGCGTGTCATGCGGCTTGCACCTGGATTCTATATCTCATTAAGTCTGTTTTACTGCACCGATGACGCAAAGCAAACTTCCCCAAGCTCCCCTCGGCCTTTCTCTTCATCTTGGTGATCCCTGCTGTTAAGTTTGTGAAGAGCGAGATGGGGCTGAGCTGGTATTTTTGCATTTAAGGAGGATGCGAGCTCTCACTAGCTCTGAGAATGAGATTTAATGCCTTTCCCACCACTACAAGCAAGCACTGGCATTGCCATAAGCCTATGATGATCCAAACAGCTTGATTTCACTGGTTATACACTAAAACACCATAAGATCAGAATCTCATTAAGCAAATTTGCATTCTTGCAAAACAAACAGCCACAGGTTGGTCAGTTAAGTGGGATGGGGAACCCATCTGCTCTGCTTCTAGGGCTGTACTTGGAAAAAAGTGCATCACTGACAGGCCTTTGTAATAAATATTTACAAGAAAATTAAGATTGTTTCCTCCTAAACAAATGGCCATGTCTACATAACAAATTTAAACATCTTCTAATTATTAAGTCGAAGTCTGCCATTGGTTGCCCCAAATCATTGCTTTTTTTTTTACCTTGTGTGAAAAAGCAGGAAAACACAGTGACAAAGCTGTCCTTCTCTTTCCTCAAGAATCACTTTCTCATCCATGGAGAAAACGCCAGGAGCTTAACGCCGATAATCTCCTACTGCTTAATAACCGATAATTTCTCTCTTAAACAGCTTCATCTGCATTGCTATTTGCTCCCCCAAAATCAGATCCCCAGATCAGTGCAATGCCAACATTTTGAACAGGAAACAGGAAAGGTTACTAGTTTTTAGAGTACTCTGAGCTCTCTGGCTTATTGCAGATAGGGAACAGCAAGAAGTATTCCTCCATTTGAACTGAAATTATCTGCTGAAAGTAACAAAGAAACCTGATGAAATGCAAGCACTCCACTCTGGAAACAGATCCCTGCTGCTCAGCCTGACGTGCGAGATCCAACAAAACTCATTATTTTTCTGTGGTGCTAAAAATATTAAGGTTGACGTGTATCATTGGGCATCTCTAAGCCTATGAATAAAGAAAGATAAATAAGAGAACACACTGATAAGGAATTCAATGTGCTGAATATAGTTTTAAGAAAAGTTATTGTGTTTTGTCCTGCATGGCTTTCCTCCTGCTGAGAAGAAGAAAAACAGAATTAATGTAAAGGAATTGGGGCGTGTTTTCTCTTTATGGTATAAAATTTTCACTTAAGAACACACAACTGCTCTTTCATCCAACCTCCAACACACGCAGCTGTTCAAAACAAATTTTAAGCAATTATAGGAATCTAGTAAAAGGTTCAAATGGAACTTTCTCATACAGTGCCTAAAGACAACATCTCAGTCTGTCAAGTCTCTTCTTCAGCAAGCGAGCTGGAAGGAAGCACTTTTCTTATCTGACCCTTCACGCAGGTGAGATTTGGAATCTCTGTTTTCCAGCCCACAGCCCATGCAGCCCATCTCCCCCTCTTCTCACTCTGTATCAGCCAGTCCACGATCCAGCTAGTCAGAAGCATGAGCAGGTAGGAATATTCACAGATATTCAGAACACAGGCCTTGTTTTCTCATGCATGATCTAGTCTGCTTGAAGTCGGAAGGTTTACTGACATGATGTCTAATTCATACCTGCACCACTGAGGTCAGAAATAGGACTTTTAGTTTAGGTTCTGGCATTCTGGTTAAAGTCTGTTGTGACCATTTGAGCTCTGCTCGTAATAAAGTTATTTTTCTTATAAGGAGACCCCCACAGCTGTGTCTGCTGAGGCTCCAGGCACAGCAGTGCCTGCTCAGCAGTCCAGAAGAAAGACAAGAAAGATCTGGGGGAGCTTGGGGGTGCTGGAAGACGTGCTTTGTTCAGAAACAGACCTAACAAGGGAGCTGCAGTAATTCAGCTTCTGACCTTTAGCTGGATTTTTCTCAGCAGCTGAAATTACTAACAGTCCAACTGAAGAACTTTCCATGGCACGGGAAACTGGTTCACAAGGAGGGTTTTGCTTTATACGAGAGAAAACGTCTCTGTATCCATGGGATTACAAATCCCAGCATGACTCAGGCTGGAGGCTATAACTGTACATGCCTGTATCAGCTCTTATTACCTCTATGACACGAGTGGGATTTGGAGGAGTGCATCAGAGGCTCAGTTTGCTCCACGTAGGCAGTTTAGTTATGAGCTGGAACTCTTGCTAGCATGCTCATACGGGTACAGGAGTATTGTACCCATATGCATTGTATCTCTCCTGCTTTCCTTATCTATGGCATTATCTCCTGAGGTGCTCTAACACCCTTTTACAAGTTTGCAAATTGTCTGAGCTCTTGCACAGATAGCAGATAAATCCTTAGTGGACTTCTGATGGGGTCTCTGACCAAGGGAAACATCTGTGTGTCATTAATCAGACTGACACTTGAGTTTTGAAATAGAGCAAAAGACAGTGAGATACTAAATAGAAAGAGGTCAAAGGAGCGGAAAACATTAACGTAAAAGAATCTAGCACTAAATAAATCCCTCTTTAGGGAAGTTCAAAAAGCTTCTTCCATTTGCAAAGTGCAGAGTTAAAACTGGTGTGTCAGGACAGAACAAGGAGGTGAACAGCTTTCCTGGTTACCTGCTGCAGGATAACCCAAGGGCTCAATGAATGAGATTTGTGCAAAAAGTGAGTGAAATCCCATGGGAGATAAGATCTTCTGTTTCAGAGCATCCTCTGCTAAGAGAACTGTTGGGGGGTAGGTTTATAGGGTGACACCAATAGACAGTGTCCACTCAGTGCTACAAGAATTTCACATTCATGAGTTAAGTGCTGAACTCTATTTTTAAGAGGTTGACAGACACGTATGTTCTACGGATGGAGCAATTCAGAGCACAGGTAGAAGCTTACCTACTGGTCTGAGAAGGGATGTGGTTTCCCCCTGTGTCAGGAGCATTCAGCACTTTAGAAGGCGAGACAAGGGCACGTCAAAGTCAGTACTGAATGATTTGCCTCAGCTCACCTGGCCACGCGTGCCGGTGCTGCAGAATGAACCTATTTACTGCTGCTCTCTACCTCCCGCTGCAAAGAATGAACACGACTGCAAATCAAGGGGGAAATGAATCACAAACTGATTCCCTCATTGTTCGGTTCTCTGTTTCAGAGAAGAATAGGCGCAGATTGGTTCTGTATCAAACTCCCCCAAATCCATCCATAATCACACACGACTTCTCCTTGAGTCTGCCTGATGAACAGGACTCCTGGTGCTCAGACTCACCCTGGCCCCAGAGGGTGATGCACTGCTGCTCATGGGTCTGGCAGATGCCGTTGTAGCAGTAGCCATCCACCCCATGGCACGCATGCCCATCGTGCAGGTACACGTTAGCTGGGCAGTGAGGGCTGGCTCCGGTGCAGAACTCTGGCAGGTCACAGGAATTGCTCGACTCTCTGCAAGAAATCCCCGCTGGTTTTAACTGCAAAACAAACAAAACCTTGGCTGCTGTCATGTCAATTAATAGGAGCCATGCGGTGGTGTAACCCACAGAGCCATTGGCTCTGCATTAACTGACTGCAATGGACGGTGTAAAGATTTGGCCAGGTTGCCCAAAAAAAGCTGTGTGCCCCATCCCTGGAGGTGCCCAGGGCCAGGTTGGAATGAGATATTTAAGGTCACTTCCAACATAAGCCATTCTGTGATTCCCCATCCATACGGCTCCACTGAACCTCCCCAGCCCCAGCTCATGGGGACCAACACCCACGTAAGTGTGAAAAAACACTCAAAGTATATAAGTTCATGAAAAACAAGTGGCCACAAGTAGCGCAGGCCTCCTTAGAGAAGTCTGTTGCTCTGCCCCTTCAACAACTGTAAGAGTTTGATCGTTGTTTTTTTTTAAAACTGCTCACAAGAAATGCAAACTCTTAATGGTTAATGGCATAATTTGTTGGTTCTGCACCCTTGCTCACTAGTCTGCAGTTGGGAAGATTATGATATTTTCCTGCCCCACACCAGTGACCATTTCCATCAGCTCACCTTGCAGTCTTCGCAGCAAAGCCCATGTGCACACACTGCTCCTGGCCTCAAAGTGCAGGTAGTTGCATTGCAGCACCGGTTTGTACACTCCTGGATGGGGATAAATTGAAAGCAGACAACTTTCAGTTGCAATGAGCTGTAAATCAAGAGAGGCTGCTTATCTCTGAGAGGTGCTATAGCCCTGCCAAGAAAAGTTAGCCACGAATTCATGAATTATGCATAAAATTCTATAACCTGATCCAAGCAGCCTTGTCTGTCCTTAGATCCTACAACTGCAGTAATTGTAGTAAAACCAGAGAAGCCACTGAGGAAGGCTGGTTTATCCTAGCTATGAATCTAGTCTGAAATATCACGAACAACACAAGTATGCTGCTACCAATCCCCACACAGTAATATGGCATTTTATTTCCAGGAAACCAGTGGAATGATTTCATTGCCTTCAGTGGGGTTCACCCTAGCTGAGGATCCCCAGCTGCAGTTACTGAGCATCACCACTGCAGCTCTCTGCTCTGTGCTATTTGCTCAGCACATTTCTTGCCTTGCGTGGAAGCTGATGTCTGCCACAAAGACAGACAATGACACCACCCCACGTAATCTTCTCTTGGGGTATTCCAGTAACAGAGCTTAGAGAAAAATATGAATTCCATTATTACTTTTACATCCTAATTTCACACTTATGGATTAGACAGTTGCACATGAGCTTTTACGAACCTTATTCTCAGTAGAACGACCTAATAAGAAGTTTCAGAAAATAATGGAGCTGCTTTTCCAAGCTGATATTCACAAGCTGCAAGTTACATCAGCTGTGCTGGAATCTCAGCTCTCTAACAAAAATAGCAGCAGATAAAATTGCTCTTCAGTTGTGTTAAGACGATTTGACTTCACAGGGGATCACTCACAATACAGGGAACGCAAGAAAAATAAATGGGTGAGAATGATGTTCACAGCTCAACTATTTTCTTGACTTTTGTAAAGCTTTCTAACTGGAAGACAGGTCTACTGCTGTTCTCCCAAATAACCAGTGAAATAATTCTCAGCCTTTCCCTGTTTTCTGCCTGAACGTACAAAGATATCTGCGCTGCTCTGAAGCAGCAGAACAACTTCCTGCGCCTATTTTTGATCATGCTGGAAGGCAGCAGGCAACACAAATACTTCTGTGCAGCTGCTGTATTTAAGAAGGAACGTTCCTCCGCCCAGAAGCACATCTTATCAATTCATCTCAACGGCAATCTGAGAAAAGCAGAGTGGAGGAAAGCAACGTCAATCCAATTAAAGTGCTTTGAAAGGGTCAGCTCCTGCACCCCACCATCAGGCCATCCACAGAGCAGCCCAAGGAAAGCAATTGGCATTCCACAGACAGCGTGGGATAAAGACACAGTTTCTTTGAACGACGTTACCGCAGCCTTTCAGATTTCCAATTGCTCTCTCACTTATTACTCATTGCAGCAGATGAGCCTGGTAAATAGTTTTTGTGCCTAGGCTATTAAATTGTCAGGGATGGTTTTAACATAAACAGGCAAGCAAACAGAAAGGGTTCAGGAGGTTTTCGGAGGCTGGAAGAGAAATAGCCACCATCTGAAAGTACTGCTCTCAAGTAGTGCATTAGTATCAGAAAAACCAACAACTATTCTAGCATCCTCTACAGTGGCTTTGGACATCTTGGTTTCACCACCACTTTCCTAAGAACACAAAGTAGACCACCTAAAGCCAGATGTTGTCATCCCCTGAAAAGAGCCAGCAGAAAATGCTTACAGACAACGATATAAACACAGATGTGTGATACCTCCCCCATCTCCTGGGTTCGCTTGGATCCCCACACGCCTTTAGCACCTGGAACATTTGGTGGAAAGGAACTCACAAGTAGGTGACACAGTCCCAGGAGCAGCTCCTTCTGCTTGTTTGCAACCTGCCATTTGCTAACTTAATTTGCACAGTTGTTGCCAGAGGCAACTGCTCTCTATTCACTCCTTCCAATTCACTCATGATTTTATCAGCTTCTGTCAAATATTGTTTTATTTTCTACCTTTCCAGCCAGAGTTTTCCTCCCCAAATTTAAACATCTCTGTTGCTTTTTCTTTCAGACTTTTCATTCTGCTTTATCCTTCTTGAAAGCACGGAGAGGTAGGAAAAAACTGTACACACAGTTTCAGCCACAAGATGCTGCAGATTTATAGCAGCCTACCAGTGCTTTGTTTTGTTTTCCTATTTCTTCCCTAGTAATTTCTAACAGCCTATTTACCCTTCAGACTGCTCGTGAGCACTGAGCTGACATTTTCATGAGACTATTTATCGCAATAAGAAGTCTTGCTCCTCTATGGTCAGAGTCAGTTCAGAGTCCATCATCCTATATGTGATGTTTGGATTACGCATCACTCCGCACTGAATCCCATTTGTCACCGTAATGCCCAGGCAAGCTGTCTCAGAAGGTTCTCCTGCAGTTCTTCACAGCCAGCTCTCAGCTCTACCATCCTTGCTAATATCATCAGCGAGTTCAAGGCCATTCCTCTTCCCAAGCTGTTTACCAATATGCTGAATTGCATAGTTTCCCAGGACACATCTCATGGACACATCACTGTAGATCTCCTTCAACTGCTGAAATTGATTATTTATACGTGCCCAATATTTCCCTTCTTTTAACCCATTTTTGTCCAAATTCTACAGATGCTTAGTCTTTCCATGAGGCCTTGGTCTAAAGCCCCTTTGAAGTCCCATCCACCCACTTGTTAAGTTAGTTATTCAGAGCACTGTGATAAGTTTGTAAGGCAGGACACCCTGGCACAAAAGCTCTGTTGACTCTTCCCTGGCATGTCACAGCTACTCAGACAGCAATTCTTTATTACATTTGCCAGTAATTTGTTTGGAACTGACTTCTCATTTATTGATTTGAGGTTTTCTGATGTCCCTTGCAGCTTATTATAAAATTAGCCACATTGTCACCTTTCATTTCTCAGGGACCAAGGATATAGACATATATAAAGATAGATAGATACATATATTTGCCTTCTGTCTTTGCAGTCATAATCCACATTAAACCTCCTTCCAGAGACACTGTAGCACACTGGTTTTTGGTAATATAATCCAAAACTAGGTTGGCAACATCATCCCTTGGTCAAGACTCTTGGCCTGGTGGTAGCCATGCCAACACCCATGCAAACAAGATGACTGCTGAGTATAATCAGTTGCATCAGCATCTGATGCATGAAGCCACAGTGTGGGTAGAGGTGGCCAGACAATCCCTATGGCATTTCCAGGGTTGTCCAAAGGGTGGGTATGTGCTACAGTCATGGCTCTTCATCCTTATGAACGCACTGCTGTCCTGCTGAGGAATCTCAACACAGGGCTGATGTTCTGCCTGGGGAATACAGCAAAGCTGTTGTTTGCTTGGCAAGTAACACACTTCAACACCTCACCAAAATCCTGAGGGTAAAACATTCCTTGGGAAATATCCTTACCAACAACCTATATCTACATATTCAGATGAACTTAATTCTGAACAATGAGAAAACAGCTACAGTATGTCACTGTACAGCTTTCCACACCATAAAATACTGCACCACTGTTGACAAAACTCAGCTGATATAAATGACTGGACAGTGAATTATTAAACGCTCTGGTGGTTTTTTGGCACAACTCAATTTTCAGCAGTAAAATCCAAATTAATTTAATTGGGCTCAAGGTGCAGTTTTCCAATATAGCTAAGAAAGAAAATCACAGAAAGAAGAGGCAAATCAAGTCAGTGCTTGCTGACATTAACTGACTTTGACTTGGAAAGGTATCGCTATCATTCAAAACTGAAAATGAGAAAGATAACTGGGTTAGAAAGACATTTGCAAGCTGCTTGCACTCTATTGACTTTAAACTAGAAGATAAGCCTGTTTCCTCCAACCTTGTTACCCTGAAGAATGAGTGAACTGTCAGGAAATCCTTATGGCTTGTGTAAATCCAATACACTGTATAGACAGGATACAGCAATATCTCGCTGTTTTAACTGCCCCAATCTATTTTGTCTGCAGAGCAATATTTATCACAGGAAACAAATCCCTCATCTACTGATGTACTTAACTCAGATAATCTGGGAAAAGTTCAATACAGCCAATGAGTGTGGGAAGCCAAAGGGATATGAATGCATGCTTATATATTATTTGACCTCCAGATTTTGCCTATCTCCTCCTCATCTGAGCAGTTGTCTGACACACTCACTAAACTAAATAAAATCATCTTTGAAGTAGTAGCAATTTTTCTGGGAGACAGTAAAGGCTATTTTGTTACTGGGGTAATTGGCTAGCAGCAAAGAAAAATCTCATAGCAGAAGGAGGAGTGGTATCGTACCTAAAACCCGAAGCTAACTGCAACAAAAGAACACCTAAGCAATGTTAATTAAGTGGCTTTGCACTTACAGAAGCAAGACTGCTATTAATGCTCAGTATCCTGAGAAATCTAAGCAACGTTAACAAATTTATTTTGGATTTATCTTAGCTAGTATGTAATGGCATTTCTGTTGTTATGAACATGACAGTTGGCCATGGCTGGTCTGCTGGACAGACCATAACAGACTTTGTTCCCCAATGGCAAATTGAGTATATGATTAAATTAACGCCCTGCCTGACCTTCAGCAAGAAGAAAACAGGCAGAAACTCGCTGCATGCCTGAGGCTTAAGTTGACAGATAAGACAGAAAGCAGAGAAGGGGAAGTTCTGCATCACACCAAATGGCCTTAAACACATCAAACCAACTCTGGAACTTCTCCACTGTTAAAACCCCACAGACAAGAGATGAGTAGTAATTCTCAGGCAGTGTCTTACATCAGGCTCCCCACAGTCACACTCCTCTCCATCTTCCACGTAGCCATTCCCACACTTCTGTCCACCAAAGGACTCCTTGACTTCAGGCAAGTTAAACAGACACATCCCCACTCCTTTCTCCAGGCTGTTTTCCAGGTCCTTTCTACTGCAGCTGCTGAACACCATGGGAAATGGATAGCTGGAAGAAAAATACATGAAAAGAATTGTAAGAAAGTACTATCAGATGAAAACATCTCTTCTCAAACCGGCGACCTTTCAGGACACCTGTGCACAAACAAGAAGGTGGCATTCAAATTTTTAACACTTTAACATCGTGCTGGGACACAGCATCGTACTGCAGGTCAATGGCAATTTCTGACTGTAAGGAAGTGACTGATAAGGACTGGGAGGGATTCCTTCTCCCACTTCTACCAGTGTAGTTACAGAGCAAATTCTGATCAAGATCCTAAAGGAATGCTAGGTTTGCAAGGGGGATTTCTAACATTCAGAGGACTGCAAAACATCCTAAGCTTTCTTGGAAAATTTAACATCAGATGGTCTATTCATTCACCTCTCGTGGCAGCATGGCAAACTGCCTGTGCTTTTTCAGGAAAAAGAAAATAAAAGAGGAAAAGCAATGTTATTTGACAAGAACCTGCTTCTGTAACTCAAAGTCCAGCTAGGAAACCACGCCATTAAAGTAAATGCAGTTCTTATTTTAAATCTGGATGACTGAAGACTACTGAAAATACTCATGTTTTGAATTCACATTGCTGGGAGCAGAATTTGGCCCTGCTGTCCAGGCACATAGAGCCTGTGATTTATTTTGGAAATCACATGGCCCATTTGCAAAATGATTCAGCGTAGTACAAACGTCTCCAAATATTCTGCATTGTTCTGCTGGAGAACTTTACTCCATTTTCATTCATGAACATTTGCAGTTGGACTCAAGGAAATGAGACAAGTAGTGCCTGGGTCCAGCCATCAGTATCATATCCTAAAGAAATCTGCCATGCCCTCTCTGCACTGAGCTGTGCACACAATTACATCGAATCTGGATCACCACCAAGCAGAAAAACAGCTTTCAAGCTGCCTTATCTCCCCTAAGACCCGAGACCTTCCTTACTGCTGCTCCAGAGCCAAGCAGTAATTTAACATTACAGCAGCACAGGGAGAAAACCTGCTAATGACTGGACTTTATTCACTAAACGCTTTGTATCAATCATGTATTATTAAGGACAGGGCATAAGCCTTGCCAACAAGCCAGATAACAGATGGAAGTTCTGCACTGCTGAACTTCAGACTTCAATGAATCAACTGTTATTTCTAATATTCCAAAATGAAATGCTTGCTTTGTGGATGGTGATGCCGATAGCTATTAAAAAGGGATAATTCCTATTACAAAAAGACGCTTGACAATTTCAGGTGTGATATAGCTTCTGATGCCTGGGATTAAAGACAAATAAACAAGCTTCAGAATTAGCACAAGGTAAGAACCAGGCTGCTAGCTGCAGCTCCAGCCCCAAGGGGAAATGAAAAAGTACAAAGAGAAGCATAACTTTCTACTGGCCTTTTCTATACTGCGCAATTGGAGGTGACCTTAGCTGGACACCAGGGCCTCCTCCCCCACTCTTTGTTCAATCGGAAAAAAGGCACACAGTTCTGCATGCATCACTATGAACACATGGATGGATGCGCACTATCAAACACCAACAAAAACTCAAGAACCACCAACATGCCTAAGCAATTAATCCTGAACAAAGTATACAAGTGCTTGATCAGACATGATCCTCATATCAAAGTGCAAACAAATGAATATTGCATCATCCAGACAACTTCCTTCACCTCAGCAGCACAGATTTACTTTGATATTCAGAGATGAACGCAGGGAGACATACAGACCTCAGACTGTCTGAAGTCAATTCAGGAATACAAATAATGCATTTTGCCCTGTGCCAGATGTCTGAGCCACATGCAGTTCACAAGAACAGCTTGCTGGTCAGAACTATCAATATTTTAGGGCTGCTCCTTCGTATCCATGATTGTTCAGGGTCATTTGCATGAATATGAGATGTGCCTGTCCATCAGGGGGGAACAGAATCCCTACTCTTAACCAGAGGTGAAATAATGTCATTGTTAATGAATGAGGTTTCTGTTTCCCCTCAAAGGAACTTCAAGCTGTTTCCTATTTTGAACTAAGAGATCCATTCATCTTCTAGCTTTTCCTGCTCTTGACACTGATTTCCTCAGCTGACATCAGTGCAGCACATGTTATTTGATGAAATTCTCTGAGTATCTTTTTTTTACCGAGTAAGCTCAAAATAAAACAATGTAAAAACAGAGAGGAACCCAACAAGTGGAAACAGAGTCAGTGAAGGGTAAATACGGTGCAAGACAAGGCACCACATCAACTGATTCCACTTGGTATTTCACTGGAAACATAACTGGTATTTAATACCATGATATTATGACACACAACTATTCTTCTTTTTTTTTTTTTTGGATAAAGTAATCCCATCTAACAGCCACAGCATTTGATCATTGTGATTTTAAGCTATATTTTATTTGCTTTTGCAATTTTTAAGCTGGTTCATCAGAAGCCTGCAAATTCTGTCAGATGGGAAGGGTTATCAGATGTTGGTAGCATTAAGAGTTCCATTTAAATGAATCTAGAGCTTATGAAAAATGATGAATAATCACGTGAAGGATACTCATCCTCTAAAAAGTGCAGCAAGTTTCCCCACACAACCCTATGAATAAGCTTCAGGCCTCATGTGGAAGGACTGTCTTTAAGTGGGAAAAGGCAATGGAGCATCCAAAGCAAAGTCAGTCCTTCACCTGTCTCTGTGATCTCAGTGACAGAACGTAAATATCCTTGCTTGGCCATATGTGGTACTCCATGCATTACTTCTTTTGGAATAGCTCTCAGATACCAACTTGTACTGGCCACTGAAGGACCGCCAAGATGTAAAATAAAATAAAATAAAATAAAATCATTAGCAATCACTGTATGCCAATATCACTCGCAACACTTCCTTTTACAGGCCCATACTACGGCAATTTAGTCCAACCTATTCCTACTCTGACATGCTGAATAGCCCCCACACTGGCTACACCATTTGAATCTGTACATCTAACACAAAATGGATCATTTTGTTGAACTGTTCTGGCTGCGGGTACAACTTTGCAGAACTCAGATCGCACCTGGCACAATTTCACTCTTTTCAGTGGATTTACAGTAAGAAAAGTCATTATAGAGTCTTTCTACCCCTCTTGAACCTGCAGCATTCCTCAGTGTCTCCTCAGTGCTTAAAAGATGTGTGTAATATCAAGCAGTGTCTGCCCCAGTTCCCAGCAAAAACAGCCCTGACTGATCCTGCAAATGAGAGATTCACAGTAGTAAAATGATGGCTGGTAATTGATTCCTTTATAAACAGAGTCCGGTCTTGTCCCACTCATTTATATTTTGAGCACTCAAGCCATTCAAATGCCAGTTTCCTCTATCTACTTTTACATTTAGCCTGTATTAGATGGCTCCTTTCATTAACTAAGTGAAGCAACATCATCACGGGAAGCGTCAAGTCCCTTTTAAGAAAAGAGAACTCTCTGTACTAGCACTGCACTGCTCAGCACAGCTTCTTTTTTTGCATGAACTCTAAAAGTTCATCTCCATCATCTCCTTTTCAGAGGCATTCCCCCTCCTAATGGACAGAAGAACAAGAGAGTACAAGCACAGAAAAAGACAGAATCACTGCCCCAGAAAATTGCAGTTTTCAGAGATAAGACAGCCAAAGCATTCAGGAGGAAGACAGTGGCTGCTGATTGATGCATGGTAGCACAGTAGGTCAGCTACAGCCCTAGCACAGGTCCTGCTGAGGAGCAGTGTTTCCATTGCTGTCAGTGTTATTCCAATCTCTAGCTTGAACACAACAGGAACGGCACTGACTCAGGCTGCAGGAGATCCCTGCTCCAAGCAAAAAATCCCACCACAGGATTGCAGAAAAACCTTGGGAAAGCCATCAGAAGTGGAACTCCCTTTGCTCTCCCAAACTTCTAGATGTCAATCTACACCTACTGGTGCCTGAACACAGCACCGCGGGTCTGCCTCCTCCGTGCTCCTCCACCATCAAACAAGAAACTTCCTGTGAGACACATTTTGCTGTTTCTCAAGAACAACTGAAGCAGCATCTCCACCAACACTTCTGGCAATTCTCTGTGCACGGCCCAGCTCACTGTATCTTGGAAATGAACATTATGGTTACTACGAATATTGTTATCCTATCCAATCTCAGATGATTTTCTTATTCAAGAACAGTAGGGCATTTATAAAGTCACTGACTTGTTCTCTCCAAAATGTTGGTAAATATATACACACACACACACACACTATACAAATGCATACATTATATATCTATTTATAGGGTTCATTCATTCCAGTTCATATCACAATCTGATTATTCAGCATTATTGCAATGTTTATACAGAGCCTTTTACCTAAGGCCCTGAAGTGTTTTACCGTTATTCACTCAATTAAAATGCACAACAGCCCCAAAGAGCTCCTTTAAGTACCACAGGGCCCTCTTCCCTGAGGTAATACGATAATTGGAGATTATATTAATTTTAAAAGGGCATTTTGATTTCCCTGTACATGCCTCTTGAAATCACTGTTGACTCACTAATTTCCAAAGGTGCAGAAAATGGGACCTGGATTTGTCCAGAATGCTAGAAAAATCATGCCTGAGAGGCTCTACATGGAACAGCTCAGGCACCAGCTACGTTTTTGTGAGCTGAAGGTGCTCAAAGACAAGAGTAGGGTCAGCTCCAGCTCTCAGTCAGAAATTTCATTAGTCATGCATCTGCATTTCCAACACTTTTCATGAAAACTCCATGTCTTAACTGAACACCTCTGTGTCTCCCAGAAGCCCCAGGACTCTTTGAGATACACAGCTGCAATGACCCTGTTTTTTCTCTTCAGCAAGGGTCCACACCAACAGCAATGTTCAGTCGAGCAGGGAGAGGCTTTCACCTTCCTAGTGAATACAAACCTCTGGGTGGAACAGAAGACCCAAAAAAAAAAAAAGGATATGTATTTTTTATTTGTCAGAATAGCCTATGTGTAAAGACACTTTCTTGGAAAAAAAAGATTAGGGTGTTAATGCTGCACTCCAAATTGCATTTTAATTTTATCCGGTGAATGTCTAATGTAAAGAGTTGCCAGTGGTAACAAGAGTTTGCTCTTTAGAACGTGTTCTTAAGCAAACCACAGAATCAGAGAACTGCAGGATGTCTTGGGTAGCCATGTATGTTTTTACTTACTTCCTTTAGTCTGCAAAACTGTCGATTTTTGGCTGCCGAGTGGCTCACTTCCAGCTGGAGAGGAGGGGAGCAACTCAGGTCCTACTTCTGGAGGTAGAAGATTAAAGTTTGAGCTCCCTCTTGTTCATGATCCATGGATCGAGTTAAGAACCAGTGTCCCAGTTTCCTATTGCAAATCCCAGCCTTACCTATGAACCTAAACCCAACTTTTTAAACTTAAAATATAGAGATAGTCTTGCTTTGGTTAATTCATGTACAAGTCATTTTTTTTGTAGTGACACACCATCAGCAGTAAAGAGAGTAAAACAAAAGTAACACTCTAGAAAGGCAGAAACTCAAGAGGAATCAGTGGTTTCAGACCCACTGAGGTGTTGATTTCAAGGAGCCATGACAATTTGCCAGCCTCCTCTATCTCCCAATCTAATTGACATAACTGTTTCTCACATAAAGGCATCGTCTTTGGTTTTAACCTTCTAGACATAATTATTGCTCTCCATCTCTTGAAAACAACTTTTCAGGTCTCCTAAGAGATACGAGCCTAGTAGAACAAAACGGAATTTGCTATTAGATGACATTTTTAGACACTTCAGCTGTTCTGTGCAGCGCCTTATGTTAATGAATTAGTAATCATAGAGAACCTCACAGAACAGGGTACTGAGCAAGAGATAAATCCCGTTTCCTTTGATATTGAAATAGGTTTTCAAATGCTATAGATCTCTCAATGTATAAAGTTCTGTCATTACCCATTATTTCATACCCCTCACGTTTCAGCAGCAATTGTTTAGAATTAGGCAACTGCCACAGAACGGAGGTCACGTTAATCTATTATTTAAATAATGGCTTTGTTTGTAAGAACTTTTTTGAGGGAGCAAGACACATAATTTTAAAGTAGATCTCAGGAGAATATTGAAGTAAAAGGAGATCCTAAAGGTAGCTGCAGATTCCCTCCCCCCAAAAAATCATCCAAAAAGCAATTTTGTTTTAATCTACATAAAGTATTGAGGTGGGAAATTTGCTTCAAAAGAAATTAGATGTCTGGCAACTCACGCTTCTTTTTTCTAGCCTATTTTTCACTATATAGCTCCTCTTTTATAGTTTTAATCCCTAAAGCATCAATAAAGTAGAGCACAGAACTGGGCCATGTAGTTATACATGACATCAAAGCTCTTGCTGTCTGAGCTCATGGTCAGTGATTTAAAAGCAAGCCTGGATCTCTCCGACAGCTTTTGTCATGTTCACTCTACGGTAGTTTTTACACTCCAATAAATAACCATGAACGTCACACCAGTGATTAAATTAATCGATATGTAGTGGCAATTGCCTGTTGTGCTACAATGAAATTGCCTTGGTTACTGAAATAAAGTCTTTCCAAATAAATGCTTAAACTTCACTCACAAATGCTTTCGGCTCATTGTCATTTAGCCTTGGGAATAATGCAGATTTCCAGACTTCATTCAAGCAATATTACTTCAGGTACCCAGACAGGATTGTCACAGTCCCAGCTGAGATTTGACCTCTCCCATTAAACTGAAGGTGAAAATTTAACTCCCTAAAATACTTGGAAAGGCAGATTTATAGTACTGAATGTTGGACTTCAGGGCAGAAGGCAGTGATGAAACAAATGGCTGAATGGTCCAGAAAAAAAAAATACTTTCTGCAAAGGAACAACACTTAATGGTTTTATACAGTATACACTGTCATGGCCTGATATTTCTGCAGCCACAAAACTGCCAAATAAAACATTATTAGCAGTTACTTTTACTTTGATGAATGTACAGTCAGAGAAGTTTTTTTTCTCGTTGAGAGGCCTGTTGTGACTTTCATTTCTGTTCTGGGGTGAAGCAATACCGAACCGATTTATCAATCTTGACAGTACTCTGACGATACGCCGGAGTTATCTGCATTGCAAAAGCTCTATGGGAATTGAACTCAGACAACTGTTCTTCCTGTTGGAAACCAGACAGCCAAGGAAAGTAGCTATAATCAGTCTGAATTTGCCTCTGGCTCATCTTTTGCTCTGTTTCCTTTTAGACCGCTACCTCATTAATAAAAATTTGCTGGATTGCTGAGAGTTCGGGTTTCACAATCTACTGCTTAGAATTTGAGGTTAATCCAATGCAACAAATAACAGAGGGAGGGATAAAAAGGCCAGGTCAGGTCTGGTCCCAGGCTAAAGGAAACCAGGGCAGCAGGCATCCTGTGCCTCCAACCTCTGCCAGCCCTGAGGAATCCAGAGGTAAGAAGCACCGCCAGCATTCCCCGTATTTGCGTTTGTTGCAGAAAACTCAGCATCCTCAGCATGTAATAAGCAAATAAAGATAAATGGTCCATCTCACTGCTCAAAATACCTTGCTGGAGGTCACCTTCCCACCAATTTTTTTGTTAGATAAAAGATACTGTTTGACCCTGCTTCAAATGCTAAGGACAGCATAGTGTCCTGGTGACATTTAATGTATTCCCAATGTGATTTTATAATCAACTTTTGTTGTAGGCAATTATATTCTGATTTTTGTCCTTTGAAAAACCTTGGAATTGTTTTTTTAAATAGGTCAAGAGCAGCTGATAAGAAATATATTTAAATCTGATGTTGGGAACAGGGGTTTGAGAGGATCACTTCATAGAGCATATGGTCAGGTGAAGGAGCAGAACAAAATCATTTTTCAAAAAGTAAGCCAAACCAAACCAAAGAAAGCAGCAAACCAAAGTGCTAATAGAGGAAAATCAACCCATGATATTTATGCACATTTACCCATTTCACCTTTGCAAGCTCCTGTTCTGCCAACGCGTACCTAACCACAACTCATGATGCATCACACTCAGAAGAACAAGAGAAGCACAGTTATCCTCCCAGGTGGTGCTGGGACAGTCCGACTGCCCTAGGAGGTTTCAAGAACCACAGAGGTGTAGCCCTTATTGGCATGGCTTAGGGGGCATGGTGGGGTAGGCTAACAGACTTGATGATCTTAATGGTCTCTTCCAAATTTAATGATTCTTTGATTTAAAGACCTGCCATACTTTGGTAATTCCTTGGCTTCAACAGATGGGCTTGGTCTAGGATAAGCCTGCACATCAGGTGTAGGTTCAAATGACAGCAGGTTAAGGGAAGACGACTCAGAGAAGCATGAAACCCTCTGGAGGGGGAAGCCAGGCTAAGAAGAAGAGATTTGGGAAGCATCTCTGAACGTATCTCACAAGGAAGCAGCTCACTGGGAAAGCATTAGCAGAAAGAATCTTACAGAAATGACAGCTGGAAAGACAAGAGACCAGGGTCCTGGAGAAAAACAGCTGGGCTCTGCAAAGCACTAGAATGAATATATACCTGGGGGACAGACTGGCATTGATTTCACCTAATAGCCGTACTACCCAGTCTCTTAATAAATCAGGACTCAAAGACAGGAGTATCTGACTTGCAAGCACCTCGCTTCAATTTTTTCTCTTTCAGAAGATCCAAAGGAAAGATAAGTGAGGCATTAACAAGGCCAGGAATCAGGCTGCAATCTCCCAGCATTTCCACCTTCCTCGTGTGCATTCTGCAAGATAAGAGCTGAGGAAAAAGCAGCTTTTTCCCCACGACTTGTATCACATCAGGCAAATAGAAGTGAAAATAATCTAGTTAGTATCAGCATTGCATGTAATCATCATATCAAGCTAACAGAACAGAAGAGATCTACTTGTGATTTGTGCCTCAGGGATCCTGAAGCAAGCAAGTGAAAAAATCTGAAGGGATCCTTAGGATCCTGATGAAATCCAGAGCATGCTGAAGTCTATAGAAGCTTTCCTGTCAACTTTGATGGAGCTTGGATTTCACATCTGAAGCCGATTGGCTGCCAGGAGAATGTCAGTGATGAACACAAATTCCATGCTACTTTAGAATAAGCCAGGAAGGCTCCTTTGGAGCCCAAGTTATTTCACATCTCTATTTTCTGTGACTTCCCATTAAAGTTGGTGGTTGCTTCTGTCCATCCCACCACTGTGACTGCAGCATTCGGTTCTGAAGGTTCATTGTTGGGGGTAAAACAGACATCTTCATTCTCTGAATGCTAAACTTCTTGCACATCTATCCCAGACAAAAAAGGCTCTGTGATTCCCATGACAACTGTGGCAAATGCAGCTGTAGGCATCATTTAATTACAGTGATTCAGACTTCCAAGTCAACATCAATTCCTTATAGTGCTTCGGGGCTTACAACACATGTTCAAAAAAAAAGAAAAAAGCATTCATGTGACCTTAAGAATATGCCCTTTAAGGTATGTTTCCATTTATACTCCAGGAGATTGGAATTTGGTAACACCAACTATAACTGGACATTGCACACTTAATTCTCCATGCACTACTGGTTTATCCTTGCAGTCTGATATGTGGTATTCTGTTGTTTTGTTGGTTTTTTTTCTCCCTTGAAAGAGAAAGCCAAGATAAAGCAAAATGTCCTTACATGATTTCTTCTTATGGGTCATGGCAACAGCAGCAGTACAGGAGACAAATGTCCCTTACAGAGCTATATTTTGTATGGATATTACACTGACAAGACAAAATGCAGCTGAACTCCCACATGCCAGCATCCAATCCAGTAAAGCTGTGCCCATTCTGGATACATCTCAGGGTAGAAAACATGACTTGTCCTGAAGTATCCGCTATAAATAATCAGACCAGAAGTAAAATGCATTTTCATTTGAGAAGTAACCTCTCCCCTTGTCAGCTTCACTTACAGAAAATGCATGCTGTAAATCTCTCTGAGTCCTCCTCTAGAATACACCAAAAAAAGAAAAATATTTTCATTTCTAACAGCACATCTCCCGAGATGTGGGATGCTATGCTAAACTAAAAAGCAAAACCTTTTCTCTTCTTTTTATAAGGAGCTGCCCTGTAGCTTTGTGTGCTAATTGCTAACAGTGATCTGCTCCTGCAGAGGACTAAGAAACAGGCAAAGAAAGAATTTTAACCCATGCTGCTAATGCACAGATCTTATTTACTAAAACAATTAAATATATCTGTAAAGTATGGAAATTATTAACCAAAAAGGGATGCCAAATGGGCTGCAGACATGAGGCAACTTGGAGTTAAGGAAAGGACTGACATAAATCTGGTTTGCAATCTCATGGCTGTTTCCTAATAAAGGAAGGACCAGAATGCAATCTGCTAAATTACTCAGGCTGAGCTCAGACCAGTTTGGAAACATAAGTGGCTTTAGAGTTTAATTAGAAACTGTTTATATCTTAAAGATAATTTCATTTTCTTCAACTCGCAACAGAGGTAATTGCAGATAGTTCTGCTGACTCCACAGATTGAAGTCTCCAAGCTGCCAGACTGAAAAATGCAAAGTAAGGTCTGCACAACTGCAAACAAACTGAGAGGGGTCAGGAAATACTGTGCAACTAATGATGGCTTGATGAGCTCATGCTTAAGAAGGTACTGTGAGATGCCAAGCAAGGACAAAAGAGCACCAGCCAGTAAATTGAAAAGTCCTTTCCCACACCGTATTTCTGGTCTCCATCCCATTCATCACATGACCGTCTGCCTTAATTTTTTTAGCACTTCAACTTTGTGCATATTGACTCCTACAGACGTTGGAGTCCGGTTGTTTTTTTTTGCTTCAAGTTGTGTTTGGCACCGAAGCCAAGATGCTGTGTTCACGGCATGCCTGGCTGCCTCCTGAAGCTACTATGGATCTCCAAAGAATGCACATTTTCATGTACAGCTCTACGTACAGCAGAAACTGTGTTTCAGCAGTGAAAAAAAACAAGGGAACCCATCATCCTGCTTTCTTCAGGTGATTTATTTGTAAAAGAACAGCGATTGAGATTAATACTGAACATAGTAGACTATGAGTATGGTTAGTTCTTTCCTATCTTGTCCTTAGTAAATTTTAACTACTCGTTTTATGTATTTAGCTGCATACTTGTAACGTAGTTCAATACATTTTTTTTCCATGCTCATTTGAAAACAACAAAGAAAAGCAGATGACAAAATACAAATTCCCCATAAAAGCCTTTGAGAGCTGAATGTTATGGGCAGAACGGCTCTCCAAGAGACACCAGCCACCTATCTATCATGCAAATATATATTTATGCATTATAAAACCATCATTACTGTCACTAGCCTTCTTTTGATGTGCAATCCTAAGGCTCGCTAATGGCAATGGGTGATACACCAGGGAAGAATAGACCTTCAGCATCATCAAAAGATAGGAACAAGACAACAACACGCTTTAGAGATGGGGTGCTGGTCCCTTGGTGGTGAAGGGAGATGAAGAAGCTGCTGAGCATGTCCTGATCCTGCCCCAATCCTGCTGTTCACAGCTACACCAGGATAACTGCATGCCTCAGCTACCAAACAGATGGCCACGAGACAGTCACCATTCTTCTGTCCTGACATCTAAATTGGATAGTTTCCATGGCCTGGATAACCACATAGCCCCATAAAGCTCTAATCCAGTTGACCAGAGGTGGAAATAAACCATCACACAGCAATAAGACAAGTTGGAGCTCAGATCCACAGGGCACGTTGCCCAAAACACTATCTCACTGTGTTTGCTGTGGGTACAATCTGACCATCAGAAACAACTCTGGCTTACGTACAGAGAACCTGTATGCAGATTCCATAATCCACACACCTATGATCTAAGCCTTATTTTAACTGAAGGAACGAACACCCAGTCCTGTCAGCTCAAGCTCTGCCACTTCAGTGGCACTGGGAAGCACTTCCAGGGCACCCTTGGACCCTCATGGCTTGGGGAAGAAGAAGATGCAAAGCAATGGCTGGAACTCCTCAATAGCCAGTTCCACACAGAAAATTCTGCCCTTACACAGATGGCAACCATTGGAAAGACCTTGGAGGTCTGAACGCGTAAGGATCTGTATCAAAAGTTTGGTGCATGAAGTAAAACACCAAATGTAACTGTTAGTTTCTCACTTGCAGGAAAGCTGCCTTCCAAGGACAGCAGCATCTCCCAGATCATACAGAGCTACAGATTCAAAACAGCTGGGAAATGGCTTAAAGCATTCATCAGGGAACAAATGCTTCCTAACCTCGTGCTTGGGTGCTTAGAGCACTTGCACAGAGAACCCACAGACCAACTTATCACCAGGGGCAAGCGAGAAAACTTTCATTTTGAACATCATCTGTGCTACTAAGGGTCTTGCTCGGCATCACCTTTCAGTCAATCATGACGAGGTAAACAGCTGGTACTACTACTAAGGAAAGAACACTACGTTTCCACTTAAATATTTCATTTAGCCTCGATTATAGCTAACATACTCAGAGTTCAGTGCAGAATACCTAACTGTTCCCAGGGGGAATTAAAATATAGTATGTATGGATGCTTTTTTCCCACAAGCATCTGAAAGAAACTCTCCTGACGGTCCTTCCTATCTTTAACTTCTCTCCATCTCTCCTCAGCAATACTTCAATTAGCTGAATTTGGGAACATCACTCAGACAATTCTTAGTAAATCACATTTTGTTCTCACTCCCATTCACAAATCCGTACCTCCTTGGTAGTTTTTATTTTACTTCTAACTATAAAGGCATACATTTTACCCTAAAAACATACTAGCAACAGTGAGTGCACTTGGAATTTGTTAAAAGAAAGTCTTCTCCAGATTTCTACATTAAACAGACCACTATTTTCCTACCTTCCCGGTTCAACTACTACTATGTGCTCTTGACTGTCCTCTTCCCCCAGACCCTGCTTCCAAAGCCCAATAATTAACGTGAAATTGTGCACTGAAAAGCAATTACTCAAAATTAGTTTCTCTTTTCAGCTGCAAGCCACAGTTCCACAAAAATCCTCTAAAACTGTGACTGATATCTGAGAGGTTTAAGAATTGATTTAAATCACATTTCTCCTTTTCCCTCACCTATGATCACCACACAAAAACTTGGTCCCTGGCTGCAGTAGAGCCCCAAGGCATCCTGCAGCAAAGACAAAACACGGGCATCTCCACCAGCACAGTCACAGTCCGAGCTCCACTTCCCTGTAACAAATGCAGTCATATTTACCTGAGCAAATTGAATTTAAAACCTGACCAAATCGGAAATATATACTGCCTTTAAATTCTAGCTGCAAAAATGGAAATGGTAACACAAGATCCAAGATAAGAACTGGAAAAAAGAGCCAGGCATAGAGGGATTCATCTCATTCTTTGATTTTTCTAAAGCAACATCACAGCAAAAGGAACATGACAGAGTGGAGTTGCTGTGCAGAGCAGTTATCACAGAGGAGCTGCTTCCTTGTTTATGTTACTGGTGCAGACCTTCCTGCGTGGCACCAAACATCTCTCCATCCCTATCGCTACATTCATGTCATCGCTGGGATGCAAACCAGCGCACATCCTGGACAAGGCAATTATCAGAACAGAGGAAAAGCAGGACCACTGAGGAGCTTAGATTGAAACCGATGTTGATGAAGAGATATTCTTTTATTTAAAAGTCTGGCAGGCAAGCAGTAATGGCCAAGCCCTCTCTCAACACGCTGGGTTTTGTAATTCCAAAAAAACCCCCACAAACTTGAACCCATGTCTTGAAAAAAGTGTTTTAGCAGTACAGTATTTTCCTTTTCTTAATGATTTGCTGTTTTCAGTTATTTTGCATTTCATCTCTTCATCACGGTCACTGAAGAAAAGCAGCACAGAGCCAAGATAAAAAATAAGTCAGAGTAGACCTACATGACCTGCTGCCAGGCTATGCTTGGTGTGTGGTAGGACCTGGGAGACTGGACACACGGTGCTGTTTCTTGATCCTTGTTTTCAAAGGTACAACATTCCCACAGCGAGATGCAAAGGGGAGAAGAGCAGCCCTTCCCCAGTCATCCCCTTTTCTGTCTGCATGGTGAAAAGCTACTACTGTATGTGGAGGTTCAAAAAGAGATGAAATGAACTGCAGCCTGCCTGGCATTTCAATTACCTTTGGCCAAGATGAAACAGCAACAAGAATTCTCCTGATCCTGATAAGAGCAACACATTTCTGGTAGATGACAAGGAAAGCAGCTTTCCTTGTCACCAGGCTCCGAGAAGGGTTAGAGACTACAGTAGGTTCAGCATTTGAACGTGCTTGGTAAGATTAATTATCCTTTGTGGATTCTTGGGCTCTCGTTAACACCTAAGCTACAGGAGAAACATGGAGAAGCATCAAGGAATACTTTCTGTTAACTGTAATGAAGATCACATTTACGGTACACTCATCTGCCCTGAAGAGCAGTTGGTTGTGCAAGTCCCCCATATATAAATTAGAAGAGCATGGTCTTGGCAAGGACCCAGACATGGGTGAGGTGAAGCATAAACCATTAGGTTTATTGGAGGGAAGATGGATAGCTAAAAATGCTTGGCTCCCCTTAGGGCTAGGCTAGAAGTTTCAGAAGTATATGAGGCTTTCAACTCGTTTGGGGAAACTCACCTGGTTTCAACCACTAGGGAGATAACTGTGCATCATTTTGATGAAGCAGCACATAAACAGTACATTTCCAAAATTATTAAAGAACTTATCACAGTTAGTTGGCATAATTTTGCTCCGCGGTTTGTGGTAAATTCTGTTTAGTTGCAGTGATATAAATCTGGAGTAATGCCTTGGATTTTGCTATAACTCTCCTGGTTTTATGTAACTGTCAGGAAGAATATTTGCATTCCTAAGAGTGGAAAATTTAGGGAGACACTTGGAGAACAAGCAGAATAGTGAGATGGCCTTGCTGACTCAGCTTAGCCCCTTTGTTTTCAGATACTGCAATCACAATAAAAACATTTGCAAATCTCTTCAAGACTCCTTATCACCTTTTCACTAGAAACAGTTTATGGTCAAAACAACTAAAAGAAATGAATGAATAACATTAAAACATACGCACAAAAAGAGAACAATGTGATAATATTAAACATTTCCTTGTTGATACTATTTTTGCAGTAAAAACCCACACAGTTCTACAATGGGTTTTATGTGGTTTCCATAGGAGATATTTGAGTCTCAAAAAGATCTGGAGTGCCACAAATTCTGGGTTTGGTTTCACACGCTTAAATCCATGCCACACAAAATATATTGTGCTGAAGTATTGGGTCCTTAAGGCATTTGTTGCTCACACAACAGAGGTACACATCTTGCTGGTATTTTTTAGGAGTGAAAGCTTTAAGAAGCTCATTAAAGGATAGATCCAACAGAGTTTAAATTCCAGACTGATCCCTGGAGATTTTTTCCACCAAGAAGTAATTTCCAAGATGACTTTTTAATGCTAACCTCTTCAAAGACTGAAACATAAGAACTGAAAGAAGATGGCAATAATTAATGAAATCACTTTTAAGTAAAAAGTCTTCAAACATTCCTTTTTGCTGCAGAACCACACCAATGACTCTAAAGTCAGGTCTGCAGAGGCATTTTTGTTATAGCCCAGATATTTCCAACCCTTTTTAGAGATTAGATAAGGACTCAGCCGCTCGTGCTTTTTACTTCAGCCCAAGGTTTTTTTTTCCTTTTCTTTTACATATTAAATGTAGCTTAAACCAACAGAAATTAGAAGGGCAGAGCATGAGTGCCAGCAAGTACAGAGAGAATAAACTTCTCTCCAAATGCATTTAGCTTCCCTGACATGTTCTGTGTAAGGTAAGGAAAATCATAGATTCATAGGAAATCAGAATGGTTTGGGGGCAGAAAGGACCTTAAAAACCACCTAGTTCCAATCCCCTGAGGTGGACAGGGTTGTCACCCACTGGATTTGGTTGCTCAAACCTGGCTTTGATCATATCATCCAGGGGTGAGGCCTTCCAGAGCATCTCTGGGCAACCTGAGTTCTGGTGCTCCAACACCTTCATCACAAAGATTTGCTTCATTATGCCAAATTTAAAATCTATCTTCTTTTAGTTTAAAGCCATCACCTCTTGTCCTGTTACTACACGCCCTTGTAAAAGGTCCCTCTCCACCTTTCTTGACGGCCCCTTACAGGTTCTGGAAGGCTTCAGTTGCAGTGATATAAATCTGGAGTAATGCCTTGGATTTCACTAGAACTCTCCTGGTTTTATGTAACTGTCAGGAAGAATATTTGCACTCCTGAGAGAGGAAAATTTAGGGAGATACCCAAAGACTTCTCTTCTCCAGGTTGAACAAGCCCAGTTCCCCGACCTTTCTTCACAGGAGGAAAGCTCCAGCACTCTTCATAGCTTTCTCTGGAATCACCCCTACAGGTTCATATTCCTCTTACGCTGGGTTCCTTGTGAGAACCCAGACGTAGTTCTCCATCTGGGTTCTCACAAGGGGAAAACAGAGGGGGACAATCACCTCCCTTGCCCTGCTGCCACCCCATTCTTTTGATGCAGCCCAGGATACAATCAGATTTCTGGGCTGAAAGTGCTGGTTCACACCGAGCTCTCATCAACCAAAACCTCGAGTCCCTCTTAAGGGTCACTCTCATTCCATTTTCTGCCCAGCCTGTTTGTGCTTGAGAATGCCCTGACCAAAATGCAGCAACTTGCACTTGGCCTCATTGAGCTTCAAGAGCTTTGCCCTCACAAGTTCCCCTTGGATGGCATCCCATCCCTCCCATGCGTTGCATGCACCAAACCCTGCAGCTTACTGTCCTCTGCAAACTTGCTGGAGGTGCACTCAATCACACTGGCTGTGTCACTGACAAAAGTGTCTGAATATTAATTTGACCTTCTCTTAACTGACGCTTGCAGACTTGAGAACTGTTCGATGTTCCTTGAATAATGGTGCTCAGAGGAATACTACTGTTGGTCAGATGGTGAGTAAATATTGAAAGTGTTAATTTTAAATTGGTAAAATGCAGTTTGGCTTAAGGCATAAAGTATTCTCCTGGAATACTTATTACATATCGACAGCAAAGCATGAAGGTAAAGCCTAAGGCTACAAACCCAGTGTTAAAATTTCCACTTATAATTCAATAATCACTGCGAACACACCAGTACGCTCCTTTCTGTGAATGTCACAACTCTTCCTTGGGCATCAGTTGTAGATAAAATCTGGTGAAAATCCAGAGAGTGCGACAAAGCTTTGGTGCACCTCGTGTTTCCATACCTATGAAGTGCTGGTGTTGGGTATGGCACTGCTAAGGCAGCACAGCTGGTAACCCACCAGGGTGCTGCTGAAACCCTGGGATAAAGCGAGCTGAGCTGCTTGGAGAAACATAGTGAGCAGGTACAACCTCGCTCTGGCCATTCCCAGAGCCAAGTGACAGGACTGGGCACACCAGGGATGCCTTCTGATAAACCCACTGGGCTACGGTGGAAGCAGGTTGCCCAAAGGAGGCTGTGGTGCCCCATCCCTGCAGGCATTCAAGGCCAGGCTGGATGTGGCTCTGGGCAGCCTGGGCTGCTGGTTGGTGACGTGCACACAGCAGGGGGTTGGAACTGGATGATCACTGTGGGCCTTTGCAACCCAGGTCATTCTGTGATTCTATAATTCTGTGGTGCTGAAAACATAAACTAGCTAACTCTATGTTAGAGATACGGCCACAGGCTGAATTCGGAAAGCATCTAGAAACTTCTGTCCTGATTGCATCTCCAGTATTTATTCCCCAAAGCAGAGCAGCTGGATGCCCAGCCAGTAGCTCAGCTGAGATGACAAAATCTTACACGCCTCATTCTGGAGCTCAGAGCCCAGACTTGCCTGCCCCCTGTACCCACCATCATATCACCTCAATTCAGAGCCACCTTCAGTTTGTTTTCACAGTGTGTTTAATAGCCCTGACTTGCAGCAGAATGCAATTCCATAGGGATATTTACTACCTATTGTTTCAGAAGAGCCAAGCTATTTTTCTCTCCCAAACCACTCTCATTCCCCTCTAAGCACACAACTCTCTTTTTCATTGTTTGTCTCTTAACTTGCTGTGTTTGGCCTCTGGCCAGAATCCCTTTTTCTGCCCTGAAGGAGAGTGACAGCTTGCCTTTGAAGAAGTGCCAAAGCTGTTGTTTGGCTGACCAGCAGGGAGCAATCCTGCCCAACGCTCCCTGCCCTCTCCCATATTGCCCTCCTTTCTCAGAAACATGCAGTTTCCAAGCAAGCCGAGTTGATTAAAAAAAAATAAATCACAGAAGAGGTTTTTTAAGCAATGTATATATAGGGTTTAAGCACACACAGAGTGTTGGAAATGGAAGACACACCAGAAGATCAGACTGGACCATCCACTGGCCCATGGCAAATCCAGCTGTACCTACCAGATGCTGCTGACAGGTATTTGCCTGATTGGTTCTTACCAGCTTCCAGTCACGTACAGTGACATTTCTGTGGGCTATCCAGTCCAGCATGCCACTTTCCAGCAGAAAGCTTTCATAAACCTCATCTTTTTCTTCAATTTAATGTTACTGGTTCTTGTCTGAATGCGGACGTGGGGAACTCATTCACATTGCTCATTTTCAAGCAGTATTTTTTAAATGCAGAGGAGCAAGCTGTAATTAGTTACCTGGTTATGGCGCCTGTGCTTTTCGTTTCTACAAAAACACCAAACTTCTCTGTCCACATATCTGCTAATACCACTGCATATCAACAAAGGGTCAAATGCCAAAGTTTGTGCAGAACTAAAATCCTTCTCAGCACACCACCAAGACTTTACAGATAATCTAATAATAATAATATATTTCCTGCGTTGCTTTATTTCCTACACAGTCATCTTAGCCCTGGCCTTGGGACATCGTTCATTTCCTATTATGACTCTGATAATCTGCTGGCAAGACGAGAGAGGCTGAAATTCTGATTCACCACTTGCAATGCAGTTTGGTTTTTAAGAAAAGCTTAACCAGCTGCTTATAGCATTTCTGTCTCTCACAATGCTAATATGGAAATAGAACAGCACAAGAGTACATGCCTTGCACGGATAACGCGTAATTGTTTCAGCTTGAGGGGAATAACTGCAAAGAGATTTGACAGATCTTGAAGTTTTTCATTCTTTCTTTAAAAGTACCTGAGACACAAAACCAAACTGTTTTCCACCCTAAGTGCAACAACACACCCTCACACTTACCCTGTAGAAGGATTCATGATGCAACCTCCTTTGTCAGTAGATGCTTTGCAGTTGCAGCCCCTCTCCAACGTATCGTGATTCATCCCAAAATTGTGGCCCAGCTCATGAGCCAGGGTGACTGCTGCACCTAGAGGGTTTTCTGAATGATCCTTAAACAAATAAGAAAAAAATATATATAATGCTCCAAGTATCAAAGCAACTAAAAATACACAGTCCCATTCCAAGGTCCTATTGTCTATTCCTCATAATGCTTTATGAACTTACCAGCTATGGTAATACTGCTGTTAAAAGCACACAGTTTTAAATCCATTCGCGAATACCAGAAGCAGATTGGGATTTTCAGAGCAGCCTATCCATCCTGGCCACCCAGCTTTCTCAGCGCATCGAATAGTCAAGGCCATCAGGCAGCTTTAAACATATGGGCTGTATCTTTATTGAGGGTTTTACATTTCCCTGCTCAATAACTCCCCAAACCTCCCAAGGCATGGCAGTGGCAGAAGACAGTAACTTAGATGTGGAGCATGGGAAAGGGCAATCATTTATGGGAGAGGATGAGTGTGATGAGGGAAAAACAAAGAGACCCATCCTTTCAGGAGGTAAATTACAAAGGAAGCAAGAGATTTCCCTTGGCCTGTTCTATCTTCATCATACTGTTTAATGCCACAAAGTCCAAGAATTTTCAAGCCTTGTAGGAAAGTCAAAGGACCCCTAAAACCAGTTTTTTTTTTAATTAAAGAACAAAGCAAGATGAAATCTTCAGTGCCCTCCAGTTAACACCTATGAATATTCAAAATGTTGCAAGTGTCAAGATCGAAATATTAACACTATTCCCTGTTGAAATACTGGATTTTTTGGACAACTACTTCTGAGAAATTCCCCGCACGGCCTGATTAAAGGCTGCTGATCAGACTGATGCTTTGGCTGAACCACAAGAAAGAGACATTTCCACATCGATCACTTTCCTTGAGGGAAAAAATATCCACTGTACTCACATAAAATCTTTCCCCAAAGGCATAAACATGTAATATAAATGCATGATCCACTATTTATCAGTCAGTAAATGGAATTACTGTGTACGGCTGCCTGCTCTAAAAGCATATATGAATATATTCAGTTTAAATAACTCCTGGTGTAATCTAAGTCAATCTTCAGACTAAAAAGAAGTGAAAGGTAAAAGTGTCTGTCATCAACTATATACAAATGAAGCTTTTAATATATGACTTGGGGAGGGGTCTGGTGGTTGGCAGCCCTGCCCATGGCAGAGGTTTGGAACTAGATGATCCCCTCCAACCTCAGCCATTGTGATTCCATGACTTAAGAGCTTCTCCTTTCATCTGGCTGTGCTGATATGTTTAGTAATTCAATCCTTATACAGAAAACAGAATTAAAAAAAGAGACAACAATTGAATTCCAACAACAAGGAACTACTTTTTCAGCTGAAACAAACTCCAAACAATCTTATCTTTTAACAAAAGATTTTTTTTCCTGCTTTTCCTGAATTAAAAGAACAGTATCAAAATGCTGTGACTAGCATAACAGCCAGTTGGTGTGCAGTTAACTTCTAAAATGTTTGTTTGAAGAAAGGAGCTGCACCATGTGTCCTAGGAAAAGAATCAGCATGGAAACGTATGCAACAAAATAATCTGTAATAATCAGGACTATATATATATATATATTCCTGCACAAGGTATGGAGATGGCTTATTTAGATACTGGTCACACACAGATTGATTTATCTTCGTTCTTACAGTAACTTATGAAGTACTTAGGGAATTCGGTTCTGTTGAATCTGATATCCTGAGAAGAACACAACCCCTCACACAACTGGAAAACAATCCAGGACTGAAGATTAAGAAAACAATTACATAATTCCACATAATTTACTAGCAAAGCAATGGATGGATGCCTTGAAATTATTGCTGTGTTGTCCAGCCTTGGAAATTCCTCTGAGCTGTGAACCAACCATATAGACAACAAACTCATTCTGCTAGGCTCTGTTCTGTGTACTGCAAAGGGACTCTGCTCATCTGAGCACCTCCAGCACTGGCAATTAAAAATAAAAATAAGAGTTCATGTGGTCCACTTCAGAACTACAGCAATAAGTGATCTGAAATGTAATTTGGGACTTGAATAAGCAAACAATTATTACATCCCATGCGGTTCTCATTACTAGCTCAGATCCACTTGGAATGCAATTTTATCAGTTTCTGGAGTGGGTTTTTAAAACAAGGAATGTGATGTCTCAGCAACAGAGGTTATTTGAAGACAGCATAAATGGAGATTATCAAAACAAACAGCAACATGTCCCCCACTTGATACTGAGACCACTTAGTATTGCAACTACTAAAGAAATGAATAGCAATGTGACTGATTTATTCCACCTACGACTTTTAAAGCTAACTTGAGTAGTAAAAGTCATTACCAAACAGTTTCACAACTATTGTTAAGACATTAAAAGATGTTGCATAAAACAGGCTGCTGCTTTCAGCTGAACTCTGCTTCATTCCAGTGGGATTCAGTTGAAACCTCAGTAATAAAATACTGTCACCGACAGCTAGAACACTTTCGTGCCCCAATCCCTGTGGTTTTCATGCAAGTTCACTCCACTGTAAGAGTGTAAGTTTCAAACATATACCTCTAATTTCATTTAAGCCGTTCGTTGCTTCTGTTCCACAGTTGTTTAGCTTAACTGCCTGCTAAGAGATGGGTTTGAACCCATAGAAATGGGTTTGAACTCGAGTGGAATGCAGATCTTATGGTAGACCTGGGTAACTTTGAAAAGGGTCTGGACAATCAGACCATGCATGGTCTGCTCTTCCCAAATTTACACTCAAAGCTTCTCATTTGGTTTCTCAGGCACTTACTCCATTGTCTCTTCCTTCTGAACTGTTTTCAAAGCCAGGAACTCTCTGAGGTTGGATGTTAGGGGTGGGATGGATATCATCAAATTATCAGGGCTGCGCCGCGTTCAGTGTTGAGATGTTATGACACCATAGCCTCCCACGTTAAAAGCTATTTCATTTGCACATTTTCCAGACTTAGAGCTTTTTGTCTGCATGTGTGCATCAAGACTTTTCTGTGCATACCTGAATCAACCTCTGTTAATCAAGAGGGGTAAGGTTGGAAGCTGCCCACCTGGGTTGCAGGGTGAGAATTTGCTCGGTTTGGATTCGGCTCCTTATTGACGGCTTGCTTGAAGAAGAAAAACATCCCTAGCTATGCTGTGCAAGCCTCGGGTTAATTTGCACCTCAAACATTTCAATTCACCAGGGTGGGAGTCTCTGGGAAACATCGCGTTCCACTGAAGCTGCAGCCTGGTTACAATTTCCCCACAGACCCCGGGTTTCTCCTGGACATATGAATCATTCTCTTCTCTGTCAGAGCCCTGGGAACACTTTAAAGAAATACTGGTTCCTCTTTTTCGGTTACTGGAATGAGTTTTTTCTTTTTCCTGTTTTGTTTTTGTTTAAACATCAGTTTCCAGAGTGAGGAGGATGGGATTTGCTGTAAAATACTGCAGCGTATTTTAAAGTTTATGCTATAAATTAAAAGAACAAACAGTCATTGTTAACAGTATGACCAACTGCAGATAAAGCCAAAGCAGTGACTGCTACCCTGAGGGAGGAATGGGGAAAATGGGGCCGGGTGGCTCATGTGTGTCTTTGCCAAGAGCTGGAAGTGCATCTGGAGACTCCTGAAGCTTTCCCCTCCTCTCTGCCTCCTTTTCCTTTCATACCCAGCCTCATGATACACAACAAAAATCTGTAACAAACACAAACTAGAGACTTGGTTTCTAAGGCCAGCAAGAGACTGAAGCCTTTGTATTTTCTACAATTTTGATGCGACTTTCTCCACCTGATTTGATTGTTTTCCCCAGTCTTTCCTACTCCTCATCTCTCCTGCTCACCTCATAAATCCTCCCAGTCTGGATCATCAATATATCATATTCCACGAACGGCTTCTTGCCTGATTGCCTCAGAGACCACAAAGGAGCCGTACATTATGGGCCAGACTCAGCCTGGATGCTAGCTAAGAAGAAATGCAGAGGCTTCAAGGGGTTGTATCTCGGGGGCCACTCTGCTGTGTGGATTGTCCTGAGGCAAAAACCTTGGTGTCTTGGACTCCAGGTTGGCCTCACGGCGCTCTGAAGAACTGGGAGGTTTGAGACCATGCAAACTCAGTGCATAGTGCATTCCTCAGCTCCCACCTCTCTGATACAGGAGACAATGACTAAATGAACTAATGTGAGGGAAGCCTAGACTAAAACACAGAAAGAACCCTAAGGTTTTCAGGCACTTCCAGCCTGAACTCAAAAACAGAGAATATCTTTGAGGTTTTTAGGGCTTCCTGGCTTTCAGCTCTAGAGTTGAGCTGAGGCTACCAGCAGAGCCTATTAGTGGCCTGCAAGCTTTCGAGTACACATCTTATTTCATTTCAAGTACTTGCACTGAAAAGCCTAGTTAATTCAAAACTGCTTTCCCCTCCCTCTCACAAAACACTCCTCTCAAAATTCAAACCATTCTTTTACGTTTTACCCCCTCCCCAAAGAAAACATCCCAGAACTACTAGCAGATATTGGCTAAGATGGTTGCATGGCTGCTTGTCTGTCACGTCCAGCATCTAACAACACTACCTGTAATGCCCTTTAAGAGAGATTTAGGTAGAATAAATGCTGCTACTGTTCATACTCATCTGGCAACAGAACAAAAACACTGTGCTACAAAGATGGAAAGTAATACCTTACATAATGAACTCCGTAAATACAGAATAAAATCAATATAATAAAAGATTCAGGATAGACCATTGTTGCCTGTAACACCAGCATACTCAGGTGCATAACAAATAGATCCTCTGGTTCTCTTCCTTCATAGCACCTCTTCACCTGACATAACGATGACCAGAAGCAGAGGATTCTTGAAAGGAGGTCATGCTATGTTTTAGCACCATATTTCAGTTTTATACTTTCCATGACTCAAACTATGAGTTAAAATACTTACACTCAAGCTGCTCATTGATATGGATATGATATGGACTGAAAAGGTGACTAAAAGGAACTGACGTTCTGGTACTGAACGCAGCGCTACAACACTTGAGATCACATTGCAGCAGCTGGGACAGGTGCCAGCTCTGTGCTTTTGCCACTTACCATGACAACCCCTCCAGACTGCTCAGCAGTACACATGCTCATGATGGGAGCCATGCCAATGGTCGTCCCCTGGAAGTACACCCCGCTGCAGGAGAGAGGAAAAGGAGAATCGCACAATCACCACTCAGTGCCAAGATATCACCCTCATTATTTCAAGTCTTGTGTTTCTGCCAGCCTCAAGTATCCCATTTCAAATGTGTCAGCTCCAGACACTTGCAAGTTGAAAACTATGAAGTGTGCAGATTAGCTTTGCCAATTTGCTAAACTGACAGTGACAGAATCTCTGCTATGACAAAGATCCATTTGATCACTGTCCTTTGGATTTATTTCTGTAATGTGACCCCTTCTTCTTTTCCTTGATTGAAGTTGGGAATAGAAATGCAAAAGTACTCTCTCTCTCACTTGAGGAAGGGTTACTTTAATGCCGTGGGGAGTTTATATGCTACTTGCTGTAATACACAGCAGAGAATTTAGTTTTTGCAAGCCAAGTATTAATACACATACAGAGTAATCAAATGATTTGTGGCAGTTTGAATGATGTCAGAATATAGATGCAGTGAGTAAACAGAACTCCTTTTAACTACTAAGTCTGTTTTATGGTAGAGAGGATGGTTCATTGGTTGAAATGAAACCTGGATCAAGACAGATTCAAGGCAGAGATGCTCCTCTTACTCATGTTTTTGCTTTTTTTTATTTTCCTTTTTAAGAAGAGGGCTTCTCCTCCTGGTTATTTAAACATTAAGTCATTAGTGGAAATCAATTACCCTATCCAGAATGTATTTTGAATTTTTACTGAGGTCGTTCTACTAAGGAACAGGATTCAGATGACAGAATAACAGAATGGTTTGGGTTGGATGGGAGCCATGGTCAGGGACGCTTCCACCAGATCAGGTTGCCCAAAGCTCCATTCAACCCAACCCTGAGATGTCTATACCACCTTGACAATAATACCCCCTCAGTTCCGCTGCAGTGGGGAGGGCAGAACTGCCTTCTTCAGTACCAGTTTAGACTGAGATGGCCTTAAACTGACTGTAAATTCACACCTGAAATATTGGCTTATTACATATCCAGACTGCCACGTATGTTGTATCCAGGAAAGCTCTAGAAGTAAGGGAGATCGTCGAGGAAGCAGATTTGTCTGGAGCATCCGAAGGGTCCAGCAAAACTTTGTGATTGCAGAGATGAAAGACAGCCCCTAAGGAGCACAAGTGACCATCCCAACAGCTGAGACAACCCAATCCAGCCAATGTTATTCATGGAGTAAACTCTACCTTATTAGCTGTGCATTGTCATGGGGTTTACGAGGTAGTAGTTTTAGCTTCCTCCAGTCCAGAAACTCATGGAGGCTGGTGAAAGGGTCTTGAGAAATAGAGCACTTATCCATGTCGTTCCACACTTCCACTCCAACCAGGGCTACTCGAATGTTTAGAGGCCTATAAAACTAAAGAGAAAACAGAAACAATTGCTGCACTGTTAAGATACTGCTATCACAGCAGTAAATACCAGAGTTGCCACAAGGGGGGAGCAGGTGCAGCGTTAGGGATGGAGCAGATAAAAATTCTGAGGTAGGAATAAAGTGGTGAAGGACTCAGGAATCGATCAAGTCAGGATTTGGCTGACAATCTGAGAAAAGCATATACTAGATCTTTGTCTTGTTTATATGCATTACAGCCATTTGGATAACACTGCCATTTTCTGAGCATAAATTAAGCATGAAACATAAATACATCATAACATGCAAAATTAATTTTGAGCAGGTAACATATAAACGCCTGTCCTGCAGTAATAAGTCTGCCAGACAATTATGCAAGAGGTGGAGGTGTTTTCAGCAGCTTGTTTTTAATCACAAATGCTTCTCCTTGAGTTAGTGTCCTTGAGAACTTGTTAAATTCTGGTCTAAACTACACTTCTGCTGTCATTATTTCACCAGCAGCACAAGGGGAGCATGGGCTGGGGACAGCAACCACTGTAAGAAAGAAGGGGTAGAAACATGACTTGCTCTCACTCGTAAATTTTAGTTTTAAGCTCTTTTTCTTTTCATATAAGGTGTAAATGTAAGTTTTAAAGGCTTAATTTGTACTAATCATAGAATCACAGAAGGGCCTGGGTTGAAAAAGGACCGCAATGACCATCTTGTTTCAACCCCCCTGCTGTGTGCAGGTCGCCAACCAGCAGCCCAGGCTGCCCAGAGCCACATCCAGCCTGGCCTTGAATGCCTGCAGGGATGGGGCATCCACAGCCTCCTTGGGCAACCTGCGCCAGTGCCTCACCACCCTCTGGGTGAATACAGACAAGGATTTTCCAACAAGTGCTGGAGATAAACTTTTCCTTCAGAAAGTGCAATAATTTCTGAAAAAGAGAAGTCATTCTCATGTTCTTACCTTATCAACATAGTTTGCAATTTCTATCAGCCTCTGCTTAATTTTTTCCACATCCTTGCCTTGTCTCTGAAACTTGGAACATAAAGGATCAATGTTCTAGCAGCACAAACAGGGTAGTGTTTTCCCACAGCAGCCACTTAGCAATATTTGGTCCTTAGTCACCCTCTGTAATCCCCAACTGCACGTTCCTGTTGGCTTCCGTGGGATAATAAGCACAGACTACGGGACGGGATTTTGTTTTTCACATAAGGACTTTAAAATCCCTAAATCTTATACTGCAGTCTGTCTGGGGCCGATGTTTTGTGAAAATGAAAAGGCTTTCCTGCAGCCTGCTTTAGCAGCAGAGCGATTGTTACTCCCTAACTAGCTGTGTTCAAGGAGAGTGAGAGACCATCACATTCACAAACTAAAATCAAATGCAAGCAGCAAAATAATTCAATCCAAGACTTCACATCTTTGGTTGACATTCAACTGACTGGAACATTTCCACAGCCTGCCCTGGCTCCTCGCTCCAAAGCTTTGTTTCCAAACTGTCAGGAAGGCTTCACGCAATGTGATGGTAAAGCACTACTTCAAAGGGAAATGCAGGATCCACAGCATCCTCCAAACAGTGGCTGTCACAGAATGCAGTGGAGATACAACCAGTTCATGGGCTGTGAATTTTCATTTGTCACATCTTGAATTACCGACAGAGATCCCAGTTACCTGCGGGTGTCACATCGCATTCCTTATGAAATATTGCAAGAGAGATGTACAAAGAACTATCAGTGTCTCCCTATCTTCAAGGGCCTTCTGTTGCCTAGCACCGTAGAAGCATGACGTGTGAAAGCCTCGATATATATATATTTTTTTTTTAATCTGAAGCACATTCCTTACAATTCCATAGAAACTGAAAAGAGCTACTCATTTCCCACCTGTGCTTCCTATGTCCTTTTAAGTTCTCTTACCTCTCGATTATCTGCCACAATTACAAGCTCCACATACTTCGTTGTCTTCAGAGTCTCCCTCTTGTACTGTCAAAAAAGATGAAAACAGTATCCCGTTGGATTTTCTTTTTTTCCTGTGATAAGTGACCCTTGGAATCAGCTCTTCCCCAGTTCAACATAGCGCTTGCAAGAGGAGATGCAAAACATCCCCGATTTCCGGCCTTCCTTTTGTCTACCACAACAAAAATAGTTTATGTGGTGCTCACAGAAAAACCCACAAAACCCAAAACCAAACAAGCGAGATTTGATCACAGGGAGAAAAATGATGCAAAGGATTGATCAACCTTTTGGGCTTCTGCAGTTGCAATGTTTGAGTTATCTTTGTATACAGGAGAACATCATCTCCAGTGGAAAGAACTTTCCAAGGTGCACTTAAAGAAGTGATTAATTGACTTTATGTAAACATTTTGCACAAACATTACTGGGGAAAATGAGCGACGAAGGGATATTGAGTCAAGCAAAGGAGAAATCAGGTGGTCAACTGAGCAATTATGTAGAAAAAATAAAATAATTAAAAAAACAAGACCAAAACTGCAGGAAAAAGAATCTACCTAAATGAACTGTCAGTGAACTGTCAGTGTCTGGAAAGCAGAAGACTGTAATGCTTATAAAAAAAAAAAAAGAAAAAGAAAAAGAAAAGATGTCTTACTTTTAATTTTGTATCTGTATATTCACATAAAAGAGCTTGTCACGTTACCAGCAGTTCTAAAAGCAGGTCTGAAATACAATGCTTACCTCAAAAAGATAAAATATTGTAATATTGCTAATCATAGAACTCCTCTGTTACCCTAATTTAAGAGACATTCTAAAGCCCATAAAAGCCCTGTGATTTATGCCAGCTGAACGTCTGTTGCATTATTTCTCCCATGTCTCTGAAATAAGACCGTTAGGAAACAGAGGTTCCAGCAGCACGCCCAATCTTTGTGCCAGAGCTTAAGCAACTTCAGCAGTTGCATGACCTACTAATGACCATGATGCTCTTTCACCTAAAGCACAACTGAACTTCTCAAAGCAAAAGGTCTTTCAAGGCAGGCTGCACAATCCCTTTGAGAACTCTGTCAATACCAGATGTCACCATTCTGCCAAATTTTACAAAGTTTTCTTGACGTGCCCAAAACGTTCCTCCTTGCTATCAGCAGATTGATTCTGAATAGCTAAAGGAAAGTAAAAAATTTAACTCTCAGTAACTGTAGCATTCTAATGTTAAAACGCTCATATTTAATAGTGCTACACAGCCTTCTAACTAGAATGACTAGAAAACATGAATTTCAACTTAGACTGTTTCTGAACTGAGAAAGCACTAGAAGCTATCATTAATGAACTTAGAATCATCTCTACTTCACGGGGTTAGACTTATTGCAGGCCTGGCAAATGAGCACATGTAGACATTCCTGTAACCTCTTTTGGTACTGGGTTCTCTGCCATCTTTTCTTTTGTTCTACTGGAGACAACTGTCACCATAATGCAGGCACGATGTGTGCACGGACCTGGTGCTTCCTCTGCCACGCGGGTCATCAGGCAGCAGGACACCCAAGAGCCAACACATCCCCTTTGCAGCTTCTGTACCAGCAACAAATGGGGTGTGAAGGGTCTCAGAAGGGCTTGATTCACCTCTCCACTACACATCAGACATGAGTGGGGTGTTACGGAAGGCAAACGGCTACATGGGCTTTGTTTGTGACAGAGCTGGTCCCTCAGACACTGTAGATCTAATATAAACCCAAAATTTATTACGCAGTCCTGATTAAAGACATACCCCTGAGATACCTCTGGTCTTCTAAATGAAGAGTGAAAACTGAGATATCACCCAGGTGCAAAGATGTAAGAAGGGCCCTATTACCCCAGTTAATAAGCCATTCGTTTCTCACCAAAAGTAAAATTATTTGGACTGGAGAGAGTTAGCCTGAGAGAAACTGGCTAGCAGGGTATAATCAGATGAGCCTCTGCTGACTGATTTGCATAACGAATCCATCCCTGCAATTTGCCCAAAGGCTATGTGTATTCCTTGGATATGATATTTATTTATAAGATGTACCTAATTATCGCTTCTTTCAGTCTGCTTTCTGCAGCCAACTGCATCAGCACACAATCTATTGCCTGATTTAATCGCTCAGAATTAAAATGAAAAGTCAATAATGAAGCCATGACAGAAATACACGAGGGGAGATAAGATACTTTTTTCAGCTGATTGCTGTCCTGCTCCCCTGCTTCTTCAATACCTGATCTTACTGCAAAACTGCTGTCCTATACACCATGTATTTTCAGTGCTTCCCTGCCTGAGAACTGGCTTAGCTTGGATTCACAGTGCAGTGTTGCAGCCTTGCTCCTTTCTCTGGGATCCAATTCCCCAGATCGGCTGATCTGTGATCCCCCAGGACCACTGAAATGGTTGTGTGGCTGCAGAGAAAAGCCATAATACAGCAACTGTGTTATGTGCTTTCTGTAGAACCCCATACAATGGAGCTCATCTGCTTGGCACACTCCCTCTGTTGCAGTTTGAGGGCCCCCTGCATTGTAAAATGATTTTAAATTTATATATACACAGCCCTAATGGAGAAAAATGTCTGCCCACACCTGCTGTACCATCTGACTTGATCTATCAGACCTCACATTTGGATCTGGGAAGCTGAGTCTATTCTTTTCTCCACCATTTATTCATACGTAAATCTAACCCAAAGGCTAATCTAAGTTTGTGCTACATTGATCTAACATTTCAGCTCTGCTCAATAAGCAGTTAGTGTATGCAGATGGGTGAAAGGTCAGCAAAATAAACTAAAAACTACCTCAAACCTGCCAAGAAACCTGAAATTTTCATTATGCCCTAAGCCCGACACTGGATTTGTGCTTACTTCCGTGACCCAGCATACTGTGGAGCAGCCTTGTGTCTCAATCATTTGCAATTCATCATTATTCTGTGTAACCTGACAGTCTGCTTAGTTGATGACAACGCTGAAATGTGAAAATTCAGACCACATATTACATTTGACAACTTCCAGAATTCATACATTAAAAGCGTATCCAGCATACTCATCACAAGCATTTTACCCAACTCTGTGATGTGGTTGGTGACAGGTTTCATATTTACGCCCAGTGAACCATCGCAACAATATCTTTCAGATATGTAAGGTGAATTCTAACACACAGTTGAAGCCATCAACAGAATGTGAGAACCACGAGGGTAATGGTGAAATTGTTTTGAATGTAGCAGATAGTTATATATATGCTTTTCATTTAGTTGCCTGGCATTACACTGATTGCCTCTGCAAACTTCACTTGCGTGTCCCAAACATTTTGGGGAAACCTTAAAGATGCAAAAAAAAGTACATTTCCATGCACGTGAAATAATTTGAAGATACAGTTTTTAGGGTGTGAAACACTCTAGCTTAATGTAGGAACCTATTTTTGGAATTTCATTGCCCGTTTTGGTAGTGCTGCACTTATAGAAAGGCAGGCTGGAAGGCTGTGGATTTTTCTGCTACCTTGCGTTTCCCAGAAAGGGCTCATGTCACTGATATATAGATATTAACGAGCATTAATATGGACTATGTAAGCAGAAATCATGAACAAACTTACACAAACTACTGTCAACACTTTTAACCTACAGACTTCACACCTTTTCAGAAAAATGCTTAGCCCATAAAGTTGCATCTGTAACATCCAATGCTACATATACATATTTAACAAAAGGAAATGTGGACAGTAACACTTGATATTCCTAAAATACAAAATAATTTTATTCCACTACATAACTAAAATCTTGTAATGCCATTTAGGTTGCTTTCCTTCACAATTAACTTGATACATGGGCTTAGCAGCACCTGTAACTATAAAACACAGAATGTAACTTCTAATGAATTATGAGGTCAGAATTGTATCACTGTATGATTTCTGGACATCTAAAACAGTCTTTTCTACAATCCACGTCCAATACACGCATTAATTTGTTACAGTATTTCTTCTTCATGGTTTTCAGCTCATTTTCCACCGTTTCCATTAGTGAGATGCATTTCACATTAGGTGCACTCCTTACATTAGAACAATTACTATAATACATCTGTAAGACAATATAGTGAGAATTTGTTTTGTCTGCACAGGATACTTTCCTGTAAGAACATATAGGTTCATTTAGGTTTTACAACACTATTCTCAAAGCATCACAGCTCTCGTGTTCTTTTCCACCTTGGCTGGCCAAGAACTTTTCCAGACATTGCTCAGTGTTCTTATGGGGTCCTAAATTGTTGCTATAATCATACACGGACCAAAATACATTACCATGGTAGTATGAAACTTTTCCTGGGCTATCTCATTACCAAAAAGAACGAGAAAAGGCAATAAGGGAGAGAGAAAAAGTAATGAAGCTTAAGCAAATCTTGTAAGCATGTGTTCAGCTTTAGGCATGTTCTTAAGCATGTGCCATCAACAGAAGCTGACTGTGTGGTTTAGCAGTCTGCTCAGTAGGGATTTAGGAAACAAGTCTGGGAAAGAGAGCTATGGCAGACAGTGTTATGGAGATGCTACCAGGAAGGTACTTAGCAAACCAGAAACAAAACCACAGCATGCACCTACCCTGCTGGCTTGAGAGCGGTGCGACGTGTCAGAGGCCCTCATGGCAGAGATGTCCAGCTGGTGGCCACAGGACCCTGGAATTATTTCCAAGTTCTCTGCTCGGTAGATCTTGTGTTCACTTGTAGCACCTTCCAATGGCTCCAGAATGTAGCTTTTGTTTGCAAACACAATAATTCCCCTGTTACGGAAGACAGCAGAGTAAGATGTGCTGCTTTCAAGAACAAACCTATGTTTGCCTTCAACAAGGCTACAGCAAGCTTTAATAACAGAGGAATACGAAAAAGCAAAACGCTGATTTACAATATCATGGTCGGGTGGAGCAGGAAACATCAAAGCTGTATATTTGTCATTACAGCACACTACACCTTACGAGAAGCTATGGCTCAAAGAAAATTTTCCTTTTCTGAAGCGTTGTGCTGTAGAACAAAATTACATTTGTGTTTTATGTGTTTTCCATTCTGCCGGTGATGCACTGCCATTGCTGACTAGAGTAATGATGTGTGTGCTTCTGAGGACCCGCTGCAAACAGGAATGAACAAAAGTGTGGTGAAATGTTTTTATAAGGGAAAGTAGAGAGCAAAAGAATTTATTATGATCCGCAGATACCTTTTAAACCAAACGCTGATGCAAGCATCAAACCTGCCAGATGAAAGAGGCACCAGAGTATGAAAATGGGTTGTTAAGCACCGCACCGTGGGGCAGTAAAATGAAGTTCAGAAATATTAACTAAAGGATTCCTGTTTAAAATAACTTCCCCAAAACTTAATTTTTACCACAATACCATATGTTGTCTGAGAAACTCTAAGGTCTTCTACTGAGAAATGCACTCCTATCACATTACTGTCAGCTGCAGTGTGCAAAGAGAACATCAGGATGGCATAATACCATGGGAAGGCATAGGTTAGGTTTACAGTCATCTGTACTTGAGTTCTGTCTGCAAGAGGAAAGCATTTAGTATTCAAAGTCTGACTTAGAATTGTCTAACTTGTATCCTGAGCACATATTGTCAACTCAAGATGGTTAGTTCCTGCATCAAACTGAATATTAAGTTTCCTTGGGCAATTATTTGACCAAAGAAAGGCATCCTTTAAAATCCTTTTTTTGTTGTTTTTATTTGTTTGGTTTTTTTGTTTGTTTTTACTTGTGTTTACTGTTTGTTGGTTTTTTTTTTGTTAAATATTGATAAACATTTGCTTATTGTGGAATAGCAAGTAGTCATCATTTAGACACTACACTGAACATGCTGTATCCATATCTCTAAATTATTAATGCATAAATCCCTCAACGCCGGCAAAGTTTCAGCAGAAATATTACAACCTACCCAAAGTCCCTCTGAAAATTTTGATTGGCTAAAGTGTTCTTCTCCAATTCCTCCTCTACATTGCTCTACACTTTTTCTATATGCTATTAAACCACTATCTTTTTTTAGATTAAAACTGGCTATGTTATACTAGTTTCTTTTCTTCCTCTATAGGAGGTGGCTGCTCTTCTGTCTGTACTACAATGAAGGTGAGATACAACAAGCATTTTAAGACCAGTACGTCTCTATACAGTTCTACAGAAGGTTTAAAAAAGGGAAAACATGGTGGAAGGAGGCAGAAGCAGGTTAATGGCATCGTAAAGACTGATATAAAAATAAAAAGTGACATTATTTGGAAAAAGCTGTCCTAGCTACTCTAATCTTAAAAAGAGACGATGAAGAAAGTCCCAATCAATTACCTGTTCTAAAGTCCTTTGGTTTCAAGCAGACAGTCTGTTTGTTACCAAACACCTTTAGTGTTGGTTCACCCAAGCCAACAAATAACCACTTCATGTGAAGTGCAACATGTAGATGTCCAAGGTAAAACAAGACTGGTAATCCATGGTTTTAATAAGGCCATGCAAAAGTAACACCTCCAACAAAAGGAGAGTACTGTACTGATTTGAGCCAGGAGTCAGGCTCTGGTAATCCATCTGCAGCTTCCTTAGTACCCTTGGTAAATCAGGTAAAATCTATGATTTACCCATCACACAAGCATGCTGTGCGTGATGGATGAGAACTGGAAAAGCAGGACTGATTTATTACAGCAACCCTTGTAGCAATAGCTAGGACACGATAGCATGAATGACATATGAGGACCTCCAAGCAGGTTGCACTGTGATTCAGTATCCTTACAACCTGCAGTTCTAAGAAATTATTTTAAGATCTGCCATATTCCTTGAAGAATTCAGGAAACTAGGACAGCGTATTCTCTTTACTCCAATAATCAGCAATTCTGTAATCAGCATAATCAAGTAAGGGTTGTTGTTTTTCCCTTGTGCAATAAATCATTCAATTCTGGAGGCTTCTGGAACCAGCAGTGGAGGCAGAAGTCCATTAGTCACTGTTTGAAATGGGCCAGCCTGACCATCTCCCTTTATTAACAACTCCCAAACAGAGTGAAACCATGAAGGTTTTATTTTTAACGTTAAACTTCATTCCTTTAGAACCTTAACTTAAAAAGAACTATACACACACACAATTGTCTTTAATTATTTACACTGAAGATGGAGTGACTTAATAGCATCCTTTTTCTGGATAAAACTTACCCCTTTAATTCCCCCTCCCCCTCCCCAGTGATTGCTGGGTTTCCAACACATCATCCTTTGTAAACCCAGGTACTGTCCAAAATGACTCATAACCCCCCGTTTTCTCTCATTGGAGGGCTTACAGACACATGAACAGATACCAGAGTGATTTTGTTTTCAACTGAGCAAACAAGTGCTAGGACAGCCTATTCAACTTGCCACCCAAGCTCCCATTCCTTCAAGAACGGTGCCACCCTTTGCATATGAAGCAATTCCATGGTAAGAAAAAAAAAGAAATCTGCAGTTTTGGCATAAGGGAAAGAATAGCATTAATATAATGCATATTTCTCTTTTGACTACTGCCTGCAGTACACCTGCATCCAGCTTGTGACCATCTGTAATAAGATAACAAAAATATGAATTCTCTTGGCCAGATCTGTTTTCTGCTAGTTTTCTTTTCCTATAATCACATTTTCCCCCTTGATTATTGCCAAGCACAGCACTTACAACTGTAACTAGTCAGAAAAAAAATGTTGGTTTATTTCTTTTTAAGTGTGACAAAATCTGATAAACAATACTTAACCAGTCTTCACTACTGAGAATTTGATGTCAATTGAATTATTCTGTAATTACTTCTTCCTTTACATTTTTCTGTTTCAAAGAAGCCTCTGTTTCAGTGGTTCTCCTATGCTCCTGAGTCAGCCCATGCCCCCCTATGACCAAGGTGGGACAATTCTTTTTCTCAGGAGACACTGATGTTAAATAATACAATGCTTTTCAAAAAATGAAAACGCAGTGTATTGAACTAGGAAATCCCAGTCAAAAACAACATGAGGAACCCCAAAGGTATTCCAGCAACTCCGTGTATGTTTGAGAAGCAGATATGAAAAGACAAAAGACCAATTCCTACAGAAATCTGTGAGATTTCTACCGTTATCTCAACAAAAGATTACCAGAATTTCCAGACTTATAAACAATGGGGAAAAATGCAATATGAAATATAATTTTCTTGGCCTCCAGTTATCTAACCCATGGTATATGCGTTTGCTTCAATCTCACATGATAATGATACTGAGAACTCAGAAAGACCTACAAAAACAGTTGAGCAAAAAGACGAGGCAATTCAGCTCCCATCTAAAACAATCAGGCTCTCCACCACCAGTAGCAGAGAGAGAGAAAAACCGAATCTACATTGTGCAGCGTGTCCAGACATCAGTTCATGGGCTTCAAGCCAACTGGAAGCAGCTCCAGCGCAATCTTGAGCCCAAGCTGATATTTCACTCTGCCTCTGAGCAGGGTTTGAGCCCTGCTCATGTCTGGGGCTCAGCACCAAACAAACCACATCCTCACTGCTGCAAATCAGCTCAAATTGAGAACTAATCATTGGTATCTGCCTAACACATGCCATTCTATGACAAATGGACAGATGGGGATGGGTTATGATGGGAGCTCTCACTCTGTCTCAAGGCAAAAGAAATTAGAACATTAGTAACTAATTCAGTAACTAATTTGTTATTAAGTGCTGCTTACCTTGCAAAGAATATCTCATTTAGGGAAATGTAATTTGATGGAATAAATCCTCTACTCAAATCAGCAATAAAAGCAAATGGGATATTTTTTCCCCCTCTTAAAGAGCAGGAAAATAAAAACAACAACAACACAGAACCTAATGCAAGGCCAGTTGTGTTTCATAAATCAACAGGCTTTAGGAAATCTCAAAATATAAATGGGATTTTTCTTTTCCAACTTGTCAGCAGAAGCAAAGGCCCAGCCAACATAAACCATCAATGCATACTTGTCTGAGAAATTGTGATGCTGAAGTAAAACTTGGCTAGGAGAGCATTACATGAAACCGTGATAGATTATTCTGCTGCAGTGTTAGGAGAAAGTTAAGTAAATCAATAAATCTGATATCCACGAATGCAATTAAACATTTGGTTTTAATGAAGCTCAGAGTTATGCTCATTGCTAAACAATAATAATAAAAAGCCCTATTACCACTGGAATGTAGATGTTTTCAGCCTGTAAGAAATTAATTAGACTAGAGGGCTGTTGTGCTCCACATCACATACTGACATTGAGTCTGCCTCTGCCCACAGTGAAAGACTGCAGGACTCACGTGCCATTCAAAAACCTACAGGTCCTTTACTTTCTAATTAATACTGCAGCTTCAGAAGTAAAGCGTCAGATCTCACTGCTGTGCCACAGAGTTCAATGAGTTTTAGCCACACAGATAACAGAAGTGGAGCCTTCTGGTCCCGGAATGTTGTGCTGATGCCTGAGATGGAGGTGTGGCAGTGAGTAACTGCTGCATTCATCAACATGTGTGATACCAGAAAGTGATCTGTGAAGGGATGGGGCATTTTTATTTGTTTTTCCCGTAAATCCTACATTCCCAGGATTTCATCTAATAAGTTCCCAGGCACATAAGCAAGCAAACAAACAAAAGGGGGAAGAAAAATGCAGTCATGTATAAAAGCTTTCACTTTTAGTCTGCTGTAATTAGTTGCAGATGAGCACAGTTGGGATAACTGAATGAAGTGGACTGGTTTTCTAATAGGTTAAGTAATCTTTAGATATAAGCCAAAAGGCTTGGTCATTTTTTTTTTTTTAGCTTTAGAAGAGTGGGAAATACAGAGAATGGGAGCTGGACTCCAGAGACAGAAGACAAAAACCTCTGTATCCACCAGAGCTCTGCAGGCAGCCTTGGCCAGGCAATTCACCTCTTTCTGTGCAGCAGCTCAGCTGCAAACAGGGTGAATGTAAGTAACCACACACAGTAAAGATCTGCTGAGGAAGGGCATCACACGAGACTCCAGTAATACTGTTATACCACACATCAGAATTCTATTAAAATAGCAGGCCTGACCCACATCAACAAAGGCCAGCATCTCAAAAGGGGGTCACAGCAGTAGAATTACTGCTTTACATACTGCAGCAGTGGCAGAGGTTCCCCTGCTCAGACACACCGTTAGTCAAATACATGTTTTATTCCAGCCAATGCCTTTCATTTACCTGAAAATATATTCTAGAGCACAGTGTCAAAAATGTAGTCATGCCCAGAGAACACCATGGCATGCACTTAATCCTTCCTCTGCACGAGACAGACATGCCCAGAGTGAATGTATATTGGCCTGCAACTCCGGGGCCTGGAATTTAAGCAAGGAGACACTTGAATAAAAGTGATAATGCAATTCCACGTCCAATGTTTGGGTGGCGAGAAACAATAATTGTGTTATCAGAAGTGTCACTTGTGTGCTTTAATGGGGAGCGTGACCAGGCTGACCACTGAAAGCAGAGAAAGGTGATGGAGTGAAGAGAAGCTGGTATCAGTCCCTGTGTAATGAACACGTTTAGTAGTACTGTGTAGCAAATGGTATAGCAAAATAAGAAAGCTTGATTGAAACTTGCACATCACATTAAGGCTTGTAAAGTGTTTCTTCAAGTCACAAAATGTATTACATTTCATTTTTAATAAATGCTTTTAGACATGACATGAGGGAGGAGGATTAGGAGCCGATTGATAGGGATCATCTCTTATGGCTGTGCCAGTGATGCCTGGGGACATTAATGTGCATCAGGGACACCAGGCACACAACCGCCCCCTTCAGCTAACTGTTGTCTGGGATGCAGTGAGCTTGGCCAGCTCATCTGACAGACAGATGGCTGTGGCCCTGTCAGCCTCGTGCCACAGAACCGTGTAACCCCACAAAGAATTACTGCCTACTGCAACCCTACTCCCACCGCTATCACTGTGGGCACAGTACCTTCCAGTTACTGGTGGGTACGGACGACGGCTGAATACTTCATGTACATGAATGAGCTTATTACCTGACAATCAGGGAGAGTCACAGGATTTTCAGGAGCATCTTGGTGTTTTAGAACAAAAAGGCTTCCCAGGAGATTTGCACCCCTAAAGCACTAAGGCATTTGTGAAAGCCTCTCATCACTGAGGTCACAGCAGATGCTCCTGGTCCTGCATGTCTCCCTGCCAACTCCTGCACTTCAGCACAGACCAGAGAGGCTGCGTTTTGTGTATATACCACCTTCTGCACTTGCAGAGAAAGTGACAGGGGAAAAAAAATAAGAAGAAATCACTCGAGTGTATACAGTTTTATCAGAGAAGAGTTGTGTGGTGGCTGCAGGCCAAAATTATTTGCTAAAACCTTGAAGGGCCTCTGAGCTAGATAAACAGAAGGGTATTTCCACAGGAGAGGAAGGAAACGACTGTGTTTGGTCAGATGTTCACCTGCCCAGATGCTCTGACAATCTAATTGGGTTGCTCATCTAGACAGAAGCACTGGAAATCCTGATTGCACATTGTTCCCATTCAGCACACGCCTCTCCTTTCCAGCACTCAGCTCTTCCTCTTCTGGAGGACCCATCAGAACACAGATTATAGCACAGTAATACTCTCCTCTAACCTGCATTTTAGGCTGTCAGTGTCAATTCAACATTTATGCCATGGTAATCTTATGTAAAATGAGCCACTCAAATGTTATGTCTGAGAGGATGTAACAAAGCTGCAGTATAGAAGTGTCTGTGAATATAAGAACTTTGCCTCTCAGTTATCTTGATATCACTCTCCTCTGCCTCCCTGAAAAATGCAAACTACCCAAACGTGTCTTAGCCTGCAAGATTTCACTCTGCATTCTTTCTGTATCTGACGACTGGCAGATTAATCACAGCATATTTATAAGCAAACAATGCTTCTCAAATGTGCAACCATACCCCAGTAGTAATAGTGGTCATATTAGATCAAGAGCAAGGTTCCTCCAGACCAGCACTCTAACCCAGCTATGACCAACAGCAGATGTTTAAGAGATAAGAAAGAAGAGCATAAAAAGAAATTTACTGTTGTCCCAGCTCTGACAGTGTAACTGTATGGGACATCTCAGGGTTTGACAGGCCTGAGGAGGCTCCCTCTGCTCCCTTCCCTGCATTGTCTCATCATGCTTTGAATCTACTGACACTTTTACCACTTGATGCCACCTGTGATCATGAGTTTCAAAGCTTCACAATGTGGTGAATAATAATAGAAAAAAAATGTGCTTTCCTTTACTCTAAAATTTCATTTGATGACTTCTAATTTTAAGGTTTCAGAGAATATTCAGTAATTGCCCCCCTCTTCAGCATGACATTCAGTCTAACTTCATCATACCCCTTTTCTGTGTCATCTCCTTTCAAAACTGACAAATCCTGGTCTATTTTTTGAATAAAAGCTGTTCCATACCTTTGATCATCATTTTTGCCCTTCTCTATGTATCTTCTGGATATAACACTTCCTTTTCTGAAATGGGGGTAAAGGAGGTAGGAACAAGAACTGCACGCAGAATTCAAGAAGTAGGCGCACTACGGGTTTATAAAAGTGGGTTTTGTTCTGCCCCCTATTTCTGCCTTGGTAACTCCTGTGATCCCATTTTGCTTCTCAGACTACCACTGTTTCCATGCTATAATCTGAAATCTCACCTTTATGATTAGCTTCACATCTTTTAATGAACTTGGGGGGGAAAGACACTGCTCCTACTCCTCCATGCCCGGAACACTGCCCGAGGTGTGTGTCCAGTGGGTGTGAGGGATTTGGGTGCTTGGAGATGCTGGCGAGCCAACAGCTTACACTTCCTTTCACTAGATGTGTTTCAGGCACTCCGGCCACAGCCGTGTGAGGTAGGTAAAAATCATGAAATGAATTTCACAGATGGAGAGAACGAGACAGAGAGATACGTCCAAATTCAGCCAGGAGCTGTCACAAGGCCAGAAACAGCCTCTCTGAGGAGAGCAGCATTTCCTGCCAACGCTGCTGCTGGCAGAAGGGCTGCCCCAGGGATGGCCCTCATACAGCCTGAGCTACGGAGCAGCTCTCAACTCTTCTATTTCCCCTGATGTTATTTTAGACTGGATCACACGCAGTAAAACTATCCACCCACGTTCTCGAGGGACACAGAGCTACTGTAATGTTTTGGTGAGGGAGGTATATTATAACCTGCAGGCCTGGTTCTGAAAGATGCTCGGTGCTCCCGGAGCCTCAGCACGACCATTTGGGCTCTTTGTTCCCAACTAGTTTTAATGAGGGCCTGGATGTTTCAAGAAGCTGGCAGTGCATTATGAAGCCTTACAATGAGATGCCCCTGGCTCAAATCAAGCACAGATGATGACTAGAAGTTATTACCATTGACTACGGGCTGCAAAATGAGTCCTGTGCGATAACTCCACAGGCACCCTTATCACATGCTGTCATCATTCATGGATGCTGTCTTGAACAACCTCGGCAGTGAATGCAGCAGTTACGCGGGCATAGATGGCAAGATACGGCCACGGTTCTGCTAGAACAAAACTTCTGCCTCAAGAAGAAGCTGCTGCCCATTTCCCATGGGGAAATCGAGCCTAATAAAGACTTGCACTTTGAGGATTAATCTGCAGTAGTGCCAGATGAGAGAAAAATGTCACTGCTAGCATCTTACCATATCTGACTACCTAAAACTGGGAAAGGATCCAGCTTGCTCAACATTTTTAAGAGGAGGATGAGCAAATTAGAGAAGAAATAAAATGCATTTAGTATGGGGAAATCCTTTGTCCTGAACAGGCTTGTTTTTATTATTCCTAGATGGTTCTAGAACAAGACAACAGTGCAGACCCTTTCCTGCAGAATGCACATGTTCCCTGTGGACCTTGCACCAACCCACTCCATGTAGTGACCCAGTGCTTCAAGCACCGAGAGCACGGCACTATTTTTGCAGACCACGAGAACAACGGCTGGTCATAAGCTATCACACAAAGGGGTCGTTAAAGCAAACCTGTGGAAGATGCCAGATACATACTGAAGCACCCTGAAAAATCCCTCTCTATGTGGGAATGAGCCACTGGAACCCAACGCACTGCAGAGAACAACAGGGAGAGTTCTCCTGGTGGCAAACTGCTCTGATCCTCTCCATTCCAGAGCTCCGGTATAATAGCTATGCTAATGCTACTATTGTACAAAGTGCAAAGAGAAAAGAAAGACTCCAGCTACTCGTGCTGTTTGTAGATAAATTAAACAAACCCAGAAAAAGGTTGAGACAGCTGGAAACCTGACAGGAAAACTAGGTTTTCCAGGGAGAACACTAGAGCCAATTTACAGTTAATTACAGTGATTTGGAACAGCTCTGTGAGTAAATACCAGCCTCTGATTGTCCAAGTAACGAAGATAATTGTTTCCTGAACCGGGTCCATTGTGTATTTAAAATGTTGTCAGCTTGTTCCTTTCTCAAAATCAGAAGAGATTTTCTTTTCAGCAAGACCAATCTGCTACTTTTTTGTTAACGAGTAGCTAAAAGCTGAGCAGTGAGCATCATACCTGTCATCATCATGGTTTATCCAGTTCCACAACCACTTTTATAGAGCAAACTCTCCTATAGTAACTAGTCTGCTGCCCAGTGCATCTGCAAAGCAGTCCTGCATCGCTGGTGAAATAGCTCTCACCAGCAGGGCTGAAGGGCCCCGGGGCACTGCCAGTCACAGAACACGCCAAGCACTTCATTGCTGTAAGACCCTCCATGGACATCCCCAACATCGTATTTTCTATTCCATTTTTCTTCAGAGCAACAAGGTAAATGAGTTTACAAAATAAGAAAAAAAAATCATAGAACCATTTGAAAAGCGGGTATTGGTAAACCAGAACTTAGCGAGCAGAAAGATGACTTATTAAAGAGCTGAAGTGTCACTAAACATTAACTCACCTGAGTCCAGAGCAGGTACTGAGACTGACCGATGAACTGGGGTACCCTTGTACACTTCCATGGTAATAGCAGTGACCCTGATTGCAAGAAAAGAGAAAATATTTCAGCACTCTTAAAAATCTTGTTTTCCTCAGGGTTTCCCACCTCCTTTGTATCAAAGCTATTTTCAGTTTCAGACTACAGCATTCAGAAGCCCACTGACAGCACCTTTCCTTCTCCACTAAACATTCACAGCACTGACTTAACGGTCCAAGGCATTCCTCAGTTGAAACCTTGACTGTATTCAGATGATAGAGGATTGGGGTTATTTTTGTCTTCAAAGACCACCAGCAGAGTTTAAACTGCATGACAGTGATAATCTTATTTTCTTCTGATATTTAATATAAAGCTGTAGTACAGAACACCTTACAAAGTTACAACTCAACTGACATACTTTCCTACTTGCTCTAAACCCAGGTATTGGTCACAGAGTCACAGAATCACCCGGGCTGGGAGGGACCTCAAGGATCATACAGTTCCAGCCCCCCTGCCTGGCAGGGCCACCAAACATACACATTTAGATCAGGTTGCCCAGGACCCCGTCCAACCTGGCCTTGAACACCTCCAAGGACGGGGCATCCACAACCTCCCTGGGCAGCCTGTTCCAGGGCCTAACCACTCTCCTTGTAAAGAACTTCCCCCTAACATCCAACCTAAATCTTCCCTCCTTCAACTTGGATCCATTTCCCCTAGTCCTGCTATTGTCAGCCTTTTTGAAGAGTTTACACCCCTCCTGGGTGTAGGTTCCCTTCAGGTATTCAGGTATTGATGTCTAGGACATCTTCCATGTTCATGTATGACTACAGGAGATACTCGTGTACAAAGGCAGGTATAAAAAAGACAATCCCAGAGTTTGGGAACAAAAAAAAAGTAAGCGAAGGGGAAGGGAAACAGTTTGGAAAGGAAACCTTTTATTGAATTACCCAACCGACTGGCTGCACATTATTAAGAGCAACCACGACTAAGAGGTCTTCTATTTTGAGAGGCAACAATCCAATTTCATTTTGCAGCTAGGTTATTGTATTTCCTTAATAATCCACTGCTTGCAAAAAGCACCCACAGCAGAGATACATCTATGCTGAGAAAGTATCTGTCTGGAATCAAGGTTAATTTTATTGTTGACTAAAGGTTATATTACATTGCCAATTATGTGACTGACTGGAAAGCAACGATTGTGTCACGTCCAGCATTTCTTTTCTCATGGCTCCTTTGAATGCCACTTGGAAACTGAAAATACTGTTGTAAAAGGTTTCTTCCTTATTAGAGCATGGGAAAGTTATCACTCATACTCCAACCTGACAGTCATCTCACTGTGCTTTTTATTGCTTGGTTCATCCACATCTATCTGGCTGCATCAATTAACCTTTTCAGCATCGGGGCATGGCTTTAACTTACAAAGCTTCACATAGACTTTTAAAGAACATCTTGATTTTGTTATAGAAAGCATTGTTATAGAAAACATTGGGCAAGATGGAATGATTCAGGCAATTTTTCTGCAAATAAGGATATACCTTGAAAAATATTTGTTTAAAGCATTTGTGTTTCCAACACGAGCAACAGAACACAGCACAACACCATGAGGTTTATATTTAGAAAGTCAGGATAGCTTTTATTGGTGATCAAAATGACAGTAGCAGGGTAATGGTATTTTAGTCTCCAGTATTTCTTATCAGTACTCATAAAGAGCTGGTAGCTTGTTAGCAAGGATAAAGCTACAAATAAAAGGGAGGAAGTCATAGACTGAATTTTTGGGGCATGATTGCTTCAGTAACAATTGCTGTGGACATCAAGGCTTTCAGCATGAGTAAGCTATATCACTATTTCAATATTAGACTCATCTAGCTGATCAGAGTGAGGAAATAGGAGCCCTCCGAACAAATCCTGACTCATGCAGTATCCCTGCATGTGTAAAAACAAACACAAAATCACTTTCCTTGTGTCACTTAAACCAAGAGATCTGCCTTAGACTTTGGAACCAGCCACTGCTGTCGAGCAAAGCACTCAGCAGAACAGGAAGGCTGAGCTGATATCTCGACCCATGCGGACTGTGGCTGCAGTGCAGCTAGTTGTCTTCATCAAGGAGTGAATTACAGCAAAATTCCTGATTTCTTTGCCTCTCTGCACACAACCTGCTATATTATTAAGTTTGAGCTTCTTGCTGTGGCCCATTTCACAGCTTCTCCAAGACCCACATGCTACCCTCAAAGTTCCTTTAAGTTCCATACTTAAAATGTAAACTTACCAGAGCATGTCCTGCAACTGGACTGGTAGAAAATTGATTTCCAGTTCAGTAACTCCACCAAACTGCAAGAGGTTGTTTTTTTTTTCCTCCACTCCTGCCAAAAGCCCTTTATTCCTGTACCCTAGTATATGAAATGGATGACTCTCTAAAAACAAATAATAACCACAGCTGATTTGTCACACTTGACTCAAGTACTCTATCCTTGCTTGACATCATCTCCTAGTGACCAGTTTTTGAAAACTGATATTTTTTTTTCTTATTTCCCAAGTGCTATGCAGCAGAACAAGCTGGGCTCCAGCACATGTGCCAGGGAAATCCCCAGGCTGCCTTGGTTTAACTTTCCAGCACAATCTGACTAGGCAACTTTTATTAGGAAGTCATATTTGGTTTCAACTACAGACTATCGTAGAATCACAGAATGGCCTGGGTTGCAAAGGCCCAAAGTGCTCATCCAGTCCCAACCCCTTGCTATGTGCAGGTCACCAACCAGCAGCCCAGGCTGCCCAGAGCCACATCCAGCCTGGCCTTGGATGCCTGCAGGGATGGGGCATCCACAGCCTCCTTGGGCAGACTATACTGATGTCCACAGTGAAAAAGAAATACAACAATAAAATCTGAGGCTTATCTTTTTTAAACCATATTGCAATATTGAATGAAAAATGAATTCTCTATTCCTCTTGAAAAAAGAAAAATCCTTTAGACAGCAAAAAGAAACACTAGTATTATTCATTACTTACTGCCATTTCCAAAACAGAAGGTTTTTAGGCTACTTTTTTGTTGTTGTCGTTTGTTTTTTTTGGAAGAGAAAGCCTAGCTATCATTGGCTACACATGTTCATGTTAATGTTTGCTACTCTGATCATGTGCTGTGTGCTTTTTACTTCCTTAGAGAGTCTGTGCAGCTTTTCTCTTCCTAAAACAAATGACTTTTCTACTGAGCAGATCTGGAAGAAGATACGAGCATCCAGCAAACAGAAAAGCACTGAAAGCTTTCACAGAGATTGCTTTACTTGGGAGGTCTGGAGCGGTAACGAAGATGCTTCTTCAGAAGTAAAATGTAATGCACAGAAAAAATGCCTTTCACTGACACCAGCAAAGCCCATTATGGATGGGAACAGAAAGCCCAGCGCTTCTTCCAGCGATGTCAATAAATAAATAACATCACATAAGAAATATTTTACAGGAGCTGGGATTACTCAGGCAGATAAAAGATATACTTTGTAATTAAAATCACTTGCTGCATTGTTTCTAATCAAAGCATTGGTATTGCTTAGAGGACAAAAAACTTTACTGCCTTCGAGCGCCTTGTATTTATTAAAAAAAGCAGTTTAAATTATTCATGATAAAAAGCATTTTGTGCTGACTTTAACCAGGAGCAGATTAGCCATACATACACACACACAGATATAAGTATATCCACAACAGCTGCATGATCTGGATTAGGAAAAAAACAAACCCAAACAACTCACCCCCCCCCCCCCCCCCCCCAAAACCCAGCCCTGGATTCCAGTGCAAAAACCCACCCAGGCCTTTGAGCTCATTGGTGGCAGCTTCTGCATGATAGCAATCATAGACGTGCTTCCTCCCTCCCAGAACCCAAGGCCTTTCTTCCTCAACACCACAGCAATGGCTGCCTTATTGCAAAGTCTTAATGGCTATACTTCCAAGAAGCTGAGTAAAGGAATAAATAGGGGGAGGAATAAAAGCAAAATTAAAAAAAAAATAAAAAAATCACATGGTTGAAACCCCACAGTTTCCCTTTAAAGTCACACTCTGAAAATTCATGCGTAGGATCACAGCAGTCAAAAAGGTACTGAAGGCAACAATAAGGAAAGATCACTCATGTTGCCGTTTCATCCCGCGGCTCAGATCCCAGCAGAGAGCACTCCGAGCTTTAACGATGAAGCATCATGTAGCCACGCAGCACAGCCTTACCGTGTAATTGCGTGCGAGAACCACATCAGTACCATCCTTCAAATAATGCGTTTCTGTGAAGCTGCTGGCTAACAGGCCCCTGGAAAAAAAAAGGACAACAGAGCACACTGGTCACATTAAGGCCACGTCACCTTGACTCCATCCTTTAGCAGTTCCGTTAAAGCAATCAAAGGCAAATATTAATGACGCAGTGACTACCAGGGCTGTGCATGCAATAGGAGAAAATATAGCTCTGTACTGAAAGCTGCGGTGCATGAGCACTTCCTTTGTCAACTGTGAAAAGCATACAGGTTTCCAGACTGCTTTTTCTTCCAAATGAGGTCTGCGTGCAGCGCATCTCGGCATTGCATCACCGATATGATTTTTTATGATATTTCACTTTAAATCTGTAATCTAGAGATGGGAGTATTGTTAAGTAGCAGTAAGTTTTGGAAAAAGAAAATGTTTTCCTACATTACTACACTACATAAAGTAATCATTACTGCAACCCAAAGACTAGGTTAGCACTCAGTAAATGAAACAAGCTTCCATTCCACTCAGGGAAGAACACTACAGAAATCAGAGCACTAGGTTTATTGTCATCATCTGACAAGTATATTCACAAATGGAACTCCAACAACTTGAAATAACGCCTCAAGAGATGGTGAAAGACCACTTCTGTGATGAGACATTTTGTTCTCATTCACTTCACGCTTCCCCTCCTGCCTTTGGCAATGCTATCAAGAACACTGACTTGCAGCGACTGTTTTTCAGAAACACCCAGAAAGGAGCATGCATGTGACAACTATGGAAAGATCCTTTTTGTAATAAACATGTGGAACAGGGAAAGCAGCCTCTGCCTTTGTCACAGTCCAGCTATTGATCTGTTTTTCAACCCCTTATCTAAAGTGCATTTCTAACAAGGACAGAAGGAAGAATATGAATGCATGTTGACTCTCAGGATAGGCCTTAAGCTATGATGCTTCAGTTTTGATAAACATCCTATTGAAATGCAAAAGCACAATATAGAAGAAACCAAAACTAAGTGTCCTGAGAGACACCCAAGGTCAGAGATGGATGGGGCTGTGAGCACCTGACGGAGCTGTAGGTGTCCCTGTTCACTGCAGGGTGTTGGACCAGATGGCCTTTAAAGGCCCCTTCCAACTCCAATGGTTCTTTTTTCCTCTGCAATGCTTATCTGAACAAGTGAGACCCTTTTAAAGTTGAAACCTGGTTAATGTTGCACACATCTATCTATATTTCGTGAACTCATGCACAGTGTTGCTGCATATTTTTTGTACTATGTATAAACATTAAACTAGAACATGAATATTTAATTTTCATTGTTCTAATGACTTATCTGCATTATGTTTATATCCAACAGCTCAGTCAAAATCAGGACCTTCAGGATCTGGTTTTGCTAGGAACTGTATTGGAACTTATTAGAGAGCTGAATGTTTTAAAAGCTCACATCTTAAGGTATGAGGAAAAAAAGTGAATTAAACATGTTGAAGAGAGAAATAAATATCAGCATAAAAGCATGAAGATAGCAAAGCTTAATGCACACAGTACACATTCAAGCACAGATTCTCTATTCAAACTTTTCAGCTTGTGGGAAACATCAGAATATTAACATATAAGGAATGTTACAACACTGCAGTGTTAGGTGGGCTGTACAGGAACTGCTGTGTATCTCAGCCAACCCCAGCACCCACAGCAGGATTGGGATTGCTGCCTAACCGAGCACCTAGCACCACTCTAGGTGCTCTATACACTTCACCAAATAGCCCAGGACACCTCAGCCAAGCTGTTCCAGATGGCACTTGGCACCCACCCTCATCTCAGCCCTCGTGCCTGCTGCCTCTGGATGGCCTGCCTGAAACGAAGCGTGCTCTAGCTACATTTTCTACCGCCGTTCTCATTATCATAAAGAGCAGCTGCTTTCTTAATTATCACTATTATTTATGTAACACCACTACAGGTCTTTTGCTTAGAGGGCATTTATAAATTTTGTAAAGGAGGAAGGTAAGAGCCCATTCCTGCTGAAGCCAAGTTGCACACTTAATGGAAACGGGCTTTCACATCGGGTACTGAAGCTATTTTTATTTAGTGGGACAAAATACAGGCTAGGTATAGGGTAACAGATGTGGCATAAGGGCAGAGACTGAGCAATAAACTCACCCTGTGCTCTGCTATGCCTAAAGTGTTTGACAGCAGCGATGATAAAGATGACCTTTCTGCTTCTGCTTGCCCTACCCTCGGGTAGATGTTTAGAAAATATTTCATGGGGTCATAGACTTTAATACCAAAAGGGAGCGTCGTGATCAGCAAGCTGACCTGTCCCATTACATAGCTCATTTGACATGCCTTAGCCTTCTATTACAATAACTGTGCTGGAACCAGATTGTTCATTCCTTTACTGCATAGATATCCCACAATGAAGAAGCCATGACGAGGCTGTCAGGTTTCTAACTGTTAATTACACTCAGAGTAAAAAGCAGCACACTGTACCTCACCACTTGGCTTTGTCAATGTTCAGTTTCCAACCACTGGATTTCATTTGTTTGCACACTGTTTGCTGTCTGTGAGACCCTCATAAACACTTGTCCTTACTGAAGCGAGCAACTATAGCAGGAGAACAAACTTCTGATCCCCCTGTCATCAGTCTCTCTATCAGATGTGTTTCATCAGGATGAGATCCCAATTTAGACCAATGGAAATGCCAACTGAACATTAAGAATTCCCTGTGTGAGCAGTTAGAGGCTGGCAGGAACAACAAGATGATAGAGTCCCACTGTTGGGCTAACCAAATAAAAACTGAAGTATGTCTTCATGTAGCAGCCAAAGAAGGAATTCATATTATGGAAATTTCAACTACAGCTGAAGAGCCTTTTAAAGAAAATGAGGAAGTTTTTTCTGGAGACTACATTAACACTCTTAGTTTAGTAACTAAGACATCATTACTAAGACAACTGCCTTCCTGCCATGTACAGTGCTTGCACAGGCTTGAGAGTGAGCCAGGGGAAAGGTATCTCTGCATTTTAGAGGTTGGGAACCTACAGAAGACATCACCAGGGAACCCAATAATTTCTGGTAGGGGAGGAAGCTGTAACCCCCCCTTCCAGAAATGCTCAATATCCTAAAAGCTATGCCACAGAATAAGCACACAGCAGTAGTATCCAGGGACAGCAAGTTGTGTACTGGCATTTCTTGAAAGCTTATCAAAACTAAGTGTAACAAGCACTCCAATTCCACTATTGAGCGTGCACCACTTCACTTTGCAATTATAGCAATAGTGTTTAACATACTGAACAACAAATTTAACATGTGTATCTACTCAGTAATTTAATTACCTCCCTCAAAAAAAGATATGCAACATAACAGATTGATTTACATTTCTGTTTCTGACCCACAGTAAAGGAGATTAATAGAGTAAAATAAATTAATTTAGATGGCAAGCTACTTAACCTAATTGGATCAATGTAATTCTGAAAGAGCGGGGATCAAAATAACATTAATATATCATAGTACAATTCATCACCATGTCTGGAGTCTCAAATGTTGCCAGCTACAATGCTCAGCAGTACCAGACAATTACCAGTTTTTTGCACTGCATGAAGAAGCAGAAACAATTGTTATCAGGAATAGCACCAACTGCTGGATATAATTAAAAAAATTAAAGGAGCACCACAACTTTCTAATTAATTCTAAAAAAAAAAAACGAAGCAAAAGTATGACTCTTGAGTTAAATAACTTATGCATTTTGTCAATGTGTCTGTCAGTATTTTGGATATTTTCATGTCCCCCAGAGCTGAATTAACAAATAGAAGCTTTGATAGACCAGAAGGGCTGGTTCTCTCTCTCCTGATCTACGACAGACACAGCACAGCCTTCCTCATCCTCTGTAAATCAGCATTAATGTTACTTGCTGTGTTTGCCAAAATGCTTTCGGGTGCCAAGCAGCCTTGCTAACCTGAGCCTCAGGGAACACGAAGAATATTTAAACTTCTAACCCTCACCTTTTCCACTCCCAACCCAAGCGGCGTCTCAGGTGGTTCGTTTGAGATGGGGAGAAAACGTCTTGTTTTAAATACAGGAAACTCTTTACTCAATCCATTTAATAACAGGCACAGTAATTTAATGCACCGACTCTCACTTGTAAATGAGAAAAATCACCTCTGCTCTCCAGGCACCGATATATTATTTCAAAAGGTTATAATGATATTTCATCACCCAGGGATCATCAGAAAGATGGAGTTGCCAAAGTTAGAGATGGAAAAAAAAACTACTGGATCACAAGGACAGCCTCCCTGGAAGCCAAATGCTTCATAGACCAATCTAGGTTCTGTCTCATTGAGCTTCCAATGTCAAAAGCAATGCTGATCCCACCATTTTCAAAGGGAGATTACTCTGCCTTCCAACAGATGTTACTGTCACAATGCATTTCCTGACATTGTCTTTTCTAGTTTTTCCTACTCTCTGAAACAACTGCTTTTCCTTCTTGGTACATACATCATTCAGATAGGTACAGATTATTATCACATTCCCCCTTAGCCAGCCACATGCCAAGCAAAGCATGACAGACTATAAAAAAGGACAAGAAGTGTGTACTTCTCATACTAGTGCTCATACTAGGAAAAACCTCAGCTTTATCACAGCAGGAGCAGACACCAGGGTTTCCCTTGGTGATATAAAAGAAATAAGTAGACAAAACTCTAAAGAATAAATCTCTCTCCAGAAGCACCAAAGAACACAATTATTCTTCAATCTATCTCCTAGGATGAAACTTCTTTGGTTGCCCAATCTGTACCTGGACATCCCCTGGTGATACAGATATACCAATGTGATTACCCAGCCAAACAGATCTATAGACAGCAGGCTGTCTCTCAAAACTGCTTTATGGGACCGAGCTGATTCAACAGCACTGTTTTACAGCCAGTGTGACGTCTGGATGCTCTCGTAGATGTTTTCTCCAAGTGCTGTGTGTCTCACTGTTGCATATTTCAGAAGGAACATGCCTTGTTCTGGCGTGGTATAGAATATAAAGGTTGGATTCTGCTTTAGAGGGGAATCAGGGTCAGAGACCAAGTGTGCTGTGAATCTGTTGAATTTTAGAAAGGAACGTGTGCTTTTACACTTCTGGTGTTCATGCTTAGTTTTGCTTTCCTGCTCAACTTTTGTTTTGACTAACACCCCAGCACAGCGGCTCTACACCAAGAACTGGTGTTCTGGGAGAACCTTCAAGTATTCCTACGACTTAAAGGAGAGTCAGCTGCTACTCTGTAGAAGCATTAATCATCTTAAGTCACAGGTAGCACAAGGCTGCCTCAAGCCCAACGCTGCCCTTCCCACTGACATGCTGCCTGCAGCTCATACACCTGACCTTTACTTATTCTTGTTACTCACTCTTCCTTCTGAATGATGAAATGCCTGTTTTCTTCCCATCCAAGTACTGCCTCACTCTGTCATACAAATTCTTATTAGAAGCCCTCCTGCATTTTAAACCTTGCTACAAATGCAGGAGCTGAGGAAATGGAGATAGATGAATGACAGGAAAAAAAAAACACCACACTAGTATTCTACTTCTCTGCCCTACTGACACCAGCACACTCCATTAATTCTTCTTCATCTCAATTCAGGTCATCTTGACCTTCATACTGAAATTAGTTGTTATTTCTTCAATTATATTTCTCGAAAGGAATAAACACGTTTGTTAAGCCTGCTGCTTCTGCAGTGGTTATCTCAGTACAAGTGCCTCCTGATAGTCACAACGGCGAGCTCAGCGCTGGCATTTTTCAATTCTTCTTTCTCATTACAACATAACGAATGAGCGAAGCATGGGTAATGAGTTCCCCATGCATAAGCACCTAACATCATCCTATTGGTAAAACCACCACATACTCTTTAAACGTGTCACATTTCTTCCCCTTGTTTAATTATCTTAAGTGACTTGAAATGCTTTTGGACATTTTCCCACTGAATGTCTCCACTTCATGATATCCTATCTGCTACACTTCAATGTGCTGCCATGGAGGGACTGCAGTGTCATAATTGAAGAACCTGGGAGATTAAAATTCACAGAGCTTAATTAGCACAACAACTCTGAAGAAAAGAGGGAAGCAAAATAAAACTATAATAGGCAGGGAATTGACCAAGCAGCCAAAATTTCAGTTTTTAGTCTATGGCAGTAGACTCTGGCCTATTTGACTTCAACTTTGGATAGACAATTTCAGTTGGTTATATGCTACATTTGAAGAAATAGGTCTTTGCACCTCTACAGAGTTCTTTCAATGCAGAAATTCATATAATCCTGTGCCTACCAGAGTCCACATTAAAATCCCACTTGACCAACTCCAATACACCAGAGCAATGTTTGACAGTTTCCAGCATCTCTCCCACAGATTTATCCTATGAGAACTCCTTGTGAGAAATATTTCTATATATTTATATTTTATATTACCTCTTTAAGCTTCCCTGTGCACCAGCATAATAGAAATCATGTTATCAGCTCAGCTGGGCAGCATGCCATGGAGAGCAGACCCCTTCAGCAGAGGCTCCAGAATACCACTGGCCACAAATTGCTATCAGCTAAGGAGAGATGATAGGGCTTATTGCCTGATTTTTGATGGAAAAAACACAATTTTCTATGTTTAGGGAAACAATGTAGTTTGGCTGCTGTAGAGATATTTTACTGTTAGCTGCACTGAGTACCTTTAATTTAGAGTAACGACAGCGCCTGCAAAGCCCTGAAGCAACGTGCCAGAAGTTCAAGAATTATTCTGGAAGTCACTACTAAGCTGCTACATCTCTGAACTATCTGTGGCAAAGATCAAAAGTAACGTGCACTGCTATGCTGCAGGTTGAACCCAAGCAGATTTATACAGCTCTGAGTACTCTGAATTGGCTTTGGCTAGACTAAAGACTAACAAAGCTCTGAAATTCTGGCTCCTGTTCTACCCATCTAGTTCTCAGATGACAATATTGTGGTTTCTTATGAAATGCATACTTCCTACTATTATACTTCCTCTAAAACTTGTACTAGATAGCGTAGAGGCCTTTTTAACATGTTAATCTTGCACACAGAATTAACTACTTGAATTACAGATTCAGGCAACACCAGAAAAACCTCAGAACACAGAAAAAAAAACAACTGTGGCTCAAAAAAGATTCCCTAGAAAATATTGAGACATACGCATATCTAGAAGATTCGCTATAACAAGTGGCAGACATAATACTTTAATGCATTCTTTTCCAACATCAGTGTTGTCTGTCACAGAAAAGCTTCTTCGCAGTCCCCACGACACTTGTAGGATGGCATATTTTCATTACATTATACGTTTGGAGATGCTGGGCTGGAAGGCTGTCAAAGTTGATTTGAAACGTTTCATTCAATTAAATGTCACTGGTAGCCAAGGAAGATTATGCTGCTAAACAGATGTCATCAGGCAAATGGTTTAAATATGCTTTCATCTGAATTTTTCCAGAAAAGCAGAGACATCTGCTTAAAGCATCCAGAAAAAGTAGACAACGTGGAAATTTTTGTAAACATGGAAAAGAAACACCAATTTAAAAAATAAATCAGAATGTATTAAAAACTTACTAACAAGATGGAAATAGCACCACAGGATTAATAAGGGTTCTATGCAAGTATCTACAATGCTATTTGGAAAGCCTGACTCTATTGTTAGTGACAAGTCATGGAGCCCAGGTTTGTTAGTACACTCTCACTGAAAAACACAACAATCTTGGAACTGTTTCCTCACTTCTGAGTGCATGCCTGCAGGCTTGCATTGCATTTGCATTTTTAATTTAAATTTCTGCCAGCTTGCTAAAACTGGAAATAGTTTCATTTTACTCAACTCACATTTTTTCCTTGCCACAAGAAAGAGCTGTTTGCCCTGAGTAGGCTTTGCTCAGATTTCAGTTGCCCAGCACCATTAACTTTTACTGATACACCTTCATCTTGTTCTATGCCTCACTGCCTCTCACTAACTTCTTAAAATTCAGGATGAAGGAGGCAGAGGTGTGCAAGAAAACCTTTGTGCAGAACCCGTATTTTGGTCTCAAGTTTACAGTGTGGTACACAGACTCACCTAAATGAAAGTAGGTGTAAAAGAAGAAAGATTGCTGTGGATTGCCAGAGTATAATCCTATACTTCACCTCCAACAGTACTACAGAAGCAACATGTGAAGAGGGCAAACACGCTGAGTCCCCCACATGAAGTATGAGATCACGGCCACCGGCTGACACTCCAACCCAACTAACTCCTCCTGGCTTCAACATTCCTTGCACAGTGGTGCAACTTCAATTTTTACAAAGCACTTCTGCTGGGAGCACACCTTCCATCATCATCCTCGAGGACTGGGTGCTGCCCCTGCCCTTACTGCCCCTCAGCAGCTGGCATACACATTGCAAGTGACCTGGGAAAGCCCAGAGTGATTTTTAAAGCACTATTAAGTTATACTCTCATAGGATGATGGCTCCTTTCCAACTACCTCTGCTACAACACATGACTTGGAATTGAGATGAGGTAATTTGGGTGCTTGCAAAACCAAAGCACGGGCCAGAATAATCAAGCTACCAGTAAGTTTATAGGGTGGAGGCTTATGAAAAAAAGAACGGGAGTTGGAATCTCTCTTTTCTCTTTCCTCTTCCTTCTTCATTTTAATTACTTTTCCTACAGTCCTTGTATTTCACCTCAGCCACTCCTCGCCACCTTTCCATTCCCCCCTGCTGTCCCCCACATTATTTCTCCATAGTCCTTCTTTCACCTCCTCTTGCATACCACATCTGTTGTTACACTGTTAATCAAGTAAGCAAGACACATGTACAAATCAACACAACCAAGTCACTATTTTTCATTAAACAAACCTCAAACTCAGGGCTACTCTGACTCAGGCTCTGCATTCGTGTTTTTTGAACACTAGAGAAATAATTGTGAGCAAAATTAGTACACAAGGGTAAGAGAACACTAGTTTTTAAGCTTATAGCTTGCTTCCTCCCCCAACCACTCTACTGAGTGTCTACTGTATCTAATTCCTTAACCTTGCTACATACCAATTAAGCATCAGACTAATGCCTGTGGCTTAGCAAGGCAAGTTGCCCACCAGGACTATAGCAGAGAGACACGGGCACATCCCTGCCTACCGTTCCAGCAGCAAGTCTACAACTAGAAACACGGAGAAGCAGCAAACGAACAAAAACCCCACACCATCAGCTGTTTCCACTTCTACTTATTCAAGAAGAGATTAACATGTGTGTCAAAGAATGACTTTTTGCTACAAAGGTTGGTGTTTTATTGTTGTTGCTATCCCAGTTTGCTTCACGCTCATATTGAGGGCATCTCATTGCAACAGCTACTGAAATTGCTAACAGTGAGCTTGGGCAAAAGAAGGATCAGACATTATCTGTCAGCAGTTAAGACAAAATTCTAATTTTCTTTTCAATTCAAGGAAGTAATTAGTTTACGATAACATTTAACATTTAGTTGCTGACAGAGATATGACACTTATCTTACATAAGTCATTTTAATTATTTCTACTAACCAAGACCTCAAAAATATTGTGTAGTTTAAGCTAACAATGCATTCCCAGATATTTTTGGTTCTACTGTCATTTGAAAAATTGATGCCTAGAGCATCAGCATTTATTCAGCTCATTATAGATTTCATCCAAATGACTACAGATAATTAAAAGTATGCTTCAATTTTATTGTAATGTTTTCCTCTCTAACACTGCAAAGCAATTCTCTTGTTGCTTGGGGTTTTAGGAATTAATGTAGATTCATCCCCATAAAATAAAGATTCAAAGGATTAGATACAAACTGTTCAAACTATTCCTATATAGAGATGTAAGAGTCACACATGCAGAAATACTAGATGAATGTAGACACGCACAGAGAAATATTTTGGGGCACTGTGTGGGGTATTGATAGAATCCTAGAACGCCTGGGTTGGAAGGGACCTCAAGGATCATGAAGCTCCAACCCCCTGCTGCAGCCACTGCTGCCAACCTCCACATTTCATAGCATCCCAGGCTGCCCAGGGCCCCATCCAACCTCGCCTTGAACACCTCCAGGGATGGGCAGGGCATCCACAGCCTCTCTGGGCGGCTGTTCCAGCACCTCAGCACTCTCATAGGAAAGAGCTTCCTTCCATACTAAATGCTGGATGGCTATGTAGATGTAAGCCATACATCTCCACATAGCCCTGAGTTAGCATTAATTCAGATGTTTTGTTCTACTATTCATGCACCTGGCGACGTCTGTCATGCCTAGAACTGCTATGAGAGCTGTTAGTGATGTTCATGTAAAACATAGATGTGAAAAAAAAGGACTGTTTGTCAGTGCCATATTAATTATTGCAAACTGATTTTAATAGACATAGGTATTAGGAACTGCATGTAGAAAGCTGATTATTCCAGGTTCCTTAGCAATACTTCAGTTAAACAGTGTCAGGTATGATGAATTTTCCTTGGCACACCTTTATCATCAAATACTTTGTTTTACAGGATTTTCAGGTTACTTTGAAACTAAAATTACCCATGAATAGCAATGACATTAAAAAGCAATTACAGATACATGCCTTTTAATGCCTCTGTTATAATGCATATTCTGTTAAATCAGAGACAGTCTATTTAAAAACATGGGCACAGAAAAAAACTGTAATTAAGCATTAACATCCACAGGAATCAGTGCTAACAAGGGCTTGGTGAGGTACTTTCAGGCTGAGGTAAGCAAAAGGGAAAAAAATAATTGGTAGAATATGATGTAAATATTAGGAGACGGATCCATATTTTATGAAGGCCATTTTACTCAAGACAGCTTAGGTTTCCTCTTACTCACAGAAAGAATCTGCAGTGAATAAGCCCTTGACTCACGAGGGTATTTCACATGCAGATTTGGATTTTATGTAAATTATTTAAGCATGTTTTAGAAAGTCCAGGCAGCAATGCAAAAGCATTCCCCTGCCTCTGTGCAAAGAAACAGCACTCATCACCAAGCAACTCTTAGGGATAGCAGTCCTGCCAACGGCCTTAAGATTAAGCTGTTGCATTTGCAGCTCACAGTTGGAAAAGGCGAGATCCTGTTATTCTGCCCCTTATATTTGCCTCCTCCTGACCACAGGAGAAGTGCCTTGGACCAGGCCATGCTAGTGATCCCCAAAGCACTGCCCACAGCAGCAAACTGGGAATGTGGAGCCATATACCAATGCCTGTCTATAGCCAAACAAATACATTCAACTTTAATACCTGCAGTATCAAAATAAAGGTTAAAAGAAGGCATGAGAGTCTTTTGCTTTATCTTTGTGACTTTCCAAACCATTCACAATTATCTTTATTGTATGTATTAGTCTCAAGCAAGCACACATTCCTCCATGTTTTAGCACTGGATAGTATCAGATAAAGCAGAGCAACAGAGAGGCAAAAAGGCAAAACCCGCAAGACTAAGCCCCTCTGAGAGGGGTCTCTGAAGGAGAACTGCCAAGTCACAACAAGAGGGTCAAGGTAATCAATGCATCATTGACTACTGTATCATAGGAACACACAACATCATGTTTGCTCTTCCTGTAGATTACTAAATTTTGACACTATCTAATTTGAGGAGAGATGTTAGGCCATGTTCCACTGCATGAATTCGCAACAACGCTTCCAATAGCAAAAAGCAAGAGATAAAATTTTATCAGTACCATGCCAGCTGCCCAAACAACAAAGCACACACTGAAGGTGTGAGGCTTTCTACTGCTTGCGCGCTTGTCTGCTACCCAAAGCCAGACAAGTCTACAACAACACTGTTGGCAAAGGTTAAAGAGGAAGCCAGCACTACAGAGGGGATGTTCGGCTGTCAGGGAGAGCCAGATAACGAACACAAAAAGCTTTAACCCAGCTCCCTTAGGTGAGGGAACAGAAGACAACCAGGGCTACTAACAAAATAGCGGGGAATTTAAGTTTGGGAAACATGTAACAGTATATTGAGCCTTTCCCCTCTAGAATTCTGGCTTCAATTAGATGCTTGTCTGAAATAATGGAAAGCTTTTTAACAACTGATGGCTGATAAGTAGATTGCAAAAAAAAAAAAAGCTGGTTGCAGATTAGACAGTGATATCATAGTACAGTGCACTCAATCTAGCCACATTCCCCTTTCCTCCCTCAGTTCTGCCAATTGTCAGCCTGCCATTTTGTTATCAGTCTGAGCAGGAAGGAGATGCTGAACAAATTCCCAGCTATTCCCACGGTGTAAGGAAAAAAGTGGCAGGGTAGGATTGAGGTACCTGAGGCGGGCAGAGTACAGGTGGGTACAAGAATGTTGGCTCCTACAGTCTGCGAGCCAACCTCAGCAGTTCCAGGGTTGGTAGGTCAGCATTTCAGACAGCTAACTAATGCAGTGAAAGAAACAAAAGAAAAACAAACACCCAAGAAAAATCAAAGCAACAACTATCAAATGCCAAATTTCTCTTTACCGCTTGTGATTTTCTTCTAGGTGTCACTAATGTTTTGAAAAATTTTTCTACTGTTCAAAATGTTCTTCTTCACTGCTTTTTGCCTATTTCTTATAAGAAGTGTTGCTTTTACTTAATTGAATTTTCACTGCACCTTCATTGCATTCATGCTTTAGCCTAATTTTCCACACGGGAGTTCAGGCCCTGAATTTCAGTAATAAACGCATGTACACTGCCATGGCTTTTAGGTAAGGTAGGAACTTTTATGAGAGCTGCTGTTATCATAACCCCACCATTTTCAGGCACCATTAATGAAATACCTCTACTTACTTCCACCCTTTAAAGCCAAGCTGGTTGGTCCTGGATTTCCCCTTGGTCTGCTCTAGTTTGCCATGTTCCAGAGAGGATGGATGCTCCAGACATACTTGGGAAAGCTCAACAGCTTGTGATTTGCATGACATTCTGGGACATGCTGTTTCCCCAAGCTTTAACAAGGCTTATCTGTTTTGGCCTGGTGTGCAGCCCAAGATACTTGTTTTCTCAGCACTGAGAGCTGTGAGGAAGTTTTCCTTGGAATGCAGTCCTCAAGTTTCTTTACCTTGATCCAAAAGATCTCCTCACTCTTGAAAGACTGCATCAGCTGATGAATGCAGATACTTAGGTTCATAAGCATGCTTTTTGACACACCCAGGAAGTGCACAGGAAGCAATATTTCATAAATATTAGCACAAAACAGCAGAACCTCACTTCTACTGAGCTACAGTGATTCATACGAGCCTAAATAGATTTGGCAATAAAAAAAATAAAATGCAGAGAAGACTGAATCCTTAGATTAAAAACAGGCAGCAAACAAAAGAAGCTGAGTTTTGAACTCAAAGCAAGACAGTTATTGTAGTGTTTCAAAGAAGAAAAAACATCACAGCACATTGGAATTCCAGAAATCTGCTCTGCTAAGAGGAATTTTTTCTTATCCTTTCTGATAGATGAGAGTCTCGAAGTACAATGTCACTGAAACAGGAGAGAAAGAGCAGCTACAGAGACCCAAATCTGCCAAGATACAGGGAGAGCTGCCAAAAAGCCATTTAAAACTTTAACAAGACCTGACCAGAAAGTCTTTGGCTCGTCTCAGCTTCCTGATGGTTAAAAGCTGGAAAGGCTGCAGAACCTCAGTAAGAATACCTTGAAAGTCTAGGTGGCAGAAAAATAGAGGGCAGCGTGTCTGGGAGGGAGACGACACAGGCACATCAGTTTTCCAAGAGATTGTGCCACTGGAAAGCTTGCTGATATCTACAGACTAAAAAAGATGTTTTGTTGGCAGATTTTTAAAAAACTTTCACGTAAACAACAGAGTGGCTTTGGCTGTGACACTGTACTACATAAATAGAAGGACCCCTCTGCATCTCACTGAGGGATTTTTTGTTTATATTGCTGTATTTTTATTTTGATGGTCTAGAGAAAAAAAAAAGTCTTACAATTTTTGAGATGCGAATGGTTCCAGTATGAAAGTAATGACCAAACACGCGATGAAAGCATCGGCAAGGAAATGGTGACGTTTCATACGTTTGTTTCTATTTGAACAATTCCCATTGCCAACTACAGTTGGCTGCTGTCAGAGAGCATTACCCCAACAAGATCTCTAGAAGCACACAATGAACACGATCTTAAAGTTTCCAATACTCCAGATCAGTAGAAGGGTTGGGGACAGCGATACCACGCTGCCAACAGCTGTCATAAGTAGTATGGTTTCATCCTGTCATTGGCCTAACAACTGTCTTTTTCTTTTGTCGTTTTGTGCTTCAGCATATCTTCAGCTGTCATAACAGATACGTCAAGCAATATTACCCTCCCAACAATATCAGTTCAAATTACTTCAGATTATTCCTCTTCTGGCCTCTTGAAGACGAGTCTATTTTCTCAACTCCAGTCAGTGCAATTCTGAAGCTAATTTACGTCAGCGTATCTTGTCCATAAAGTGCCAAATTCAAGATGTCAAAAGATGAACTTGAAAGGCAAATTCATGTAAAATTGCCAAATCATTGCACTTATTGGCTGTGTTTATATGGAAAACTTCCTAGCTACAGGAAGAAAACCTTCAACTTTTGGCATCTATACCAAGGTAACAGGAAGGCACACTCTGCAATCCATACTGATCGACCACCTGTGCGTTTTTGCCCACCAGCAAAATTAAGATCATGCCATACTCCTTTCAAGCTCCACTTCTTTCCAATAATTACCTGCTTCTAGATTCATAGGTGTGAAGAACATAATGGTTTATAGAGAAATCCTCAAGAAAGCAATGCCTTTACAGCCATAGGAGATTTAAAACAGTCTACAAACAAGACCACCTACATTGGAAGAGTAAAGAAATCTATCATTCTAAAGGCATTACAATCAAAGAAAGCTCCAATGTGTAGTAAATTCATCACAGGTCAGCCTGCATTCTGATGTGTTCTGTCCCTGCACAAACATCAGTGCTTCAGAATCCTGTTCCTTCACAAAGGCACAGCTCATGCTGTAACAGAGCCTTGATCCCATCACGTATTTATTGGAAGGTGTCAGCTGGGGGTGGCAGTGAAGAAGAAGCAAGGCTGACAAGTCTTCTTCCTTGCTGCATGCCTCTGTGTAAAAAGCAGGTGTGCCACAGCGTGAATGTTTCATTTCCACAGAGAAATTATTTCCCTCATTATAACATGCTAACTGCTCTGTGCGGCTGATTTCACACTTGGCTGCTGCAGATGATGCTACAGGTCGTGAGTCGCTTTCTGACACTCGAGATAAAAACCTGTCTGCTGGAGTCAAAACCCAAGCTGTCTTCATCAGGGTCAGTATTTCACTCAAAGCGTTACAGCAAATCTGGCATATCTGTAGGCAGTAGTAGAAAAGGAGCACACCAGACAAGGCTGAATTTAAGACAGATATCCAGGAACACATCATAACAGATAATACACAGGAGAGCTAATCTGCCTCTGTACTGAGGTGGGCATTCATCTAATATCCCAACAGTGAACCGAAGCCAAGAAAATGAAGTCTAGTCTAGTTTGAATTGCAGTGAAGAACATTTTTTTCCTCTTTTCCCTTTATTCTCCTGCCAAATGTGTGTATGGGGGTACAGTTTCATTTGCCTGTTTTGAAAAACATCTCCTCCTCTTCCCAACGGGTAAAGCCTAACAAAACTAAACTGCAGAATCATGGCTAGTATCCAACTGAGATTTCAGCACCCGTTTAAGCAGAAACACGTGCTCATTTCCAGCTTTCTTCTGAGAAGGCATTAAGGACACGGCTGAAGCTTTTAAAGTGTCTCACAACAGTGGCCCATTTAACAAAGAAATTACCCTTTAGACACAGAGTACAAGTCTTCAGTGCATTTATAAGATGTAAGAGCATCACTTGGACTGCAGCAGCTCCTGCATTCACACATCAGAAAAACTAGAAAAGCTCTGAATCCTCCAAACATGAAAGCAAAGGAAACATGAGGAGAAGATATATGACAAGTGCCACCCAACCTATCACGAAGGAAACACGGTCAAGTTAGTCAATCTGCAAGCACAGGCAAGAAAAAAGCCTGTTTTTGTTTAAAAACAAAAATAGTCTGGCTTCTCAATTCCTACCGTTTTACCTATTCTCTCCACCCAACCTTCCTCAGGCACCTAGCAGTGGGCACAAGTGCATGAGGAACAGTGCCCTACGCCTGCTTGTCTCCTGCCTCCCAAACATCAGGCATACCCTGGGCCGCTGAATGCCAGAGCAATAGGTCAACAGGATGAAAAAACACCACGGAAATTGGTGGGCTGCTTCCACAGTCCCTTAATTTTCTATTTTTTCCAGGTTAACCCCACACGCTGCCCAACACAGCGGTCTGTGCTGGCATCGATCTCCGTAACATTCAGATTCTCCAGTTCTCCATTCTCTTCAGCCAGTGCAGAGCACTGACAGGAATCGTGGTACTGTACAAGAGAGGACTGTTATCCTATGTAAGTGGTCCAAATGGTTCTCTGAGGAGTGAGTGGTTACACAATTTCCAGATTGCAAGTATCTTTTCCATGTGGTCTCCTGGATGTTCATAGCCAGTTCAAGCCAACCGCTATGACTTATTAAACATGCAACCACAGCTAGTTCCCTATTTCTTACTGCTTTGTGCTGTAAAGTTAGTACCTCAAGCTTCAACAACATCTGGCACAGTGTTCAGATTGTGTGCTTGTGAAGTGCTAAGTCACCCCAAATGGATTTAAAACATCATCTGAAAATAGCATTTTCAACACAGGCATGAGAAAAAGAAACAAAATTGCCGAGAAAGGCCTTTAGTCTAACTGCTTTGGTGTTCTATATTCTATGAGTGGGTGTTCAAGCTCGGTGAAGGCTTTTGTGCAGGTACCAATCCATCATTGTGAAACGGAAGAAGTCAAGAGTTGAAGTATCAAGAGCTACCAGCAGACCTGCATTTACGGGACTGTCTGTGCTACAGCAGCATTCACTGTGTGAAGGTGAATGAGTTTTGCTGTTTTACCTGAAGATTGTTAAGGAAACTGAAGAGTACATCTTTTGGCATAACTCTGTCCTTGCTGGGGTTTGAATATGCAAGAAACTGCAGTGGTAGACTTAACCTTTCCATCCCTTACAAGAATAGCTATTTATCCTCCATCTTTGAAACATGCACTGAAGTTTCCTTACAACAAAGGAATGAAATAAATAATACATGTGATATTTAAAGGTCAACTAGAAGAGAAACAGCTGAAATAGTACTTGAGAATAGTCAGTAATGAAGCAGACAAGAGGGAAAAATAAGCAGATAAGAACACTGGACCTACACTGACACCTTTATCTCTGTAAGCTTTCTTCATATGTCCTATTCCTCAGTTTTTTTTAATCTGTGAAATGGACTTATACTCTCACGTCCCAGTCCTGCAAGTGAGACACTGGTACCTGCAGGTCTTCCCCATTTACATCACATAGCCCTGTAGAGTCTGCTGCCAGAAAACAAAGTTTCCTGCTATACAATGTGAAGAGTTTCATAACCAGGTCCATCAGACCTCTAATGCAAGACCTTAAAGACAAATAAAACTCTTAATTAAAATCTAAGCATCATCTGGACATAACTTCAAGAGAGGAAAAAAGGAAAAAAAAATTAAAAAGTTAAAAAAAAGTGTTAGGGGAAAAGATAGAAGCAAGAACCTTATGTGGTCAGATGAGGAAGCCTGCACAACAAGTTTAAGAGAGCACAGGGAAATGGAACAAGATGAATTGTGGTACCAGGTAAGACAAAAGACAGTTACATAAAGAAAATAAAAACACTTTAATGAATGCAACTGCAAATGACCTAATTAGTGAACTTGAATGCATTTAAGGCTGTATAAAAATACACATCTTTTGACTGCTGAGTCATTTTAAGACTGCATCATTGCCTCTGTCTTTATCTTTCCAATGAAACTCCAATGTAACCTTTTAGACATTTGTCTTCAAACAAACACGTTTCTGCTGTAAGGTATTCATGCTGCAGCGCCAGTAGACAACCTTCAACATCTATAATATTCTATTAAAATACTTAGCAATCATTACCTTCAAAAGATGTCATTTGGCCTGTAAATAAGAAGAGCTAGAAGCAAATGGCCTCTGTTTTGTTCTTAGTCACTGTAAAATCCCAAATACTCAACTACAAAGATTATTACATGTTCATTCTTACCCAGAACCCTGGTCCCAGTCCCACTTAATTGAAAGACAAAGGTCAGATTCACAGGATGAGTTACAAGTGAATTAACTACCATTTCTACTTCCTGTATAAAGTATTTTTTGGAAGGGGATTCTTTCAAACCATTTGTTCTTCAGAGAAGATTCTCAAATTATTTCTAAGTTTTAAAATCTATTCAAGGGTTGAATGCGGAATTTCTGCATTACCAGATAAAATACATGAAACTCATAACTCCTCTTGCCTATCTCGGCATTGCAATGCATGTTTTTAACATATGTTAAGAATTGTACTCTGTTCTTTGGAGGACTTTCAAGTCATTTGTAAGGTGCAGACATTCAATACAAAGGCAAAGCAGACAGACCTTATTCTGACATTCTTTAATGGCTATTTCTCCAAATTCTGCACTGATTCTACAGAAAGACACTTTGTCTCTTCTTGTACTTAAAGACTTTGTGATCTTATCATCATGGGTGTATCTTGCTGAAGAGACTTCTTCAACTTCCTATTGTACTCTGTCTCATACCTTCAGCACTTTATTCTTCTCTGCTGTATTCCAGCCTTTCTTCTGCGCACGTATTTGCTATTGTGTCTATCTGAATGGTACCCATTTGCTTCCTATATTAAGGACCTGAGATTTTAAAAGGGAACGTCTGATGAAAGCTCTGTCACTGATACCAAGGGGCTCAGAGTTGGACCAACTGCTGAATACAACTTGAAATCCTAAACTAAGTCAGGCCTTGTTCAACAGGTTAAAAGTTAAGTAAATAATGACAATAGTGCGACTGTATCTCATAACAAGAAAGCAATTAATGAGTCTAATTCAACTGACGAGAGCAATTTTGATAGGCCTATATTAAATCCAGACTGTTTAATATCTAAGCCTTCAATAATTTAAGATCATATCTTCGCAGATCATTTCTTAAAGTAGCATCGCGGAGGCTTCCATCTGCTTTATTTTTGTACCAGGGCATACTTCACATCTAATTGCCTTTCCCTCCTTTTCTCCATTACCAGATGGCTGCAGAAGGCACTGAACTAAGGGTGACTTCTAGCTCACCTACCCCCCTTTACAAAGCAATATAATAGCATTATGCCTGCAGGGCTTTCGCTGTGAGCTGCTCTCCCTATCAGGAATGTAAGAGCTTAACCTGGATCCAGGCAGAATGCCACCAAACCAGCATTTCAAAAAACTCGGAGACCCATAAAACAATTACAAAGAAAAGGACATTTTGTAACTGAATCTATCAGCATTGTTTGAGGAAAACAGGTCATGTTGAACAGACCTGATTTCATTCTCCAATACGATTACATGTTTGTTTTTATAAAGATGATTACACGGTTTAAACTGTTGTAAAGCATTTGACCTAGGATTGTACAGTGTACTGATTAGAGATCTATGTTCCACACAATCAGTGAAGCAGAAGAACTCAAATAATTACTGCCATTAAAGAACGCTCTTCTGAAGGTCTGAATTAGATCACCTAGAAAGTCAGGGAGCACTGCAGCAGCTGGGGCTGATTGGCACTGCCAAGCCAAAAGCATGCCTTGGGGAGGCTCAGCTAGCCACTCCAGCACAACCACAGCTGAGCATCATCCACAGAACAAAGAAAAGGTCAGATGGGAAAATGACTGTGTTGGACATCATGTTCTACATGCAATTGTGTGTTTAAATATCCAACAGAGAGGCAGAAGGATACGCTTTCAGAGAAACTCTTGGAACTAGGTATGAAGAGAGCAGATGTGATAAGTGTTCAAGGAGGAAAAAGTCTGTTAGAAATGCATGTCCCAGGATGAGTTAGGAGCCACGGATGCAGGATGCTCTGGCCCTTGTTACTGCATGCATGGAGGGGATGGGCAGCAGGGTATTTAGGGGCCCTGTGAAGTGCTTACAACTCCACAGAGTGACAAAGTTTTTATTTTTAAAATCTTAAGAGTAAGAGCTCAACTGCTGTGTCATAACAGACCTTCTGAAGGCTATGAGTTCCTTAATGAGAAGACACATAAATGAGGAGCACTGCTTGCAATAAGTCTGGTGACTCCTACTCAGGAGTCTCCTGCCTCTGTGGGTAACCCCTCTCAATTGCTGTTGTGCCCATTGCCTGCAATTGTTAAACAGCCATCAGGTTTTCGTGATGCAAATTAAAATATGCAAAGGAAAAACTGATTTTTTAAATACACACACATATAAGTATGTAAACAATTATTTCTTCAAATTAAACCACGGTCTAAAAATGCATTTAGTCAGCTTCATTGAACACTTCAGCTCAGAACTCTCCACAAACACCAATTTTTGTTTGGATAAACAAACTGGACATTGCTTTTCAAATGAAAAAGTAGCAGATAGCAGTGATCAGAGCACACACTGACTTTGAAGAAATGCAAGATATCCTGCTTTAATGAGATAGTGCAGACCACGAGACACGGTACTCAAATAAAATTACATTTCTCTGACATTAGACCTTCTAGATTAAGTATATGGAAGAGCTGCAGTTCATGCAAACAAAATCTAACCAGTCTGTTTCTTTACACGGGCTGTATTTAAATTTCTACCTCGCCTGTAATCCAAAAATATCAAAACCAGCAGATTTTCCAAGGGTTAGCCACCACTGCTTGTACTGAAAATAGGGATGGTGCTTTTCAGGAAAACACGTATATTCAATTTCACCCAGTTTGGCAGAGAACTCCTTAAATTGATTTCGAAATATTTTAACATCACTGGTCCCTGTTGCAGCATCTCTCCACTACAAAATTCACTAAGGAGCAAGTGCAATGCTGTAGCACAATAGAAAACACAGCAACGATAGTGAAGAAGCAAAGTCCTAGATTACAGAAAGTGAGGATATATCAAATACAGCAGCTGGGAATGCAAAAACAAAGGGAAAGAATACAATCTGCTCACCCTTAGAAGGCCTCAGGTATACAGAGAGCTCCAGCAGGATACCCTCACCTTCACTGCCAACTTTTAAATGAGGTCTGGGAAGGGGTGGATCCTGGCTCCAGCCCTTCTGGTCACTCAGCTGCACCTGAGCTCCCCTGGGTTGGCCCTGCCTTCCCCCAGGTGCTCAATCACTGCTTCAGGCTGTGACTTAGCATTTTTGCTATCAGCAAATTAAAAAAAAAAAAAAAAAGAAAATACCTATGTGCCATTCAAGTAAGATGAAATCACTAGTTCTTACTAAATACAATCCAACTTGTCAATTTCATGTACTGTCTTGGTATTTTACCTTCACCCTTCCAGAATTCACCCTTTCCAAAACTCTCCCCTTTACCACTGACGTGGACCATAAACTCTTGTACCATTCCAAGTTTTATCATAATTCAGCATGTATTTTAAAACATACTTACTCCTCCTACAAGTGCTCACTGAAGACATGATTTATTACCTCACTTTTTATTTCGTCAGCTAATAATCAAATTCTTAATACCATAATATTAATGCCAAATAGATTTTGCAGGAAGAAAGATCAAAACAAGTTCCATATGCTTCATTATTCCTGTTTCTTGACCCTTACCAGCTGACAGAATGCATTAAAACTCCAAAAATCAGAACATACAACACTCCTTCCAAAAGCTTTCAGTGACGATGTAAAGTACAAAAAAATCTAATAAATAAGCTGAAGGATTTTTTTTTCTGGATACATTAAATCTGAAGAAAGAATGTTTAAAAGTGGTTATATATTAAACAACTCTTTATAATATAACTCTGCCTTGAAACCACAGATGACAGCCATGGAAATGAACAGATTTCTATCTGTGTAAGTGAAAAGTTTCATAGAGACACAGAATGGCCTGGGTTGAAAAGGACCACAATGTTCATCTGGTTCCAACCCCCTGCTATGTCGCCAACCAGCAGCCCAGGCTGCCCAGAGCCACATCCAGCCTGGCCTTCAATGCCTCCTCAAACACTGGCCAAAGGCATTTTTGTTCACTGTTGGAAGATGTCACATGAAATACAGTGTCAATAAACACATTTAATGCCCTGTCATCTATCACAGTAAGTAAGAGCTCTCTGTAGGTTGGCCCAAGGAAGTGGCAGAATGCAAAAGGGGAAAACTGCAAATGTAGCTCAAAGTATCTAACAGAAGACCCAAAACTTGAAATAATTCCCCATTTACTATGGAAAGAAAACTGAGGGTGGGCAGATGCAGACACAACTCTCCTGGCCCTTTCAGTGAGACATTTGCCATCTGGTTTGTTGAAGTAAAGCAAGTTGAGAGAAAAAGCCAAGACCTCTCTCTGAATGTTAAATGAGTTGTTTCTGTTGGAGAGTAGATATTAAAGTTAAACTGCCTTCGTAGAGGGTTCTTTCTCTTCCTTTAAACTACCATTCAATTGTTAAAACGCTATTCAATTACAAGTAATGCAGTATATATGAGAAAATCCAATGATACTATAACGCTTATAAGTTAAAAGCAAAGGCATCATGTGCTGGCAATGAATCTCAATTTTTATCGCAAGGTATGTATGCTTCCTCTTTTCCAATGTTCACTTTCAATTCTGTAAACTATTTTTTCACTTTTCATGTATATTTATGAATATACTATTACTGCCAAATTCCCAGCTTAGCTATCCTTGCGGAGCTTAATACATATTCAAAAGTCACAGCTGTGACTAGGAGGAGATGAATATTTTTGTGGAAGCCAATTTTTCTCACATATCAAAATGTATTTCTTTAATTTATTGTCACATGCTTGTTAAACCATATTTTAGATTCTTTCCCTAATCCATACTTATGCAGAATACGTATTGCAGTTTAGAAGGCTCCTACAATTGCAGTCCTCACTTGCTTAAAGAAAGATTTCCTTCAATTATGATATACTGTGGGCAAAACACCGGCGCTTAGCAGGAACGCTTGGAAAACCAACAAAACTCTAAAACTGCATTAACATGCAGAGTATTAATGACCCTCCTATAATATCTGTGACAGTTATTATGGCTGCTCTCAGAAATTACTAATTGAGTAACTCAGTAATAAGTATAAAGGATGACAACTGAAACAGATTTAACTCGTGATAAAAATCCCTCTGTATGCTACCAAATTTACTTGTGCTTTATAAATTTTGGGGAAGGCTGTCTCCAGAAGAGAAGAATGGGAAATTTACGGCTTATCATTCAGTCTTAACCGAACAAATGATTTTTTAAATCTTGATTTCACTGAAAAATGGGACTGTTGGGAAAGCTGTAAGTGTCTGATATGCGACGCTACTCATAGGAAGAGTGAAACGGTATTATTCCCTTTGGCAATGATCCCATATAAAGGGAAGATACAAAGAGGGCTCCAAAGGATTGAGGAGATCTGTGGAATATGGATACTAATCTTCACTAAAATCACATCTAAACGTTTAAAATAAAAAGATAAAAATTTCAGTAAAATCTAGGCTTGGATCTGTAACAAAATGGAAATTTTTCAGTGCCCTTAGCTATCGGTGACAAACTTTCATTCAGGTAAATGTTGCAGCAGGGACCAGCAGGACTAGTGAAGCCAGTAGAAGCCCCTCACTTAACTAATACTAATTAGTACCTATGTCACTTTCTATCCATGGTTGTCCTCAAAAGCCCTGTTACTGTGGTGCTACCATGCTTTAAGCACTAGTATGGGCCAAAAAGTAAAATAAAACATAAAAAAGAGTGTTATTTAGGCAATATGAATGACCAGGAGATAGCTGGCAGGCAGATCGACCGCATAAAACCCCTTCTGTCTGCACCAGATGAGCCCTCAGCTAGGATATCTAAAATACACATTTCTTTTCCTAGCCTGGACAAACTCAAACTACAGTAATTGTTAAGTTACAAGGAGATGTGCGAAGAATAAAGCATCTGGCATTAAAATACACTCTGTTCTGAAAAACAGTATATATGTAATGTTTCTGCATACTTTGCACGTTTATAATGAAATGGCACTATCTCTAGAGTATGGATTTTCCCAACATCATTTTCATCTGGTGAGCGAGCCAGAGTTTGTTAACCATCTGCATATGTGCAGTATAGATTTTAAAAGTAATTATTTTTATGGCATTCCAAATTGCTCTTGCATAAAATAGCATATATTTTTCAGCTAAACAGCCGGAGGTTACGTAAGTCATAAAATACCGTTTTGTATTCGTTCTCAGTTTAGCTGTTGTGCAACTAGAAGGCTGTACGTATGTTTTGTCTCAAAGAAATGCAAACACTTGGATCGAAGCTTCTTCCCTGGTGACAACAACTGAAGGAAGAGTATTTGGTGATTAATTTTCATGCTTTTGGAGATGCGCGTGGGATGATGTCCACTGCAACCAAAATCTACAAGGATTATTTCAGATGGAAGATGTTCAGGTGGGGTTCTGTGGGGCGAGGGCCATTATATACGACTCTTTTCTCTCTTTCTACTTGTTCCTATTGAATGAACACCACTGAAAACCGTATTCATTTACAAAGGCAAAGCGTTGTATTTGCAGCACCCATCTAATGCTAACCATGGGCTGCAGGTTTGATGTTTGCTTTTATTGATTGGGAATGCTTGTGTTTTGTGTGGGAGAGGAGGATTTGGCCGAAAACCTTCTGCTGTATAATTTGGGAAATAGCTAAATTAGAAGTACTCTCAGCTTCTGAAATATTTATAAATCCAAATAAAACACAGCAGAATTGCAACCAAGTAAAAAAGACTTGACTTCAAATGGCAACTTTCAGCAGGCAGATTCACAGAGGCAATATAATTACAGCCGTAGTTAAATCTTCATAACAAAACCTCCATTGAGTTCAGTCTAACGTGCATTTAAAATTTTCATGTACCAAAGACAGAGCCATTTCTCTTCAGGACAGCCCCATCAAACCAAAGCAGCTGCTCAGTGCACTCCCAGGCTGGCTGAGCTGCACAGCCACGAGGACGAGCCCCTCTTGAAAAGATCTCTGCAAGTATTTGAAAGGTCAGAACGAGAGCGCTTACCTCAAAAACCATTGAAAAGAAGACAAGTTTTACTGAAGGCTCTCATTTTATTTTTACTTTGTTTTCTTTTGGAGAAGAGCATGCCTGGCAGTCAAATCCACAGGATCCAGACAAGGTTAGTGTAGGCTTCTGATAAGCTAGTCTTGCAAAATGCTACACATTTTTAGCCTTAGGCAAACAAATTTTTTCTGGTGGGTAAACAACAATATCATCCTACTAACATGTGTAAATTCTATTTCTTCATGCACAAATTCCATAATTATTTTTCAGGCTTAGATAAATAGCATGAACTCTATATTATGCATGGGCCTCTCCTGTAATGAATAAATTTGCTTTAAAAAGTCTGCAGCCCTAACATTCTAAAAAGGAAGGAGACAAGGAAAGCAGAAAGAGCAACTGCTTCAACATGGTGATTGTAAATAAGGTTTAGAAAGAAAAAAAAGCAAAAAAAAGACCCCGAGGTATATTCAAAGTTTGATAATGGCATCCAAATGAAACCGTTCTAAATAAAACACCTTCAGAAAGCTGTAAATTTGATCTACAGCAGTAACAACTGCAGCAGCGATTTCTCATCAGGAATTACTAGCCCTATCATGTCTGGTACAATTTTAGTTTTATGTTTTTCTTTTATCATTCATTTAAAGTGGTTTTTTTTCTTTTTTTCTTTTTTTTTTCTTTTTTTTAATTAAAATGAGAAAACTGTACTGTGGTTCCATCAATTTAAAGCAAATACAGAAATTAATATTTTCACTCTGGAAATGCCACTGAAGCAGAAGTCCATTTCTCTAACCAAATTTTTCCCTCTGAAGAAAGGTTTAAGATTTTAGATCCATTTATATCACAGATGCATTCAAATGCCTCCATTTCTATGGCCTCGCCCACGCGTCTTGAGATCAGCCCTGACCTTTGGGCTCAAAGTTCAAAAAGCGCAAAAAACTTTTGAGCCCTCAACACCGTGAGATTACAAGGAGTGAAGAACGGCTATGAATCAGACTTCAAAACTAGGAATCTGAATTAAGATTTACATAACATGAGGCGCATTGAACATATAGATAAGCACAACCTAAATTCCTCTGTGTTCAGTGGGTTCTATGTGCTGATATCAACCAATCTGGTAATGGAAAAGTGGTACACATCAAGTAATTCTCTCCTGGATGCTACAAAAACTTAAACTGAGAATCCTAAGAATCTCAGTCAATGGGCCTGACTGTTCTCTCTTCATCCTTGAAATCTCCCATAAAAATGTTGGTAAAATACAGGCACCCAAGAAAACTTGCACAATATAAGACATACTTCAAAAATCAAATTACTTAATTCCTTAAGAACTGTTTTGTTTACAAGAACCCTGTTATCCCCACCATCTGGGAAGCCAAGCTGGCTTTATGGACTTGCACCTTACCTCTCACTGAAGTTTGTAAACATCAATGGTTTCTTCCACTCTGTAAACCAAGTACTTATCTTCAAAATTACATAAAGGTAAATACAAGGAATAAAAACAGCTTCACTCTAAAGCTCTGAAAACATTAATTAAGAGGTTGCTGCATTTCAATCTGATTGGAATATCTTTTTTTTTTCCTATTAAATCAAAATCTCTCTTTTTTATGCAAGAGCTAACTGCTGACATCTATGCAAGAAGGTTGCTCTATAATTTTCCCCTTCTGAAAAAGTAATGCAGAAGCCAAGCCAGGAACTGCTAGTAAAAAAGCTGGTGATTCTTCCCTGATGACTACTTTGAGTGCCATTCCAAAGTGGTGCCACTGCAGTGTAAGGTAGTGTCTCTACAAATAATATCTTATTAAATCCACATCAAGTTCAGCTCCATCTGTTTTCCATATGATCAGTTCACTTCACTGGAGAGAAAGGATTTCCCTCCTCATGTGCTTGAGACAGAAACTGTGTGTAATGTGATTATTCAGCAGTGAGAGATGACACACCATTCAACTCTTGCTCAAACAACCCTATAAATCTCTGCTCATATCACCCAGATCAACAAAACATGACTCTTGAAAGCGCTGCCCTTAGTTCTGCTTTCTTGGTTTCATTCTCTTTCCTTGGTTTCCTGTTTGTTCTGGGATTTTTCTCTCTCTCTCTCTCTGCATACAGATGTATGTGCATGAGAAAAGGAGATAGGGCTGGCAAGGGACTCTTACACCAACCCCCACACCGTAGAAAATAAGGTTTAGAAAAGAACTGCCACCTCTGACCTGCCCGTCTTGCAGAGCAAAAGGTTTTGGAGGAGAACCGGAGGAGGTAAGTAAATACTGCAAAGGTTGGCCGTATCACACAGCTGCAGCCTTCTGAGCTGGAAAGGACCCCTGAGGATCCGTGAGTGCAACTCCTAACTCTGCACAGGGCAATCTAAGAGTCAAGCCACGTATCTCTGAGCGATGTCCAAACACGCCAACATGCTTGGGGCCACAACCACCTCCCTGAGAAGCCTCTCCCAGTGCTTGGCCACCTTCTCAGGAACATCTCAGTGGTTATTTCTGAAGCCATAACAGTTTTAAACAAATACATCTCTATTCACCTTCTGACTGCCCGTCTTTTGGGAATGCCCTGAGGGCACTCAAGTGCTGAAAACCTAAATGAAGACATATTTCTAATGACACTTGCAATCAAATTTATAATGACACTTGCAACACTGCCCCAGTGCAGGAAAGAAAAACCAAATGAGTACACTGCAGAAGAAACACTCGTGCTCCATTGGCAAACATCAGGATGGAAGTGCTACAGTGACCACCAAATATTCATTGCCTGTGATAGCACCAACACCTGCATTTCACACAGTCACAGAATTGTACAGGTCGGAAGAGACCTCCAGAGATCATCATATCCAACCATCTGCTGAAGCAGGTTCCCTACAGCAGCTTGCACAGGTAGGTGTCCAGATGCAATGGCCCTTTTTGTTTCCCCCCCCCCCCCCCCCCCACCACCACCACCACGTGCACTTTGCCTTGAGGGAGGTGGAAATGCCGGCTTCTCCATGCTGAGCTCATCTCTCACAACTCAGGACGAAGTTAATGGAGTAGCTCCAGTGCAAACGAGGGGCTGCACCCTGAGCACCCTCAGTCCCAGCATCCTGCCCCAAACCAGTTGTTCACCTTCTGGGATCTGGGTGCAAAACCACGGTCATCTGTACGACACAGCACAAAGCTCCTTGTTCCCATCCATCAAAGTATACAGAACAATTACAAATGACAGCTACTGATGTCTACGGAAACTACATTTTTCCTTCTGCTATATTTTAGCCTACAAGCCAAAAACAGCACTGTAAATGTCCAAGGGTATGAAGATTACAGTAAATTAAGGGCACTTCACATCTGAATGAAACTATCTACGGGAGGCTGGGTGGTGCGATTGGAATGTAGATATTTTCACTTAGCCTGCATTAACTTTGTATTTTTGATTAATTCATCTTATGATCTCCAGCTTCCCCGTGCACAGAGGTCCCTAGGGAACTTGCAAGAGACTGTCACCGGTGCTGCTGTAGCAGCTGCTGTCACTGGAGGGCACACTGTTGCTGCTTTCACAGGCTTCTACCAGCTCATCACATTTTTTGGAAAGAAAATCTTTTTTTTTTCCTTTGGAAAAATGGCATTTTCTCCCCCCAAATTACCTGAAAGCACAAGTCTTCCTTTTATAGACCTCTGACTACTAAATTGTGCAAGAAAAAAATCCCCAAACGCCAAAAATAAAAAGACAAAAAGAAACAGAGATTTTATTTCCTGTATAGAGTTCCAGACAGTGTAACTATTCATTAACTTTAAAGCATACAGCTTTACATTATGCTTTTCTTTCGGTCTCAGCTTTATATCCCAGAGTTCATTTAGAGCAAAACCAAATCCCTGGCTCTGTCTCTGCCTTTAATATTAGGAGAATGGGGCTTGCATCCATTCAGGCTCTTATGCTTACTCAGCATTTCCTCTAAATACTCAAGGAAGAACCTGACCCAGGTAAATATCCTACTTAAGGGTATGCATTGAGCTCAAGACAAAACCTTTTCCTGTGATGCCCGCGTCCCATGGCAGGACTTTCCTGAGCATCCAGATAGCATGAAACACTGAGCTATAGTGGAAATTACAAATGAATTCATAAAAATTCATTAAAAAATCATTAAAACAAACAAAAAAGACCCAAACTCTTAAATATTTAGTGCTGAGCTGATAGTCAGCAATAGTCAATAGTCCCAGACTTTCTGTCTCATGCACTCCCCCTCTCCAGCATGCAGGGCAGTTTGTAGCAGAGCAGCCTCCCTACATCCTTCTGCCCAGTTCTTCTGCATTATGCTTTTCCTCCACCAGACCCAAAGAGGGAGACCACGGAGGCAAATGCACAAGCAGATGCTTCTGAACAGAGCCTTTGCTTTGTGCCTCCTACCACAGCTTTCCAGGTGCAAGTTTGAGCCATCCAGGGTCAGAAAAAAAGTTTCACAATGTTGACAGGCTCCTCAGTACCTCTGAAATCACACTGCAACCCATGGCTTGGAATGGTTGGACACAACTACTGGAGTAGCTTTCTGGAAAGCAATTTCATTAGCACACAGTATTGGCCTGACTCTGCCTGAAAAGTCCATGGCAAAACTCAAAGTGATTTTAATGAGAGAAGAAGTAGGTCAGCGCTGGAAAATCTCATGCACCGCCTTTGTATTCTGTCACTGATTCCCTGTGATCCCCAGAGAAAGAGGAATAATTCTGAATCTCCACAAGGAAGACAGGGAAGCCAGTTTTACTGCCCTCCCTGGACTTTTAGAGAATCTGTAGAATCTTACAGCATTAGAGCTTGACTGATACTTTCAAATAAACAGCAGCTGCATCCCTGCTACTGTTGCAGTCTTTCACACCATCTCACTGTAATACTTTTCCTTGAAAAAAAAATTAAGAGCCCCACATTATGGTGAGAGAGTTTTAGATGAAGGTTTCTGAGTGTGCAATGCAACGTCTCACATGGGTACCAAAGCTGCCGGAAGACGCATAAGAGCCCCAGCAGTTTGGTGTCAGTCCCTTTTAGGGATCAGTTCTTAATTCCTCGACCAAATCAGGTTATAACACAGCCCACACTGCTCAGACTTGGAGTGCTGCTCAGCTCCATTTACAGTCCGAGTTTGTCTTTGCCTAGAATGTGTGTTATTCGATCCTGCATGCCTCTCAGCCAGACCCTGAATGCTTCATTTATTAATCTGATATTATTTCCTCTGTAGGCAAACGAAAGGATTCACAGCTGATGATTCGGACTGCTTGCTAAACAGCTGGGTCTCCTTCCAAGCCTTTTTCACACTATGGCTTCTCGCATGCTCCAGAGTCCAGCTAACTTATACAAATTCTTCAGCTGAAGGAACAAATTAAAACACTGGAATCCAAACCACTTTAGATTGGCATCCTCATGCAACTGCTGAATCTCCTTAAGCCATAACAAAGCTGTCACGGAGATTAGGCACCTATTTTCAAAACCTTTCTGGAAGTTGTCCACCCCAGCCCAGCTGGTCACATTGCTGATAGGCAGCAAAGTGTCACTCCCAGTGTCCTTTCAATGAAGCCATACACCATGGTCATCACCCTAATTACAGACATAACCAGCACAAGGAGGGCTCTCCAATGCTGTGATTTGCTGAGCACGCTTTGCACTGTAGGCTGCTCTCCCTGCTCTGTCTCCACGTGGTCCCTCACTATGATTTCTCATTCCACCAAGCTCACTTCTGAAGAGGCCACTGGAGACAAAGCAGGCAGACGTGGCCTGCAGGTCTGCCTCGGAGGTCACATAATCCCCTGCTGGATCTGCATTTCCAAGTACCAGCTTCCTACAAATGACAAATAGCACAGCAGAATGCCTGAAATCGAATAAACTTGGCTAATTATCAAGGGAATGATCACTGTGACAGTGAAATATGATGATTTATGAGGTCAAGTGTTTTCTTCAAAGAAACATGTTTGAAAATGATATTAGAAGCTTGACTTAGACAGATTGCAGGGAACTGACCCAACACTATCTTCAAAGATTTTCCCCTGAAGAAATCAGTCACTGTACTACACAAGACTCGCATGGCCACAAATGCAAAAATAATTTAATGCTTATTTTGACTTCTCTTCCTGTACGAACATAATTAGTACTGATCCATACTGGAATACTAATCAAATTTGTGCACACCTTTTCTTCCAAGTTGGGGTCTTAGATTCTGAAAAGTTAAGTTTAAGACAAGTTGAAAAAACAAAATATTAGTAGCAGAAATATTTTAAAGAATCAACCTCCAGATAATTTGAAATTGATAAAGTAATATTTTCTAGTCAGCACATAAGACTTCCTCATTAAGTATTGCAAATGGATTGTAGCTTTGCTTTCAGGGAGCTCAACATGTTTGTGTGCTTTGACTCCCACTCAGATGCAATAGTTTGAAGGACTGAGTTATCACATACTGACCACGCAGCCTGAGACGTACCTCAACAGAGACAACAAAACATCACCCAACATCCTGAGTACCTGAGCTAATATTGACATTTTCTGCCTCAAATAAATAAAGTATGCTGTTGCTTCACAAAGAAACATGACATACTAGATTGCGAAAGAACCACAATAATGAATGACTGCAAGGAATCATTTGGTAACAGATATTGACTTCAGAAGAGTGCATGTAACTTCAGTTCAGTTCATCTCAGATTGAAAATTTCCCAGAATCTTATAATAAACCAAAAGCCTCCAAACTAGAAGCCCAGAAGCCATACAACTCTCTTGTGCCACAGAACAGCAGGAAGGATCAAAGCTTTGCCACTGCTACCTTAGATCCCTCCATCAGCAGCAGGTTTTCTGGCTGAAAATGACCAGACCTACCTGCAGACATTTGTACTTATCTACTTCTGTGTTATAAAGGAGAACCCATGTTACTGGCTATCAAAATCAATACAGCTTTATAAGATAATAAAAAATACTATGTCCAAACAATCTAGATAATGGCCTTCTCGATATAATATTCCTCATAAATTAAGTACAGTTCCACCCAGATAAGTGTGCAGTTGTGTATCATTACCCATGTCCATCCAGATGTTCTGGAAATGGTTCACTATACTTACATTCCATAACTATAGCAATAGTTACACTCTGTAAACACCCCATAATTTATTGTGTTTTTAATTGCTATAAGAGTGAAACTAGATGTTTAAAACATGTTCTTTCTGGTGATGTCATGATGCAACAATCTTCAGATGTGACCGGAATAATAGCCATAGGCATGAAGAAAGCACTCATACTGCAATTAGTAGGACAGTGCCTATCATGGCTACAGACCATGATACGATGGACATCTTTGGAAATCGTGATTATAAATTTATTAAGCAAAGGTGGGCAATTAATCATTTAGTTAATGTTGAATGCTAGGCAATTATAGCTGTTCATTCTAATATGCTTTTTCTAATATGTGTTGCGTGAGATTACCAGCTACTGTAAATCAACATAGCTCAGTTAAAATCAATGGCCCTACACCAAATTATGTCAATGACAGGTACCCTCTACTGGCTTCATTGGTCTTATTTTCCAGCTCTGTCCAACTTGTACTACTCACTTTGCCTGCCCCTGCCTTGCTGTCCGAGACTGTAATACAGTGTCACTCTGTCAAGCTGAAGCATGCCTTATAACAGAGAAGAAATAAGAAGATGGAATTTGTTAACAAGAGTGATGGCAGCTGCGAGATGTCAGCTGTACTTGTAATAATAAAGCATTCTTCTGGGGAGCACAAAACCAAATTTTTCAATAATTAATACAAAAACCTAGCTAAGTCAGGAACACAAGCCAAGAGTGATAACATGAGCATTTTTTAGTAGTAGAACATAATCCATGTATTTTTTCTGGCTTACAATATTACTGCTTACATTCTTTCAAGGCATCTGAATTTATACTATGTTCTTAGATACTACTCCACCCTTCAGGCACAGAACTTCTCTGTATGTCTTCAAACGTCTATCTGTTCTTTTGACATACCAACTTTCCTACTGCATAGAGAAGCTGTTTTTTTTCCAGCTGAATTCTCACCTCAAAAGTGCCCGCTTCAAGAAACCTTTTAAACACATCCAGCACCAAAGCGTGCTACAACAGTGCATTACTCTTCCGAAAGGGTACACTAAAATCCTGCTGAACTGATGACTGAAGACTGCTCCAGGAAAAAAGAAAAAGAAAAAAAGTTTTTTTTAAAAAAGGCTCTTGTAAAAGATAAAGAAAACTGAGATTTGACATTAATATCAGCAGACTTTGATCTGGCAATATATCCACCAAATGTTATTCTGGTATCACACTCTAAATCTTTGTCCCTAAAATGATGTGGATTGTCAGAGCTTCATACATAAATTCATAATAGAACATCTTTAATTTCACACAAATGACACTCCTAAATGGCTCCAGTAAAACAGTTGCTGTCTATTTCTATTGTAAATTTCAAAGTCTTTATAGTTTTTCATGAACACTAAGGATGAGTGGAATTCCAGCTACTGTCATAACAGTATGATGGGCTCGGCCTTGCGCTGCACCTCCATGCCAAAACATTGGGTTTTAGCAAAAAAAGGTGATAGAAAGGAAAAGTTTTAGAAGTTCTGGAATAGAATTCTCTATTAAATCATGACATGAAACATACTAACGTTTTAGCTAGCCCTCTCATTTCCTCAATAAAAACGTGTGTCACGTTCCGTTCAAATTCATGATTATTCTGGAGTCCCGTAAGCTGTACTTTGACTCATTGTTTAGCAAGGATACTGCCCAGCTATCACCTTTTTCTTCTACTAATGACAACTGACTGAATGGCTATGCATTTTGATTTGAAATATTTTCTCTGGAGAAAAACGAAGGCTTTAGGGACGTTTACCAGAAATGCTTGTAGGACGGAGCAATTGGAAGCCAAGGGATTTCCCACCTCTGCTCCTGTGACCATGCTGCAATCCTACACATTTAGCTCATTTATCACGTGTCCAGGCTGTAGTGCGAATGTACAGCAACAGACCTCAAAGTGCCCATTATTTGGAATGCTGCTTGCTAAACATCATTAGTGTCACAGCAAACCACTTCTAGAGTCACAGTTTCACCAAGGCTGGAAAAGACCTCCAAGACCAGCCAGTCCAACCTTCCCCCTATCACCCATACACCCCACAAAACAATGTCCCTCAGTTCAATATCTAAACGTTTCTTGATTCGGGGCAGTTTCTCCACCAGTCCCTGCACAGCCCATTCCTGTGCCTGATCACTCTTCTGGAGAAGCTTTTCTTAGCATCCATTCTGAATCTCCCCTGGCTCAACTTGAGGCCATTCACTACCTTCTGTTTTGCATTACCAAGGACAAACACATGTTGCCTGCTGAGCTACAGGGTACTTACAGGATATGAATCAAATATGACAAGGATGTCACAAGTCTGATCAGTATATAATAAAAATAACTCTGACATCATTATTTAAGCTTTATTATGGAGTCAGAAACGAACTCACTGCTGCTGACACAGGCGTTCAACTTTCCTTTTTTCTCACTGGAAACCACAGACTAAATTGAAACATTTACAAAAGTGGGACTTGGAAGTCATCACTATATAATTAGGACCTGTAACATAGGATAAAATTACTACGTTTATAGTTCAGAGTCCATATGAACACATGCAATGAACTCCCTCGTGCAAGAAAAGACTTTCAGAGATACAGAAATCCAGGAATACAGAGCCAAGAGTGTCTGTGTGACCATTCTTAAACAGTAATGAGTAATTTTCAAAAGTGTAAGACAAATCAGTGGAAGAAACAAATGGTGCTATTATGCTTCTTGCATGCAACAGCATAGAAACGGAACAAATCAAATTCACCTCTGAGAGCATTAACATGATAAAGAAATCATAGCTAAGGGATCAAGGGAAATAAGACCAAGGGTCAGGCACACTCCTCATTCCTATTAACCCATTGGGAAGATTCAAAAAGGAAACATTTCTTAAGTGTCTCTTGATGCCTTTATTTCAGAATAAGAGTGTTATGGTCCTTCTGCATTTAGGACAACACTGCTCAAAATATATTTGTGTGAATGTGAGAATCAGCCTTTGAAAGTCTTCTTTTAGGTTGATGATAGATGTATCACATGAATTAGCTGTGTCCTAGCAACAACATAGTCTTGCTAAACTCAGGCAATTGGAAAATCAGTCAAATTCAGAAACAATTAAGATTAAATGTCATAACTGACAAGATATGAAAAATACTAGGCCTTTCTAATTTAACCTTCTTTTATTATTCCCAGCTCTGTATATTTTGCAGTGATTCATAGAATGACATTAGTAATACACAGAAATAAATTAGAATTGACTTTTGCTAAAATATCTGAATAGTACATTAGCTCTCCTCAAAGTGTATCTGAATGGAGTTCTCATTCTCCTCTGAACCAAATTAATGCAGCTAATACAAAGCATCAATGGACCCAAGCTCCAAATTGGGTTGCTTTAGAGGTTAACATTATGTCGCATCCTAAAATTCTTTCTAAGCTTGAAGGCTTCTGATTTTTCCATGACTGGACTCCTTATCATTATTAGGTCTTCGTTCAGTTGCTAATGGATGCAAAGGCTCCTGTCTATACTCCATTTGACAGAATCCTACCCTTCTCTATCCTTAAATCTTATGTTTCTAGTCTTTAATTTACATAGAAAACAGAGTTGCTTCCTCTTCTGTACAAGCGTCAAGAAACAAAACCAGTCAGTCAATCCTGGCTTCAACAAAATTAATTCTTTAAGACCCAAGAGAAAGTTAATAATTATACATTTCTACAGTGTCAGCGTATTTTGAAATCTGTTAAGCTGTTGAGTTCCATTTTATCTTTCTGTTATGACATATTTTCCAGTACTTTTCTCTTTACCATGGATTTTGTAAAGCAAAGAATCTATCCTGTGACCAGCCTGTTCTCTCCTATTTTCTACATGTTGCCTACCTTTTCTCTTTAAAAAACTTTTTTTTTAATTCAGAAAACTGAAAATAATGATATGGAGAAAACAGAGAGGAGTTTCCCATGGCTGACGCTATCACAGTTCTACAAACTAAAATGACTTTAGATGAGTAATGTGCCCCCACGACCTGATTCTTCCTGCACAATATTAAATTAGGCACTGCCGCGTCACGTCAGTTTCCTTATATCTCATTCCTGATACAATTTCCTAACAGGACAGACAGAGTCTCAGCCTCCTCCAATGCCAGCTGAGCACATCCTATGTGGTGAAACACTTCTGCTACTGTGTTGTGCACATTTCACTCCTTTAGTTGTATTGTCAATCATATATTTACCATTATTCATTTGTTTGGGCTGAACTATTATCTTAATTTCTCCTTATCTCCGGATTGCAGTAATCCTTTCTTATTAAATTCTGTTCTCAGAACGCCTCTGGGAGTGAAAATCAAAGCAAATTTCAGCAGTCTGGTTGAGTGCATCTGTGATCTCCTGACTTCCAAGGCTCACATGGCGACGTTGCCTTCATCAGCAGAACTTCTGAGGTATAAGATTTATTTCTTTTTTAAAGGAAGGAAGAGTTCAGGTTGTAGAATGCAAACTCGTTGACCAAAACTCATTGATTTCTCGACAAGGAAGGAAGGAGACGGAAGGACGGAAGGAAGGACAAACAGCAACGCAAAATGTTAGGGACCTGAAGTTCTTGGAGATTTCCACTATCACTTGCTGAATTTTCAGAGACATAACCTGCCCTTGCATGATCTTCAGGAAATATAGCAGAAGCCTTAGAGCTGGGATCAGACCTCGGGATCTGAGACTCTTGCAAAACATGCAGCTCTGCATGTTGATAACTCTCCCCATACCTCTACCTGTTCCAAAAATCCATACCTTTTTTAATAAGAGGATTACGGGAAAGCCAACAAAAGAGAGATTTTCCCCTTCAGCTCTGCTGCCAAAACTGAGGATGTTTTCCTGCTGAACCGAGACTAGGTAAGGATAAAGCCTCCCCTTTTAACTTCCAAGCACTGACAGACAGCTCAAAACCTACCTGATGAAACTATGTGCAAGGGATACTTTGACTTCGGCTAACTCTGAGAATGGCTGTAAGCATGAGAAAAGAACTGAATAAAATGGCTACACCTCCAATCGTCTTATCAAAACATTAGTCTATATCTACAAAATTCACCCCACTGCAAAAAGCGCATGTGGAAATCCCACACTGCCAAAACCCTGGAGATGTGTTATCAGCACAATGCACCATCTGATACAGCTCCTTTACTCCTGAGGTGATTTTCACCCTGCTTGAACTTCATAATAAAGTGCATAAAGAAGCAAAGAAGTAGTGGCAGTGCTTGTGCAGTATACAAGAAAAGCAGCTTTCCAGTAAGCCAAGGTAAGGCATCCACCTCCCTGCAGACTCCTGATATTCTAAGGGCGATTTCCAAGGAGAAAGCTAATATCCCTCCAATACTTCCTGTTTTCAAGTGAACCATCTATGCTTTTGCAGAACAGGATTCAGTTCTGAAGATGTACCAACAAGTAAATTATTCATGACAGAAGAGATAAAAGACAGAACATATCAGACAGAGTAAAATATTTAGGCTCCCTCTGGCTCCATGAGTGTGATCGCACACATACACTAACTGGTCATATTGGGAATCAAAATGAGTTAAATTAAATGGTACAAACTATGAATATGAGATACAGAAAGATCATCAAAAATGAGAGCCCTGATGTACCTATGTTCTGCCTTTCATGTTGAAATAGTTCAAACAGAATTAAACAAAGATGCAATTAATCAGTGATCTTAACATTGTGCTACTCATCAATACGTGAAGGTAAAACTTCAATAAGTTAGGTTGCTTAAAGGGCTGCTAAATGCATCAATATTCAATTAAATACTGTTAATAAAGCCATTAAAAGAGAATTAACAGGGGTTTACAGAAGAAGTGTCTCTGTCTGACATCAGGTGGCTCTTCAAACATTTTCTAAAGAAATACACTGAAGAGCTATTAAAATATTTATGCAATGTTTGCATTAGTTCTATTTAACAGGCATAACAGAAATAATATCAGCAGTTCGCAATGCTTCATTTCTCAGCGCCACATCATTATCCACTAGTTACAAGAGATAAAGAAATTCCCCGTTTTAGAATATTAAGGCTTTTTGTTGCGAAGACAAGATCTCTAAATCCTTCATTAAAGCTCCTCGCTCCACCAAAATTGGACGTTGCCCAAATATGTGTTGGGAAGCCACTATCAGAGTACGCTGCAGCAGGCACCTGGGCTGAAGCTGGCCACCAGGGTTCCCATCTGCTGCTCCAGGTGGCCCCAAAGGACCCCAAGGCCCAATCTGTGCTTGCTGTGAACTCGGGCCTCCCAAGCAAACCCTTCACCAGGAGTTCACAAAGTAAGGAGGATTATTTCATTCAAAGAGATTGTGCTGGTGCAGCAGTTCTGGGCTTCGTGGCTCCTCCTCTATTACCGAGTAACAAAAAGCCCCATAGGACTTGTTAAATTAGCCGAGGTAATGAAGTCCAATTCTGTGTTATTTGCACAGGGACTGGAAAAGATTTCACGTTTCCATGTACATAAACAAAACCTGGCTCAGCACACCAGGGACTTGGGAGGTTTATAAAATATAAAAGACATTCACATTAATCTATTTAACAATTTATTCTCTACCCTGCCCTTTCCTACTAAGTGAATTCATCACTTACTCCATTTATTTACTTGCTGCTGGCCTTACGGCTCCCAGTGCTGGACCCCAAAGCAGTGGGGCTCATCGGTGGGGGCAGTTTGCCCTCTCTCAGGACATGGCCAGCTTCACTCTCTCAGGACTGGGGAAAGTGTGCTGCACACAATCTCCTCTTCTTCCTATGAGAATCCGAGTCCACAGCAACATCATTCTTTACAGCAAGAGAGCAAGTCTTTGCGACTGCATCATTGATCTGAGTTAAGTTACTATGAAACAAATAAATTCACCTCCTGGAAAACAAAAAATAAAGCAGTCCCCCTGATGCTGCTCAGGCAATGGAGAGAGTCTGAGCGTTTTCTTCCCAGGAATTGCTAAACTAGAAGAAAATGGTTTTTTTTTCTTGCAGAACAGCTCAGGCAAACCTAGTCGAGATAAAGTTATCTTTGTATTCAGGCATCTGTGTGTCTCTCTCTCTTTTCTCAAGGAATTGTCACTTTCAATTTTTAAAGACATTGCTCTAAATTTTTTATTAAAAAAGCATTTTCTTTTGAAAATAACAGGACCTTTGTTTAAAGAAGATCAAAAAGGAGCAACTAGATAAAAATGTCTTACAAAGAACTATTTTCTACAATAAGATTGCCACACCAAATCACCACACCTCTGAGTTCTAAAAAGTCAACTGCTTGTTGTACTTGAGCAGCGTTCCTGCAAACAGTTTTGAAAGATGTTGATTTGCTGCAATTTACATCCACTAAATAAAGCAATGAAGATTTTAAAAGATGCTGCAACTCCTTTGTGAACAGAGATGGCACTTCAACTTAAACCAAGGTAAAATGAAAACAGCAGTTCCACACTTTTGGCTGCTGTATTTTTTAGTAGGCACTAAGAACTTCTTTAACAGTACAAACAAACAAACAAAAAAGACAAAGAAAATTCCTTCCATATTCCCCTTCAAATATTCTGGGAACCACTTCTGATTCTGAGTGCTATCTCATGCCTTCCAACGCTATCTCATGGCTAAGAACATGGCATTATCTACTCTACATTTTGGGAAATGGAATGGAGTTGTTGCTAATATCGAGATAGGAGATGTGTTCTACTTCTCACCTCCTGTGTGGATCTTGGAATCCCTGCTGATTCCAGCATTGGAACAGGCTGCCCAAGGAGGAGGAGGAGTCCTCATCCCTGGAAGTATGAATGGGGAACCAAGGGATATGATTTAGTACTGGAATTCAGCAGGTCACACTGAAGAATGGAATGGTAATCTTGAAAGCCTTTTCCAACCTAGACTATTCTACATTCAATTAAATTTTTATTTGTTCATCTAAAACTGCATAAGCTACCCAAAGGATTCATGCAACAAGTTAAATTGTTATAGCTTCCTCCAATCCAGGCCGATCTCTAAACAGATGAGTTGCAAGTCTAAGCAAATTATGATACACCTAACAGGCACCAGCCAGTCTATAATGGGAGATATGCCCATGCTCAAGCCAAATGCAGTGGGTCTGAAGACTCTTATTTTCATTTCGAATCCTCTGCCAAGTTATTGTGCAGTCATCTTTCACCCAGAGATTGTAAGAGTGTCTTTTTTAAGGCCTGTATCCAGCCAGGGGACACATCTAACACAGGAAATGGTGTTGCACCGGACTTGACACGTACTGCAAAGAAACAAATGTGTACGTTGAATTTATGAGTCACCCCAGTACATTTATTAAGTTGTGCTTTTACAACTGGTCTTCATCAAAGATATTTCATCTGTTAGCCAAAGCGTCATCTTTTCTAATGACTCATAATGAAGACTCATTCCATGTAACTTGAATTTACTGGCTCATCAGCCTCTTGTTCTCAAGGGGCTAAGCTGTTCTTTTCAGCATGTTCACCCTACATACAAGTGACCATTAACTATACTTTCTCATTATGTAAGAATCAGCTAATCAAGACTGACCAAGAAAGAACTGATGTGATTAGAGAAAGACATCTGCTTGGAATTATCCAGATTGCTGTTTCAAAACTGATAAGGCACTTGCTGCCTTAGTAGTACATTATAGCAAGAATAAATGATTTGGGGGGGAGGGGTGGGGAGAAACAGTTGGCTTTACCAATCTCTTAGAAGAGAAGAGATGGAGAGTACAAAGGGTGAGAAAGGACTTGTGCTAAGAAAAGGCAGAACCTGTCTGTAAACCACATATCACAGAGCAGAGAAACGTTCTAGACTGTATTTGAGGAGCGGTGTTAAACGTACAGAGTGCTGTTATTTCCATTGTTCTCAGACATGCAGTAAGTGCCAAACTGTAAAAACATCTCGACTTCTATTCTCTAATTCTCATTCTGTTTTTGTTTTTATTTTCTACCATCTAAAAGAAAAATAATGCTCATAGCTATCAAATCCTTCCCCTAGGTAAATCCACAGCAATCCCCTGAAGTCAGCAGGCTGTATATATGCATTTCTGATTAAGCTGTACAAGGCAGCATGCTTTAACATCTTTATAAATGCCACGTACAGCTTTTCTGAGGCCAGAAGTTTACTTATTTTGATCTGAAAGCTGGAGATGCATGCTTCCTCCTTTCCCTCCTTGTTACAGAGAAACTGTAATCAGATATGATCATTTCCTCACAAGCACTAGAAAAGTGCAGATCCCAGAGCGCTGGTCTGATAAAATACGTACCACGATAGAGACAGCACTGAAACTGACCCTGAAGTAGAGCTGTAACTGAACATAACTCTTTATTCTTTTCCCTAGGGAAAAAAAGGAGCATCAGATAGGAGGAGGGCAGTGTGCTTTTACTGGACTGAACCACACTGAGAGAGTGCAAATATGTGGGTCAGATGGCGGAGCAGGCAGGCTCTGCTCTCATCCCGAGAGGACTCGGGAAGTGTGAATTGCCAAGTGCAGTCCCATTTAGGGGGAGAGCTGCAGTGTACTCAAGTTACCTTACTCATGCAAACAGCACAGTTCTACGCGCAGCCAGGTATGCAAACTTTTTGTCACAGCTCCTTCAACGAGCAAGTAGCAGGTAGTAAGATAAAAGCACAAAAATAAGTTGGAGCAAATTTTGAAGGAATCTGTCTGGATTACTGAGGCTAGACATCAAAGGGGAGGGGGGGGGAGAAAGCCTCCTATTGCCAAGCTCATGTTTCCATATATGTATTTCCTCCACTGTATGACTCTTTATATAGGCTCTGCTTTTTGAATCATCCCTCTTGGCCGATACAGCCACACTCAGTGTTTGCACACCATTTTTCAGCTACAGCATGAGGATGGGTGACCCCTCACAGCTCGGCAGGGGACAATGCAGTGCCAGGGCTGCATGTCCTGCTGCTGCCCACAGCACTGAGCTGGGCCCATTCCCTGCAGTGCTTTCGGCCGTCCTCTGCCGCCCCGAGAAACTGCGCTGTCACTTGGACAGGAACTGACATTTTCTGGAAAGACTCTGGGCTTTCACGTCCAGGAAAGTATCTGCTTCTCTGAATCCAGCCCCATGCAGGAGATTCTTGTCCTTAAATACCTCGCGTCTGGGTTTTTCCTTTCTTTCTCTCCTTTTTCTTCCCATTTTTTTTTTTCCCCCCCTTTTTTTTTCCCCCCCCCCCCCCTTTTTTCTTTTTTTTCTCCAATCTCCTCTATTTTCACAAAGAGGAAAGCCAGGCGGTGCAGAGGCCCTGCAGACATGCCTGCAGCCTGACTCACCAGCATCGCTCTTTAAGTGCCATAGAACCATGACATCAGTGGGCTGAGCCAGAGCTGCCCCAGCAGGCATCCCCACAGCACTCTGCTCCAGCCAACACGGGGCACTCATTTCTCCTCCCCACCAGCCCTCCTGTTTCCTTGTAGTTGGTGAGAAGTGAGGACTCCAACATCTTTATAGCGATGTATGCACCTGCCCCTACACTCTGGGCAGAAAGGGAAAGCTCAGAAAGCTGAATTCTCTCATGTCCTGCTGATGGAAATTTGGAATCACCAGCCCTGGAGGTGTTCAAGGAACATTCAGATGTAGTGTTGAGGGATGTGCTGTAGTGAGAACTATTGGTGATGGGTGGACAGTTGGACTGGATGATCTTGTAGGTCTTTTCTAACCTTGGTGATTCTATGATTCTACGACATGAGCCTTAATTATCACAAAAAAAGAGAATGCTAAGAAGTCCCTCCAATACTTGCACATTTTTACCATGGTGATTTTTTTTTCCCAGTTTGCACTGATGTGGACATGCACAGCCAGGATTTGGCTCATCCCCTCCTTCTGGCAACTCCATTCTGTCTCCTCTACCAACCAGCTAACACCTGGAGGACAAAAAGGGATGGGATGGCTGCCTACAAGGGCTACAACACAAACAGGTGAGAAATCAATGACAGTGGTGCAGAGTCTGGGAGGACACTTTCAAGGACTCCTGCAGCCACACAGACATGGAGACCAGCTGTCAGTGCTTCTAGAAACAATCCCTGCAAATTACCCCAAGAGTCTGCAAAGAGCGCTGGGACAGACTGGAGATCAATCGAAGTCCAAATCTGAATCCCTTGATCCCTTCGTTTCTACATACAACATGCAATCACCAAGAATCCATCTGAAGTACTGCAGTGTACTCTGTTGTTTACTAAACCTCTAAAAATAAATACATGAAACAGGGAACACTTCAAGTGAATTAAGTAGCTGGCACCTTTCCCTATAAAATTTTGCAAAGAAACACTATTTCTTTCTCTCTGCAAAGCCTTCAGGAGAAGCTGATATCCTAGGAACTGAGTGTGTGCCAGCAAAATGCCACCAGATGCAAAAATAAAACCAATTATCGAGACATTAAACATACTGTCACATACCTGTGTTTATCCAAAGGCACTGGACCCCTGGGACTAAGCATCAAAGTAAAAATGTCTAATAAAAAATTCAACATGAGGAAGCTAAGTCTCAATTTTGACTTGAAAACCCACTTACAGTCATAGAATCATAGACGCATAGCATGGCTTACGTTGGAAGGGACCTCAAAGACCACCCACTTCCAACCCCCAGTCCTCCCTGTCCTTCTGACGCCAGGCAACACTTCTAAAAACGTTTCTGAAAAGCGGAAGAATCCTCTTGGTTTTCAGAGTACATGTTGTGAAAAGAAGACCAAACATCCTGAGTATGGCCATATGATATGGCCATCCTGAACATCCTGAGGTGGGCCATATGATGCTGTTCAGCAGAATGCAACGATCTGCTCTTCGCTGCTATTGACACATTGCTTACTCTTGTTAGAAACAAATACAGAAACCCAGGAAACAAAAGTGGTGTGAAACCTGCCTGAGCAGCAGATAGCAGAAACGTGTGAGGAACACCAAAGCCTGGGTCCAGCTGGACGCAGTCCTGCTTTGCCTGCCAGCCGGCAAGGCAACTTGGCATGGGCCATCGTTCCATGGGCAGCAATGGACAACGTGTGCCACATGGGCTGGCTGATGACCGTCTGTGGGAGATGGCAGGCTTTTTAGAAGGCTGTTTTCTCTCTTGTCTCCCCCCTAATTATTTATTTTGCCGTCACAGATGATTACTCTCTGCCTATGTTTTCAGTACCATTGCGGTGGAGCCGCCTCCAGCAGGCAGCATGGGTCCTGCTGCCCTCTCCCTGCCAGTTTTCCACCCCAGCCTCTGTTGAGCAGTGCTGGAGTGAAATGCTGAAATCCTCACACTCTTCAGTACATGAGGAGATTAAAGCAGTTCTGAAAATATTACATTCTACTGCTGTTATCTAGGGAACGAAATTTAAAACAGGCACTCATTTTTTTTTGGCACCAGCAAGGGTGTTTTCCTCCCTGTTATTGTTATATATTTAATTGGAAGGTGCGGATCTAAGGTTCCTCTGAGTGACAGACACTGAACAAGGAGAACCTTGTGTTAACGTGATTCAAAGCTGTCAACTGATGCAACCTTGGAAAACTACCACTGTCAGGAAAGCAAACGTACAGAGGAAGCTGCCCTACCCATCACACTTGTTTTCTGCACGCTGTCCAAACAAGCTGTATAATTCTGTGATGAATGTGGAAATGTCGACTTCTTGTGCCTCAATTTTCCATCTAAGAAAGAGGGGTGATTCCCACTGCCCACTGTTTTCTGGGACGTGTCAGAGAAGTTGGTGATGGTGAAGATGATGACGTTCAACCACAACAAAGAATACAAGTTCCATCCTCTCTATTTCCAGCATATTGTATTAGTATATAAACATCTCCTGTTTTCCTTTCTTTTGGTATATTTGTGTAAGGAGAGGAAAAACAACTCAAGAAAACAATAATTTCTCCCCTGGTAGATCTGAACCCTTCCACTGTAACATACAGCTCAAAAACTACATTGCAAAAGGTCACCCCAACCACAGAACACTGATTCCCACTTCAGAAACCAGCTTGTGCCACTGCCAAAAACTGAGCAAATCTCAACATTCCAGTGCCATTATTACGCCATCCTTATACCACAAAGCTATACTGAATGCCTGTCCCTTAGTGTCACAGCTCAATGCCAACATCACCAGAGCTGCAGTGCCTGAATCTTTGCATTTTGGTCTGGAGAAAGCTGTTGCTGGGACGTAAAGGAAAAACTGATACTGCCATTAAAGAAGCATTAATTGACATTTTTGTTAATTAATAAGAAACTCCAACTGTCAGCAGGCACTGAAATGCTGCAGTACACTGCTGGCCCCATGTCTGCAGATAACACAGTCAGGGGTCAGTGTTTTTTGGCTAAGTTACAGCACAGACAGTACTTCTGAGAGATCCTACTTCTCTAGTTATATTTGTTTAGCTTTGTTTCCTCTATCTGTACTTGTAGCCATTGACTGTATATAAGCAAGTCAATTCATTAACAGATTTTGTCAGCTATTTTCTTTGGCAGTGAAAATGGGTTGTTTTCCTGTGAAATTAATGAAGCTAGAATGTCACTTGCATGCCAGTCAGAGTTCGTATTCAGAAAGGTCAGGCAGGAAGAAAAGAGAGAATGTTTTTTCCCTCACTTTCTTTCCTTTTTTTTTTCTTTCTTTCTATTTTTTTTTTAAATCAAAAGGGAATGCAACCATTTCTGAACACGACAGCCTGACTGGAGACAGCTCAGCTTAGCACAGTGAACAAAGATACCTTGGGTTCCACCTGGGGGTTCCCTGGGCTCTGACAGCACCAGCCCAGCCCTCACCCCAGTGCTGCCTCCCACCAGGAGCAACCAGGATGCACTGAAGGGTGAACTGCTGCTGACATCCTGGAGCCAATCCGTCCCACCTCCACGCTGCCTCTCATGCGCCCTCTGCGTATCTCAGCTTTTCCTCCTTGCCCTTCAGGCAAGTCTACGTGGCTCTGGAAGAGCTGGCTAACATCTGTTCAAAGTTATATTCCTTTGACATCCATAACTATGACCTTTGTCAGCAAATCATTAAAGCGTGAAATTAATTTTGAAAATCAGTAATTCCGCTGACTTTACCTGGATTACTCATATGGTTAAAGTTAAAAGCACACTTAAGTGCTTTGCTGCAAGCAGACCCACTTCTGACAGTGCAAAATGTTTCCAGTTGCAGAAGAGCAGCCAGTAGTCGCGTGCTGTTCTCCTCTCCAACTCAGATTTAATCTTACGGGGGTTTCATTTCACTTACACGCTATTAGGACAACTTTCTTCTAAGGCCCATACGCTGCCACCAACCTGAAAGGAATTGCTCTGAGCAGACATTCCCCTGCCCTGCACCACAGAAGCGCGTCGGTATCACGGCTGCTTTGCACACCAATCAGCCAGCTGCTGCTAGGGCTGGTTTGCTTTGCAGCTGATAGATGACTTGCTGATTCTGGAAATCTCGCCATAAGACAAGTGTTTCTAAAGCAGTTTAGGTACTACAGAGCTCAAGGTTCTCAAGAGCGCAATCATATTTTGCAAATAAATCATGGTAAGAAATGTGCTTGCAACATAAACTCGCTGGTCGGTTTTCTACGATTGACAAGCTTAATTCAAAGCAAATAATTTAGGTTTTGCAATTACAAATGTGCAGTGCCTGAACATTAATCACTGGATTATTTAATGAATAAATGCAAAAGTAAACTCAACAGCTGGAAAACATTGAGAGGATTTCAAACCTTAAGTTGTGAAGTTAGGCACGAGCAAACCTCCCAGAATGAATATGTTGCCCTACAACTACGAACACATCTTGCTGAGTCTAAAAATCAGAAAAACACCAAATTGACATTAAATATTTCCATAGATAACAGATGGTTTAACACATCAGTCTTCACTTGGGGTTGCCTAATACATCTGAATCATGTTTTGAAATATAACTGAAGGTTTGGAAAATCTCTAAGGTTTTCAATAAATGGATTTTAATGTCAAGGCTACTCAAAGCAGCTGTTTCTACTAAGTATGTAAAATCATATCCAGTTTTTGTTTTGTTTTGTTTTGTTTTTTTTCATGATCCAATGCAGAAATAATGTAATTTAGGGGTCTCACCCACCTCCACCCCTACCACCCTCCAAGGAATAACATGCTTTACATGAAACTACAGTAAAACAACAGCACACGTCTCAGAGCTTCGTATGTATTGTCACTAACTGCTCAAGAAAATATGTTTGCCTTTAGCACACTACTTGCACTTAAAGCAGTGGCTGCTCCAGTGCTCATCATCAAGGCTTTCAAGATATTTGAGCTGCATGGCTCGTGCCGATGTCAGGAAGATGGAGCAGGCTGCAGCACAGCAGCTCCTGCCTTGCTTTGCAGTGCTCAGCCCATTATTTGTCCTGAAAAAAAGGATCAGTACTACTAACTGAAGAAAAGGGAATAATAATTCTGCAAAGCCATGGCCAGCTTCTGTGGTTTGGGATCTGTAAGCTGTCTTGTATGCTACAAACCCCAAACACAGGCAAGGCTAACCTCAGTGTCTTACAATAGCAGGTTGAACCTCGTGTTGGCATCACCATACAGAGGTCTTCTAGAACACAAGCCCTCTGGGGGGCATCCATCACATAGATAGGTAAACTAGAAAATAACCATTCAGAAATATTGTATTTCTTAAGAAGCAGAGCTCAGAAATCTCCAAATCCGATTAGTCTAACAGATGTTCATAAGAGCTAATTTACAGTCCTGTCATCCACTACTTTGAAAAGAGATGGAAACTGCATGTTACAATTTTCTAAATCTGATTTATTATAGGTACAAGAGAATTTGGTGTGTTCAGCAAGGCCCATATTAGCAATTTTATGTTCTTTTAATCGCTGACATGGAATGCAAATAGTTTCCTCAATTGCTGCATACTTCACATTCCTAAAGGAAGGCACACCCTTTGACAAAGATTAAGAGAATATAATGTTAAATCCCTGTTTACTAAATGAGTTAAATCCTCTTTTAGATGCTGAAGCAGAGCAATTTATGCACTGGGAACCTAAGTTCCCTTCAAGGATCTGAAATGAACAATAAGGAAATATTGAAAATAATGTTAAGAAAACTCATAGTTTGGTCCTAATGTTCAATAATAAAAGTGAACTTCATTCTATCCCTGCTGGGTAATGTTAGAGTTTCTCCAAATGTCTGGAAATAAAAAGCATTCTGCATTGTGTCACTACTCTGGAGAGGTGCCCCATCATTTTGCAGCGAGCAGCAGTCACCAGCCCAAGGCAGTGCATTTACATTTGCTTTCACATGCACATTTCCACCCCCAGGACACTTAAAGCTGCACCTCTTACATCTTTGGTCTTTCTACTAAAGTAAGAAAACACCTCTGCTGCTTTAACACCACCAGGAGGGAAACCTTCTGAACACGTTGATCCTTGCTAACATTTTGGGATAAATTTTCCCTACATCATGAATAATCTTTGATATTTCATTGATGAGTCACATGTAGCTGTCCTGATCTGGATTCCCACAGTGTCCCGCTCTTGAGGGACCGAAATGGTAAACTAAGAGTTCAGTGGCTTTCGTTCTGCTTCTCATATACTTCCAAAGAGAAGTGGATTCATTTCTATATGGCTCTGTACCACTGGACCCCCTCTGCAGCATACCCCAAAATCTACCTCTGAGAGCTTTGAGACACGAGCAGGAGTTGCTAAGAGCACATGGAAGAAGATGCACTATTTACAGCCCGCCAAGAAGCGTTCAGGCTCAACTGTGATCGTGAGCCTCGTGAGCAGTGCAACCAGCCCACCACAGCCCACTGCCAACAAATCCACTGAGCTCCCACCAGTTGAGGTTAAGCCTCATCGTGGTTGTTGCACGGAGGTGACCATGGTCACATGAAGCACCAGGAGGGTTGAGTTCTCCAAAACATTCCAAAGATTGTAGGATTTTCCACATTAATGTAAATAAAATGCCCTACTACTGCAGGAAAGGGGGGCAAATCCAAACAAAATAAGAACAATGATCAAAAAGAAAACACAGAGAGGCAGCATTTTTATTTTCAGCCCCACTTAAATGCAATCACACATACCAGCTCATGCTTTCTAAGCAGAATGCAAACTTGGCTGGGGGTTGGTTTTAAAACATCAGTGTAAGCATTACAGTCCCTCTCTAGAAATGCCAGCACAAAATGAACATGCACGGAGGTACTCACTCATTCCTCTCCAGGTGGATGACCAGACGCTGCCCTTCAGCTTGTACCACCAACTGCAGCAGGGACGGGTGGTTCTGCAAGAAGAAAACAGAGCTGGCTGAACCCAAACCCAGATCCCATCTGCACTTCCACAAGCTATCTGATACAGTTGGGAATTCTCTCTTTTTTCCTCTCCATATAACAGCACACCGAGATTAAACACTGATATAAACTCTTAGCAATACTCAATCTTTCTGTAACCCTTTGTAAAGTAAGGCAGAGATAATCGGGTTTGCACTTCACCTGCCCATCTCTGGTTTAAGTGACCAGGCTGGGAGCTGGTGGCTCTCACACCTCCTCAGTATGTCACATACTTGTGTGCAGGGCCCCACGAGCCACACAGATCTGAGACCCTCCTGGAAACCAAACAACAAGCACAGTCGTATTGAACTACTTGCTCCCTGTGAACGCCTATATATTTTAATACGTGTTGCATAAATTTTCAGAAGGAATAATTCATATTTCGTAAAAACTAAAAGATTTGGTGTTGGAGCAATCAGAAGTATGGCAAAAAAAATATCTAGGATCACTGTGAGGACAACACACAAGGTACTTGCATGTACACGATATGCAAGGGAATGATCTAAACAAGCCATCAGCAGCAGAGCACAAGCAAATCCCAGTTCACGCCGTGTGAGGCAGGGTCAGGACATCTGGATTGCATTTCCAACCCCAACACGACCATGTGCAGTCTTCATATCACTGCACTCTGACCGTCAAACAAGTTGCTTTTCATCTCCGGTGTCTGAAGGTGGATTCACTTCTCTTGGGGCAGAGGGGCCAACCCTCCCCGCACTTACACAGGCCCTTCATGCACCAAACAAGAAGGCACAGTTTACCACATGTGTTACCCTTAATCCAAAAGTCTACACTCCCATACACGTTAAGACTGTTTACACTTAACTTACATTTCATTAAACAAACGTACTAGACTGCGAGACAGTATTTCCTTGTTTTGAAATTCTACAGTAGCTCAATAAATCAGTTGTTCCTCTGCAAGCTCAGTACACTTTCCTGAATATTTACGCCAGCCCGCTGCAGAACTGAGGCTGTCTAATCTGCAGGGGGATTGTGTTTAGTTGATTTATTGAGAAATAGGTTGGAATCTGCGATTGCTGCAGCGGTGCCATGATGGAGCCCTGGCTGTGCAGCTGCTGGAGCACCCGCCCATGCAGTGCCAGGCTTTGAAAGTGGCTTGAAAAACTGTAAATGTTTATGAATAAGTGAAATTATGAGGGGACTATCGCAGACTAAACAAAATGGTAACATTTTTTACAATAAAAAAATAGCTGACATCTCCCTGGTGTTCTCAGGCGTTATTAGTCATAGGATCACAGAATCATTAAGGTTGGAGGAGACCTTTGAGACCTCCATGCCCAACCTACTCCCACCATGTCCGTCAGTGCCACATCTCCATGGCCCTAGATCACCTCCAGGGACCGTGACCCCACCACTCCCTGGGCAGCTGTGCCAATGCCCGACCACTCCTAAGCACAGATTGTGACTGAAATAGCATCTCTCACACAAAACAGAAACAATACTGAAATTCTGCATCTCCGTAAACTTTGCAGCAATGAGATCCCACTAGAACGCTAAATAAAAGCTTCGGATGATGCCTGGCATGCAGTGAACATGTGGGAGTCATTTACTGGCATGAATATTTAGAGGCAATGTCGATTAACACTTTAATATTAGTGCATTGGTTCCAAACCCCATAAGATATACACACTATTGAGTTTTGAGAGAGTAGGATACAATTAATTACGATATAGCACAGTAAATAATAAAGATATTGCAAGAGCACAAATGGGTTCCTCTCAGTTGAAGGCCCTCTGTTAGCATGTAAATGATAACCATGTTTATTCATGAATTCTCAGTGGTACTCACTGGACAGCTGATTGATGCTACCACATAGTAAAGTTAGAAAGGAGCTGCAGAATAAGGCAGCCTGTTACAGGATGAAAACTATCCTGGAGAATTCCTGAAGCTGCCACTTCAGCACAGTGCCCCTGGTTGGGATGCTGGACTGCTTTGTGTGAGACCCAGGTTTGGATTCCTTTTTTCTCATAGAAATAATGTTCAAGCAAGTGGCTCGTTTTCTCTTTTGCCACCTGGGAAGAGATGAAACTATACGTTTTCCAATTCTGTCTGGTAGTCATAAGCATAAATACAGAAAAAAAATACAGATGGCCCTGGTGGCATAGCATCTGGAAACACAAAAATGGTGTTAAAAGGATACATTTCTAATGTGAAAGAAAAACGATCATCCACAAAAGGGTATTTTTTGCTTTTCTAAGGTATACCTTTGTGAAATGAAATGAATGAATATCTTTGTTTTACCTTTTTCTTTTCAGCATTGGTGAAGTACTTGCCCACTTTTGCTGCTAGACCTTAAAAACTCATTTCCAGTCGCATAAGGCATCCTAGTGCTCTCTCCTTATAATCAGTATTTTCAAAACCGAGTTGCAAGATGAAAAGGGAATTACTGTAAACACTGATATTCAAAAGCTATTTTATATCTCCTGTTTAGAATAATGAATAAAAGCATATTGTGAGCACACACTCTTCTGCTTAGGACCTTTTATCAAGAACCACTTGTTATGACTTCCTTGAGAATCACAGAAAACAACTTCTGTGTCTATACCAAAACTTATCCTACATATGATTGCTTTGAAATTATCAAGTGGAGAAAAAGTGAATTAAAATTAACCTTATCAGACCCTTTACACTCTAATAGTTAACACCGTAAAAAATATCATATTGACATAACAGATAATCAGAAATGTTTCAACCTTTATTTCCCTACAGATTTGTGTTTCCTAGTTCTTTCCACTTTAACTTTTAATACGCTCCTGTCCCGTTGGCGATACGTATTTGGTGGCATATTTCATTAGTGCACACAAACTTTTCCTTGATATCCTAAGAGGCAGAACAGACTTTAGGATGACCGAAGTAATACTTTTGGTCATTTTCCCCTCTTACTTACAGCATTTACTTCCACAGTCCTCACCAATCTTTCTCAGTGGAGAAATAAAGGTACTTCCCCTACTAATGTGCTCCTTACCAAGGGATGTTGGTTTGAATTGCCATTGAGTGATGTTTACTCAATGTGCTGAAATAAATTAATGATGCAATGTGATGCACTTTTAACTAACACCAGGCAAGAGCTCTCTCTGATAAAGCACACAATAAATGCTTTCTTGGACAACTGGAGCCCGGTGAGGCTGCAGCCTATTTTGAATCAGAGCTGTTTGCTCGTTGTCTCACAACGGAACACGAATCTATACACACAAGTGAAGGTAGTTTAATTAACACATGCTTTTAAGTACTTTAAGTGCTCCCATCCCTCTTCAATTCAAATCCATCTCTAGATCTTCAATTAGAAAAAGAAGGGATGGTCTGGGGACACCTGATGATGGTGTCCCCGTCCAGCTCTACCAGAATGCCCCACTGGGGCACCCACACTCCACTGTGGGAGCAGCCAACTTCCAGCTGAGTGGAGTTGCTGAGCTCTGGATTATTTTGCACTTTACTTATCTTTTCTGCCACTTTCTTCCAACACGCCTCTGCAAAATGGACAAGTTTTCACCCTCTTGTCTTTCTCTGCTCTCTATGTAAACTGTTGTAGAGCCGGGAGTTGGACTCGGTGATCCTTATGGGTCTCTTCTAATTCAGGATATTCTATGATTCTATGTTTTAAAGGTATGCTGCCTAAACACACCAGTAAGCAGATAAGCACCTTCCCTCTGGTGAAGGCATCAAAGTGTTACACAGGAACAGTAGCTCAGAAATAGCAATAAAGTTTTTTCCTTGGCTGCTCAGGTTTTATCACATCAGTATGAACATCAACACAGAATCTCAGCAGCAGGTCTTGAACTTTTAATGCTTTCATGGATTACTTTCTAATAATGTTGATATAATAACCACAAAAAAAAATTTCAATTTTTATGCCTGAAAGACTAGTAGCAGTGGACTTGGAGTAGATTTGTTCACCTTGGTGGGATGCCCATTTTGGAATTTCAATTCAAAGTAGTTGTCACTGAGCATATTTTTCTGCACATTAATCTAGGAAAAATTCTTAATCACTGCTGGATCATCTCTTCCTCTGGGCTGTGGATTTGGCACACACTGCAATCATGCTGCAGAGCTGTTAGCTTTTCCCTTGATACTGACTGTTGAGATGGAGACAGAATATTTGGAGTCATTTCTCATTACATCTGCAGAGAGAGAAAACTGATGAAATGCACAATCGTAGTGCATATGATTTTACACCTCTCTCTCTACAATGGGTTTTCATTGGATTAAGATACATAAGTTCAACTAGTAAGTACAACATTGAAGAAAAAAATATTCTAGGAGCCACCTGATAGAAATAAAGGGAAATACCTAAAGACAAGACAAAGTGTGTAAATGAACTCAAAGTAGAAGCATTAATTCATTTGAAAAGACAAATGCATTTTCAGCTGTCTCAGATGTCCAAATCCAGTATTTGACAATAGCGATCAGCATAAGAAATAGAACTAAAAGGGATTATTTTGTTTCTCTGGTTTCAAATAAAGTTTTAAATAATGTCCTTACATGGTAGATTGAAAGAGGCAGATTTGTTTAATACAGCAGAGTAGCTTCCACTCCCTTCAGAACTGCTGCTAACTATGCTAAAGCCAACCTCACAATGGGGACAACTTTGCATGTGCCATTAAGTTGACCTACATCCATGGCCCGACCCACGTCGTGTGTCAGACGACAGTTTGCATGAACCGTCCCAAATCCTCACTGGTGGGACATTCCTAGACTGAAATGGGTTGAAATGGGCAAGATTGGAAGGAAATGCCTTCTAACTTTTCACAGAATCACAGGAGTCGGAAGGGACCTCAAGAGACCATCAAGTCCAACCCCCCTGCCAAAGCAGTTCCCTATGACAGGTCATGCAGGTAGGCTGCAGAATATTTCCACTGAAGGAGCCTCTACAGTCTCTCTGAGCAACCTTTTCCAGTGCTCCATCACCCTTACCATAAAGAAGTACTTCTGCATGTTAGTACAGAACTTCCTATGTTCCAGTTTTAGGCCGCTACTCCTTGTCTGTAGCCACACACCACTGAGAAGAACCTGACTTCATCCATTTGCCTCCCACCTCCCTTTAGATATTTATAAACATTCATCAGATCCCCTCTCAATCTTCTCCAGGTTGAACCAGGTTACTTGGCCTTTCCTTATACCGGAGATGCTCCGGGCCTTTTAAAGATGCAAGAGGTGAGCATGATTTGTTCTGACCAGCTCCCGCCAAAGCAGCCTGGCTGTGCCATGAATGTTGTCATGGATGGTGGGTTAACACAGTCTTATACAAGGCAGCTGGATGCAGAAGCAAATCAGCATTTGTTTATGAAAACCGATGAATAGTGAATAGACAACTTCAAAGGGCAGAGAAACCTGAGTGCACTTCTGAGCCTTCAGTATGTATTTAGTCTTAAGCTAACTACACTGCTCATTCATGCAGATATTACCTATTGGCCAAAGACTGCCAGTGGAGACTGTTGCATTTGACAATGTCACGTGAGAATAGATGATGTGATAGCTCACGTACTCTACACAGAGAAAAAATGAGGATATTTGTTTAATTCAGAGCCTTAACCTGTGCAAAAGGCACCAAGATTTAATACAAGAATACAGTCACGTTTATTTTATCCTCTATGTTTCTGAAAAGATAAATTCCACCACACATACACACACAAAAAAAGTGAGGGTCCTAAGTTTATGTTATCTCTTAGGCATACCTCTGGAAATGGCAGACCTTTGAGATGCATCAGATAGTTACATTCTGCACAAATCTAGATGCCTTTACTTGTACCTGAATAGCTAGCATTCAGGAATTAGAAATTTCATAACCAAGGAAACAGTACATTATTTCCAGTAGGGATAAATTCTATACCATTTTGTACTAACTGCATGAAAATATGTTTTCATCCATTATTTGTCACACACTGATATTCTGCCTTGCGCCTCCACAAGCTGCAAAGTTTGCTTATAGAGATGAGATCCTGGAGTTGATATTACTTCTCCACTATCTGTAATATGCAAGGAAGGACAAGCTGGGAAATCTATAAGAAATAAAGCCACCTGGGGGATCTTACCCTGATAACGGGAATTCAGTCCAATAAGCTGCAATGCAAGCTGCCTATAAAGTATATACATTTAAGCTAATTACAAACAGCAAAGAATACAGTAGATCGCATGCACTGGTTTTAAATCAATAAATACTTTTTCCTTTCTTTTGGCTTTTCTGTAGAGGTGAACACAAGAGGCTATGTTTCTTGTAAACACCTCCAAAAGCAAGTGATATTTCATGCAGACATGAAAAGTCTAAACATTTAATTCATTTTCTTTTGCAGGTTCCTCAGGGCAGTGATCTCAGCTGTGCTTTCCTTACTGTCAAATGACAAGCGTGTATCCCTGTGGCTGTATGTAATGAGTAGTAGCACAGAGAGCAGAGGGGTTTGCAGCAGATTATTTTTAACTGAGCAGCAACGAATCACAGCCCCTTAACAAATTGGTTGAGCCACTCCAGTAATGCACAAGACCAAAGAGCTCCAACTTGGTTCCCACCATTAAAATACAGTTACTCTTTGAAAACAAAAATTCGCTTTCATGCTGGCAATGCAAACAGATGTACGATCCTTCTATCTGGAAGGCATAATTTCTAAAAAAAACCTTCCCCCCCCCCCCCCCCAATTTATTTATTTTTTCTTCCTTGCAGAGCAAATCAACCTGTTGCTCGCTGGCAGGCCAATTTTATCATCCCCTCCTAGATGGTCTTTGAGGACCCTTCCAATCCAAACTGTTCTATGATTCTATGACTCTTCTGTTGCTTCTTGCACTGCCAGCCAGCTCCATGTGCACAGCTGGCCACCAGAAGGCACAGCAAAAGCCATCTCACGTGAAGGCAAGGGCAGGATAAGGCCTCATAATGCCTAGGAATGCCTGGAGAAAGGCATCTCTCAGGCTTCTCTAGAGGATCTCACCATGGAATTTACTTGATGTGCACTGAACACGAACAGTACTGCAACTTTGGAAATGACCCAAAACAAATCAGTTTCTTTTCACAAACAAAAACCAATTAAAATTCAGTTCAAATAATAATTAAAAATAATAATATTAATAATTAATATAATATTAATATCATAATTAAAATAAATTTAATAAATAAAATTTATTTTTATAAATAAAGAAATTAATAATATAATAATTTAAAAAAAAGTTTAGGTGCACTGCCTCTATAGCACTCACAGTAAGCCTCAAGTTACTTGGCAACATCTGACAAACTTCTTACAAGCCTCCATGAAGAGCTTTCTAAATTAACAGATTCCTGCTCATTGCTGGTGTCCCAGGATTCCAATGCAGAATTAAAAATTCAAGCAAATAACACTCAAGAAAAAGGAAACTGAGAAGTTAATCGTGCCAGACCAAAATCAATAAAACAGCAGAGCTCTAACACACAGCTTCCTGGTTTCTGTGCAGCAATACAGGGTTAATGGCTGCTCTGGGAAAAGGAAAGCTTGCTTAAAGTTTAGCTGCAGTCCTTTTGCGAGGTATTCCTGATTTACATTTTTTTTAAATTAAAGAATAAACTAACTAAAACACGTTCAAAATGTCATAACGTTACAGATCAAATATTCCAGGAGCAAATCCAAAACAACCAGTTTGAAATCTGCATCTTCTGAGGCTGACTCGTTATGCTATGAATTTATTTGGTGTCAGTAGAAAGCCAAGCGTGAAACCTGAGTTCAACATTTATACCATATTTTCATTATCAGGAACAGAAGTTGCACTAAAACTTATTTAGGTGCATATAGCCAGTGATGTAGGGATTAGCAGGCACTACACAGCTTTATGTATTAAAAAAAAAAGAAGTCAAATGCTTTCTCTCCTACAAAATTACATCTAAGCAAGCAGGGCAAATAGGCTAGCATTGGCTTTTAAAGCAGTTATCCAATTATCTGCTGAATTATATTGGTTAAAAATAGGTCAAAATCGATGCTCTCTTTACAGGGCAAACTTAGAAAGAAAATCTTTCAAAGACTCCTAAAAACAAAAAGTCAGGGAACAAACTTTAGTGAATTATGAGAACGGGGCTGGTGTTGCCAATACTTTCAAAGAGCCGATGGGGAGCGAGCTGTGCTATCCTCTGCTCCAGGATGTGGTTTGGGAGCAGGACGCCCGCTGTAGCACAAAGCAGCCAAGGCGAGGGATTGAAGCCCTTCCTGTATCTTTGCAGCAGGATGGATGCAGACCAACACAAGCCAACATGCAGTGTGTATTTATTGCACTTCCCTGCGTGCCTGATGACCTGCAAGGAGTCTGCTCGGCATCTGGGAGCAGGCAATTTGTTGGGCTCGTGATTCACAGAGGAAGGAAGAAAGGAAAAGGAAACAACATATGTTTTTGACTGAATGGAGATGACTGCACCAAACTGTGAACTCAATTTTGTATTAGGAACAACTAGTAAAAACAAAAATAAAAAGCACATCTGCTCTTAGCCAGCCCTCATTTTTGCGTGCATCCCAACCAGACCCCCCTGCAGTGCTGCATGCCCAGACTCTGAAGAACCATCTCCATAAAGCTATCAGAAGCCACCAAATGTTATCATCTAGGTGCTGACCCAGCTTCCTGGAGCAGAGGAATTTCTGCTCGGATCACTGGGACGGTTGGTAGACACAAGATTTTTATAATAAAGGTGGCGATGCAGTGGCACAGGTTGCCCAGAGGTGGTGGTGCCCCATCCCTGCAGGCACCCAAAGTCAAGCTAGACAGGCCTCTGAGCACCTTACCCAGCCAACCCTCCTGTTGGCCTTTGGAGGTCCCTTCCAACTCAAGCAATGCTACGATTCTATGGCACCCCATCCTGCTGGCATCCACTGTGCTTTTACCTTCAGCCCCAGGAAGCAATGGATTGTTCTGGTAGAGGCAGGCATAGCACCTGAAAAGATCAGAAGCCTTTCCCTAACTCAAAAAAAGACTAAAGCCTGGCGGAGGAATGAAATAACTTGGACTTTGCTCAAAGTAAACCCATAGTCATTATACAGTATTTACACTGTACGTAGGAATCACAACTGTTCATTCTGCTATCAAACAGATGGGAGCAGAAAGTACCTCATTGTTGGAATACATTATGTGCTGCTTAAACAATGCTTTGTGGAAGGCTGTGCAGAGAAAACAAACATGTCTTTCCTATAGTAAACTGTTACAAAACATAACTTAATAGGGCTGGCAGCTAGAAAGCAATTGCAGTGGCTCTGGGTAGTCCGAGCTACTAACCAGAACATGTTGCAAACAGTCCTTTGCAATTTGGGTAATTATAATGTGAATGAACAGCTGTTGATATTTGCCAGTTCTAAATGTAAGTGACCTTCTTTGTGGACTATGCCATGTGGATTTGGGTTTAGTAGGTTGCTCCGCTACAGAGTTTTAAAAGTAAAACTCTTCCTCTCTGTAAGAACAACAGAGATGTGACCTCCTTTTACTAGTTACTTTATAACAACATCAAGGTTGTACAACTTTCTCAAAAAATCAAGGTCAAGTACAGGCTCTGTCAAAGACTGTACATCAACTAGCTTCCCGCTGTAACCATATTTTATGCACTTTGCTCCCTTTGTCCTGACGTGCTCTCTGTGCATATTCCCATCTAGTAGCACTCCATTTTACCATCCACACATCCATGGTGCCCTTACAAGAACTGGAGCAGAACAGCAAACCTTAAAAACATCTCCTTTCTACATCTACACATGTAATTATTGCAACCTTAGAATCACAGAACCATTACAGTTAGCAAAGACCTCCAGATCCCCAGCTCCAATTGGGACATATGCCCACAGTGCCCAGGTCACATCTCCACAGTTCTTGATGTGTGGGATGGAGACACTTCCACCTCCCTGGGCAGCTTGTGCCAGTGCTTCTGTGCTCTTTCTGAGAAGAAATTTTTATCCTATATTCAACCTGAAACTCCCCTGATGCAACTTGAGACTATTACCACTTGTGGGGAAAAAAAATTAACTTGATATTTACTCTTAAGTTTGCGATGATAAATGATACAAGCTCCAGATTGTTTTTCCATTGTAGGAGTCGCGTGGCACACTGAGGAGGACAAAAGTAGAGGAGATGCTGTATTACAAATAGATGCCACAGCCAGAATGGATTTGTACATGTTGCATAAACAACAGATCAAGAGAACTCTGTTTCAAATCATAGAAAATTAAGTCAGCTCAGGTGGCCAAGAAGGCCAGTAGGTATCCTTTCTTGTATCAGAAATAGCATAGCCAGCAGGAGTGGGGAAGTGATCATCCCTCTGTATTCAGCCCTGGTACCGCATTCAGTTTTGGGCTCCCCACTATAAGAAAGGCAGAGGCCCTAGAGTGTGTCCAGAGAAGGGTAATGAGGCTGGCGAGGGGTCTAATGCACAAGGTTTATGAGGAGGGACAGAGGGAGCTGGGATTGTTCAGTCTGGAAAAGAAGAGGCTCAGGGGAGACATAGCTCTCTACAACTGACTGAAAGGAGACTGTGGTGAGGTGGGGATTGGCCATGAAACTAGTCATAGGACTAGAGGGAACAGCCTTAAGTTGTGCCAGGGGAGGTTCATGTTGGATATTAGGAAAAATCCTTTTCTCTGAAAGAGTGACTAGGCACTGGAACGGGCTGCTCAGGGATGGTGGAGTCCCATCCCTGGAGATACTCAAGAGATATTCAGATGTTGTACTGAAGGACATGGTTTAGGGGAAAATACCAGGGGTAGATGCACAGTTGGACTGGATGGTATTAGAGGTCTTTTCCAACCTTGCTTATTCTATGATTCTGAGTCCATTCTGAATCCTGCTCATCATGGACATTATCTGAGCTACCTGACCACTCCTTGCATCCCTTCCGTGTCACCAGAATCCCAACAGCCTGCTGTAGCTGCAACAGCCCCAGGATGGACCTTTCTCTCTTTACATATGGGAGAGATACAGTGCCATTGAGGGGTAGGAACAAAGGGCACAGACAGATCCTTCCTTGTATCTCCACAGTTCAGGTAACTCATATGGAAAAAAAAGTACAGTAGTAACCATGTCCACAGAAAACCAAAGTGCAAGGGCCACCCATTTCACTGAACTGAAAGTCAACTCTGAGTGCTCCGAGAAAACCCATAAATTATTCTATCTCTGAAAGAGGGTTTCAGATGCTTTTTTGTCTCCCGTCAATACAAATCTGGCTGTGCTCAGTGAGTTATATTAAATGCACATGTATCTCCTTCAAGCCACATTTCATGCTCTCCAAGCATCTTCCTCTAAATTAGATCCTTTCGTATTCCTTGAAATGCTCAGTTCTTAATTAGGAAAGAGTTCTGATTTTCCATTTTCATTAATTTGATTTCAAGATTCTGAAGCCAGAGTAATGGTAAGTAAATGAAACCTACTGAAAGTCAAAAAGATACAATCAGTTTCAGACAATGAAAAATGTCATTTATTTAAATGCAAGTACAGGTAGGTTTGTGTATCCTGGCTAAACAGAAGCCTTGACGATGCAGCAATCTCCAGAGAAGCACTGATACATACTTTGCTTCTCTGAATGAATGCAGAAGGTTGGCCCCATTAATGCTTAAATCACTTAATTACTTGGCTTAATTCACATGCTGTTCCTCACTTTTGGATTCCTCCTGCTCCCCTCCAATCAGACTGCACCAGGCCCATGCCAAGACCCTTAACTCAGGCTTTGCTCTCTCTAAACATCTTTTCATATTATGTGGCTCAGATTAAATCTTCTCTGCTAATTTGTTATTGCAATCACAGATGTGCTTCTGGATTCAAGTTCCCTTTTGCATCACAGATACTGGAATGTGAACCAGAAGTGAGGAGTTGGTGTCTGATTTCTACTCTTTCAAACAGTAATTTGTCTCTGATGATCTTTTGAAGATGATGAATGAGTTACGTGAGAACAGATCAAATATTAACAACTTTTAAACTAATGGAAGGGGAGATTTCACCCCAATCTCAGGCTACTCAAGATAACTTGACAAACTTTCCAAAGCCATACTTCGAGGGCACATTAATCATTTTTATATCCTGGAATGTGCCCTAAGAGAAAGAAGGATCTGAGAATTTCCTGGTAAAGCACACAATATTGCCGACCCGTGTGCAGCATCTCACATTTTTTTCTGTGTAATTAGAAAAAGAATTAACTATCGGATGCCACTTCTATACATATGAATTCTTGTAGAAAATAAAAGTTGTAAAGGAGCAGGGAAAGCTCAGAAAAAACTATCTAAGAAGCACACCCTAGAACAAAAATGTATGCTTTGTTCTGAATGATAACTCAGAGGTTTAAAGTATTGATAAGCACTGTATTTCTTGCTGCAAATACAATACTGATACCATTAATATACAGAAAAAAAACCTGCAATCATAACATTTCTATTAATTATAAATTACATTTCATAAAGTAACTAGGAGGCTACCTAGGGTACCTAGGAGGGTGTAGATGGCCAGGATGCAGAACATGCATCTAATTCCTCCTGTAGAGAACATCCTTAAGTACCTTCAATTGCTAAATGATCTTACAGAAAACCTGTTCCATTCATTACTGTTAACAGGTTCAGTAAGAAAAGCCAAAGAATGATATTTCTAGAGCAAACTCCATTATGATGCATTAGATAAACCTCTGGGTCTAAAAAAAAAAAAACAAACCCCTGAATCAAGGTTATATGCATTGATATAGCAGCTCAGGACACCTCTTCTTTACACTAAATCATCTGGAAATAGCACACCCTCTCTCCACTGAAGGGCATGAGGTAAATAACTGAAGAGGAGGCAAAACCAGATAATCAATGATCTCACTTGGCTTCAGGGTTACTGCCAGAATTTTCAGCCCCTCAGAGGAAAAAAAAAAAAGCAAAAAAAAAATCAATATAATGCAGCATTTGAAGATAACAAAGAAAGAAACGTCTCAAAGGCATTTGCAACATGTGATAAAAGCGTGCAGAGGAGTTTGCTGTCACCTTCAGCTGCTGTGCCACGGGCAGAAAGGCTCCTGCACCCGCTGCACTGACTGCACGGGTGGGAGAGCTAAGAATAGAGTAAACTCTTCAGAAGGCTCTCACAAAACACTGCAATTACATGGACCAAAGCAGCAAAAGAGAAGAATGGGAACATTTTTCAGCCTGGTCTGTGGACGCAGGAACTGAACGCCCATAGGATGCATGGGGAAATGGAGCTGAGAGCAGTGCTGAACTGAGGATGGGAGAAAGCAGCAGTTGTCAATGCAGCTGAAAGCGAGGAGCATGGGCAGCTGTGAGCTGCAAGCTGTTTGGATTCTCCATGTAACAGGAGCTCACTGAAGCTCTGCCTGTGCAAAATCCAGGCCACCACATCAACCCATCCTGACAGGAGGGTTTCAATTTCCTTCCTGGTCAGCTTTCAGTTGCCTCTATGTAACATATCATTTAAGCACTTTTTTTACAGTGCTTAAATTTGCCAGCCTGCCCCAGAAGTTGGTGAATTATCACAGGTGACAGAATAACAAAGATTATCAAACACCGTATACTTTATGCAGTTTTGCTTGAGCAAATGCAATAATGCAATAAAGATCTGGAGCAAACACAACATATTGAACAAGGTTTAAAGTTGATAGTCTCAAATTCTCTGCTTCCTATTTCAATTCTAGGCATTTTCTTTCCAATATTAAACCCCTACAGAAATTTGAATACACAGAATCACAGAATGGCCAGGGTTGGAAGGGACCTCAAGGATCATGAAGCTCCAATCCCCCTGCCACATGCAGGGCCACCAACCTCCCCATTTAATACTAGACCAGGCTGCCCAGGGTCCCATCCAACCTGGCCTTGAACACCTCCAGGGATGGACGGGGCATCTGCAACCTCTCTGGGCAGCTGTTCCAGCACCTCACCACTCTCTCTGTAAAGAATTTCCCCTGACGTCCAACCTAAATCTCCCCTCCCTCAACTTAAAACCATTTCCCTTCATCCTGCAGTTATCAACCCTTTCAAAGAGTCAATTCCCCCTCCCCTCTGTAGGCTCCCTTTAGGTATTGAAATGCTGCAGTGAGGTCACCCCACAGCCTTCTTTTCTCCAGGCTGAACAAGCCCAGCTCCCTCGTCAGCCTGCCTTCATAGGGGAGGTGCTCCAGTCCCCTGATCATCTTCCTGGCTCTCCTCTGGACCCTCTCCAACAGCTCCCTGTCTTTTTTGTACTAGGAGTTCCACACTTGGACACAGTATTCCAGATGGGGCCTCACAAGAGCAGAGTAGAGGGGAACAATCACCTCTCTGTTCCTGCTGGCCACCCCTCTTTTGATGGAGCCCAGGATACCATTTGCCTTCTGAGCCTCAAGGGCACACTGCTGGCTCATGTTAAGTTTTTCATCTATCAAGACCCCCAGGTCCTTCTCCACAGGGCTGCTCTCAAGGACCGCTCCTTCCAGTCTGTATGGATGCCTGGGATTCCTCCAGCCCAAGTGAAAAACTCTGCACTTTGCCATGTTGAACCTCATCAGGTTCACCCATGTCCACCTTTCTGGCCTCTCTGAGGCCCCTCTGAATGGCATCCCTTCCTTCAACCATGTTGACTGCACCACTCAGCTTGGTGTCATCAGCAAACTTGCTGAGGGTGCACTCGATTCCATCAATGTCATTGATAAAGATATTACAGAGCATCAGACCCAAGACAGACCTCTGGGGGACATCCCTTGTTACTGGTCTCCACCTGGACACAGGCCATTGATGACCACCTTTTGTCTGCAGCCATTCAACCAGTTTCTTATCCACTGAATGATCCACCTGTCAAATCCACATTCCTCCAATTTGGAGATAAGGATGTGGTGGGGGACTATGTCAAAGGCCTTGCTCAAGTCCAGGTAAATGACATTGGTCGCCTTTCCCTTGTCCACTGATGCCCTCACTCCATCATAGAAGGCCACATCTGTGTGCCCAGAGCTGGGCCATAATACACAACATTTTAGTGTTTGGACAAGATGATCTAATAGTAGTAGATGGATCTAGTATTAGATATAGACGTTGGTGGACCTGCATGTGTCAGGGGGATTGGAGCTTGATGATCCTTGAGGTCCCTTCCAACCCAAACCATTCTATGACTATGATTAATATGCCACATTATACTGACTTATCAGCACTGTAGAATTCTAGTCTTCTGAAGGAAAATACTTCCATTCAGACACAAAGAGGCCTTCCCATCAGACCTCGAATGACAAGCCAACCATCCTACATGGAGAAACAAAAACCAAGAAGGACAGATTTAAAAATCCTTCAAAATAAGGGTACTGAAGCACTGCATGGGCTGCCCAGAGAGGTGGTGGTGCCTATCCCTGTAGGCACACTCCTACTAAAAAAAAAAAAAAAACACAAAAAAACAAAAATCAACTGAACCTCAAACCCAACACCATGTCTCTGTTCACCACTAATTAAAAATAAAACAGCTCTGCAACACAACCCATGTGATTTAATAGAAGGGCTTTACACATGTTTTGAGTTACTGAATGCTTATTGTAAACAGTTGAAATTGTCATCTCAGGATTTGGTCTATTTATGATGCACTGCAGTTAAATCCTCTCCTCCCTTCCCCCATTCTGGAAACCTTTTGAAGTTTTGATGCTTCTCAGAGTAACAGATGATACAGATAGGAGCCTGCTGCTGCCACCCATCATTGTTTATGGCATTGTACTCCCTGAAAGCCATTGAAGGGTCTCTGGTGAAGCCTGAATATCTCTGCATAACACGCTTTCTACAGTGTACAGAAAGATATACAAAAGAGACTTCACCCAGCTTTCAAAAGATGAATCTTTCCCTTCCAGTTTTGTTCATGGTATTTTATACCATATGCTTTGGAAAGTGGCAACCAGGAAAGTGCTACTGCAAGACATAGTCAACAGTTGATACGGACGTTGTGTTCTTTTGTAACCTGTCTCAGCATAATGGCTCATCCATCTCTTTCCAGAACGCCTCTAAAACGCCTCAAAGAAAGGATTTCCTTGGGTTGTATACAACTTTTATTCTAAGTGTCTTTCTTGTTTATAGCAGCTTCTATCACTGCTGCAAGCGAGCATCTCCTCATGTCCAAGACAGCCCCAATTTGCAAGACTGAGATGTAACACCACTTCCACTTTACAGATGATCCACTGCAGCATGGAGAGGCTAATTGCCTTATCCATGACTACAAGGGAGCTCTGAAGCACATCGCAAAACGTAACAGTTCTGCCAGGGCCCTAACTAATTTGTCCCTACATCAAACTCCTCGGGTTATAAATAATCCAACCTCCATGACATCCTGACCCGCTTCCGTGATTTGAATGTGCATCCTTGAGCTAATGAAAAAAACTTACAAGAACAAAAGGCTCAACTTCTGCTGGAACATTCTTTCCTCAACCAGTTCAGACAGCACTGTAATTAATGTTTTAGTTGTCTGTGTATTATTTAGAATCCAGTTCTAAGCTGTACTAACTAATAATTGGAAAAGAAAGAAAAGCCAACGAAGAAGAGTCAATGATGTTGACAAAGTCCTCATCTTAAGCAAGAAGTTGAAGTCTTCTCTATGAAGCTTTGTGCATCTGAAGACTAAAAAAGCCCAAATCTTACTGAAACCTCAAGATGAGGAAAACACACAAGGCAGGTTTTGATAAAGGAGAAAGAATGATTTTCACTTCACAGTGCACCATAGAAAATGTGTCTAAGGGAAATAAGATATTCCTGCCCTCTGTCAGGACCAACGACACCTCTCTTATTAGCAGCTGTTTTTCTGGTGTTTCTGAAAACCAAGCATAATCTGAGAGACTTCAAAGCTTCCCTTCCTCACTGTATGTATGTACATACATCCTTTTCTCATTATCTTCATTACTGAGCTTTTACTTGCTGTCTTGTAAGGCCATTCTTCTTGTTGCTGCCAGACAAGGAGCATATCTCAGAGTGCCACTGAAACTAATTACTGCCGCTGACTCTCCTGCAGCCTTTTGCATACTTGAAGATTCATCATGTCTTGCCCAGCCTCTTCCCATCTACACTGACATCCCACTTCCCTGCTCCTCACCACAGGCCATGCTTTCCAGCCATTTCCCGCACTCCATACAGCAACCCCCCAGGTGACCTCTCTCATCATGCCCCAGACTACATGTAATGTAGCAGGAGAAGCTATAGAGACATTAATTTACAGAAGGCTAACTCATATGACCAGTAGCCTTAACTTTCAAAGGAACGACATGACCAGAGAGAGCTCAGCAGCAGCCAACAAGATGCTCCAGAGCTGACGGACCACTTCATCTCCCTCAGAGAAGAGGAGGCTTGTAAGAGGCTGCTGGCAGCCTTACACTCCATAAAACTTTTAAATGTGTTCTTATTCTCCTTATCACCCCTACTAAAGAAAATAGCAAGCTCTCATCAACTGCATTGCAGAACATGAAAAAAAGGTGATAATGTACCCTTACTGACTGATAACTTAAAGATCATCGTTTGTCCTTTTATTTAAGCAAATCCCTTTCACTTTATTGCTCCCTGTGGTCATGTATTTTAATAACTCCTCTCCTTCCCAGTAGCTATTCAACAAGGATCTAGTATGAAACACGTACAAGTCTCCAGGGCTGCAATCTCCTGCAAGATTTAATGGATACAATGCATTGAAAGTCTCTGAGACACTCACATCCAGAGCCTCCCAGCTGCACTACGACTCCACCCGCCACCAGACCAGTAATGGATAGCACATCCCACCAGCTCCTCTTCAGACACTCAGCACTTTTTTCCCCCCAGAAAGCAAGAACTCCAAACTGTCTCTGAACCATGCGCCTAAATTACTGCTCCATTATATTCCTTGAAAATGTGTATATATCTTAAAAGAGCACTGTTTAAACATAATATATTGCACCAGATCTGGTTTTTGTATTCCTAACTCCTACAAGCAGAACACAGAGATGAGAGCTTCTGAAAATGTTCACTGGTGTCTCTATAAACAGCAAGTGTTTGCAGACAGGGGTACCTCTGCACCTTATGGCGAACTATCAGCAAACACACTGCTTTTAGAATGGGACTTTGAGGCACAGGAGCACAATAGAGTCTTCTGGTGAAGTTTAAAAATACAGTGCATCTCTTTGGAATTTGCCATCCAGGCTTGGTAATGTGTGAGCTGAAAAGGGTTCAACAGGGTTTCCTCAACAGTGCTGTGCCAGGCTGTGTTACAAAGCTTACACCAGAAGAGTCACTTGTCAGTAGACTGATGACTTTCAGAGAGAAGCTCAGATGGGCAACTCATTGGGATGCCCTCGCCTGCCTCCAACGTCCTGAGCTCCAAGATGAGGGATGCTGCCTTGCTCCCTCACAAAGCATTGTTTACTTTTAAAAAGAAACTCTTTAAAGCAGCCCACATTTCACCACAAACTGGACCAAGAAAGTATATCAACTGCCCCCCAAACAACTCAAATTTTGATGTGCAAATCAAAACTCCCAGACTGGAATACCTGTACAAACATTACCGTAAACTAAATATATACATACAAACACTGCTTTGGGCTAAATATGTGGGACAAGCTATTACTTTTCCCCATATCAAGTCTGTGATGGTGACATTGCACCAACAGACAAAATACAGCTCTCTAAGAATGAAGAATCAAATTTCTGCACATTCCCAGAGATGCAGGGAAATTGTTTTGAGAGATCAGTAAAGATGGCAATAAACGGCCAGAAGACTTGATTTTAAGCTGAACAAACATCTCACTCACAGTGGACTGGGAGGTGCCAGCCAGCTCACCAGTAGAGCACAGCACAAGAGATGTCACTATTGCTCCTGAGGAGCTTTTGAAACTCTCAGCGCCATGACAGGAAAATGCACATCCAAAATGCAAGACTGTGGAATGTACAGATATAGAAGGACATGGTGGCTGCTGAAGTAGCAATAAAAATGTACCATCATGTTTCCAAACCACTTGGCTTGACTGCGATGGCTAATTTAAGAATTCACACAAAACAAAACAACCCCACCCCAACACTGTCATTAAAGGCTCTAAGCAAACTGGACTCCTCCTCTGATTTACAGATATCAGTGACACTTCCAATAATTGAACACATTTTTTTTTTATAGCACGCGGTTTTTTTTCCACAGCCTAGTCCTAAAATTAGAACAACTTTGTCTACACAGATGAAACTCATGCCATTGGCAGTGTAACAAGGACACGCTGACAAGAGCTCAGATACTAAAAGCAATTCCTGCTCAATAACACGTCCTAGCAAAGCAGAAACACTGACAGGCTTTGCACTCCATGACACCTATCGTCTCTATCAAGTACTTGATTTTATACCTTGATTTCAATAATCTTACTGCGATCCAACTCAGACACTTATCCCCACATTAAAAAAATAACAAAAAACACTCAAATTATGATTGGGCAGTTGAATCCTGAGACAAGGCTAGATAGAGGTTAGCTATAAACATGTATCTACATACATGTATACATGAAAATATATATATCAGTACCAGGAAATACCCACATGGCTCTGGGCTGCCTGGTCTGGTGGTTGGCGAGCCTGCCCACGGCAGGGAGGTTGAAGCTGGATGACCATTATGGTCCTTTTCAACGATCCTATGGTATGAAATTGAGTAGTGCGGTGAGAAATCCCCTTTAAAGGAAGGACCAAAAATCCATCTGTCATTCTCTCCTATCTCAAACGCACAGGTTTGGAGAATTTGCTAAACACTGGATGTTCAAAGGCTGAAATGGGAGATGGTGTCAACCACTGAAGTTGCTTTCTACATTAGCTAGCAAAACACACACAGAAATGTATTACAACTAGCAAGTCATGTTTTAAAAATAAATTAATGCTTGATCATTAAATTGTACATTTGAGAGCAGTAAAAGTGTGCATGTGAAAGAAAAATACATAATACCCTAAAAAGCCAATTCTCAAATGTTCCTTAAATTAAAGTGTTTTCATGTCAGTGTCACTTCCATCAAAGAAAGGTGATCGTGCTAAAGGGGACTTGGACTGATTTATGGAGCTCATCATACACTGTAAAAATTGCAATTAATGTTCTTCATAGCTCTTACAAGCTGCTCTTAAACTGCCTCCAAGTCTATAACACTGAAACCCGTGTATTGAGCATTGCAAACGCTCCTCCTCTACCATTCTTTGAGAAATACAGTCTTGGAAATATTTGTTCCCTTGTTCTGACAACACGAGTGATTTATCCACACGACATTCATCTCTCCCCCAGAACAGCAAATCCTTGCTCCCTAAAAGTCATACAGTGTGCAAGTATGAATACAAATAACATTTTTAATCTGAAAAGGCCATTACTAAAAATCAAATTGATGTCCCGTGGCTTGGATTAAACTTTATTCCCATTTTATAAATGTAAAAGGGCAAGACAATAAAAGGAGAGATGCTTGACTGCACAAAGCAAGCAATTTAGGTTTCCATCCTTAAAAAAAAAAAAGGAAAAGGAAACGTTTTATCCATATCTTGAAGTTGCCCTCTGCAATTCATACTTTTCCCAGGCTCTTGAGGCTCTGCCTCCATCAGGCAGCATTTTCCTTTCCTCTCTCCTCCTATGGGGATCCTGGGAAACAACCACTTGTACTTGGAGGGCTCTCACAGATCAGAGCTTAAACCAGTCCAGCACTACTCCCTTTCTTCCTTTTATAATCAACATACCACGTCTGTAAGCAATTCTGCACTAAAGCTTACAATAAAAATGGAGGTCAATGTTTTGAAATATCTTTTTCTGTTGCAATTAGGGCCTTTTACAATCAGAAATGTTAAAGTAATAAAGAGGTACTCAGAAAAGTAAGCAACAGAACTTTATATTTCATTACAAGCACTTAAATTGATTCAAATTTCTCTCTAAGGGAAGTAGTTTGGTGATTCTGTTTTCTTTTTTATGTCACTCACTTGATTTACAGTAATTTATAGGCCTTGATGTGCCTCAATAACTCCTTCCCTACCGAACATGACAAGGCTTGGCAATAAAAGGTTAAAATTCACTTTGCCCTCTGACTATAGCAGAAATACCTTTGCAAGCTAATGACTGTAACAGGCTGGTCTGTTCCCGAATAAACATTCTAGGGATTTCCTGAGGTGTTTTGTTTTGTCTTTTCTTTCTTTTCTCATCTTTTTAATTGAGAGAATAGGGGTTGGAGGGCACAGACAGCTTAGATGCTATTTCAGTCAAAAAAAGAGTGCATGTTGTCTTTCTATATGCTTTTTAAAGTAAAAAAAAAAAACAAACCAATACATTTACACAGCTTCTGGATATTCATTTTATAGGAAAAAAAAATCTTTAAAGCTTATCCAACTCATCTCCTCCTGCCAACTTTCCTCGCCAACTCTTTCTTAGTAATGCCAGTAAATGCCAAAAAAGTCTGGTTTAAACAATGTTTCTGTCTGTTGCAACCAAGAGAAAGGCAATTTCTGTTGGAGATACACGGTTTAGGAATCCCACTTTTTTTTTCCTGTTGCTGAAAATGTACCCTGACCATGCCAGTGTGGGCTGGAGGGAGCGTGCAGTGCTAAAACAGCAATATTCTAGAAGCAACTGAGGACAAAATTACACAGTTCCTCTTATTGGCTCTTCCCCGCAACAGATTCATTTCCAGAAACTCCCTTCTCACTTGAAAAAGGCAGATGCAGCATCTGCCAAGGAAACGGCCCTTTTTGGGGCAGGGATATTACGGCTGTTTACATTAACACATCTCTGAGCTTTTGTCTCATTGTCATTTGCCAGGAGTCGAAGCAGACCTCCTTTAGCAGCGTCTCTTTTTCAGTACAAGATGTACTTAATGTGAAAACATCTAGGGAAAGATGATGGAATGGGTGAAACTAAAGTAAATAATGTCATCTGAGAGACACCAGTGTAGGATTTCATCCAAGATTGCTGCCTGAAAGAGCCTGCCATCTCCAACACTCACACAAATGAAGTGTACCGGAAAATAGCATCCACCAGCGTGCAAAAATTAGGCATCTCAATGAAGACCTGATCCTCCCCTAGCTCAACAGCAGCTTTGACATAAAAACGTTTGCTCCTGTGCACAGCTAAGCAGGCTCAGGTTATGAATATCCTTCTCCTGAATATCAAAATTCTATATGGGCTTCAATTTCAAGACACCATTTTTGAGCATCAGGAGGAGGCTAATCACTCCAGAGGGCGATGGCTGCCAGGAAGGCTTTGGCAGGTTCTACCCAAAAAAAGCCATTTTAGCACCGCATTGCTCAAGAGCTCCATAAAGGATGCAGTCAATGGGGAGAGCAAAAGGGAAGAAGATGCCTGCCAAGGAACCGCCCAGTAGCTTCTGGTGAAGGGAGATGGCCAGAGTTGGAGAGAGAATGAGTTCATTCTGCAGAAGGAAAATAACACTGACCCTAAGACAGAAGACACAGTTCCCTGAGCACGATTCAGACCTCAGAAGAAACAACAGACTTGTATCCTGGGAGCTGGGGCAGGGAAGGGAAGTTCCATCACAAAGCTGGAGGCGCAGATCTCATCGGAGCTCAGTGCGCTTTGCTGTGAAACAGAAGTGGTGACAAGACCTCTCCTCAGACTCAACATCCCCCAAAGTCACCAGTAGAGTGCTCTACTGGTTGGGCAAACACATGCTCCTGTGCCACCAGTATCACCAGCAGACTTGATATTACAATGACCAGAAACATCACAGACACATTCTTGTGGGACGGGGATGAATTCAAAACTAGCAACACATCTGGAGACTCAGGTAGCACCCCACATGCATCACACAAATAGAAAGGCATCCCACAAACGTCAACACAAGCATTTTGTCTCCTATCTTGCTAAGCTTCATCACTCCACTGTGTCTACAACGCCATAAACTGCAGTCGTTTTCTTAAATTAAACTTCGAAGGTTCAATAATACTTGGAAACTGTGGCTTTGAGGGAAAATAAAGGGCACAAAAGGGACACAACTTCCTCAGGACAGAAGCAGAATACAAACTTTCTGCTACTATCTCAAAATGATACGGGTCATTTTTACCTCATCTATATGTGCTTTTCTAAAATAATTGGCAGGATTTTTGGAAGTCATTCTTTCTCCTGAAAAAAATGGCAACACTTTGAAATCCTTTTCATTGTCAAGATACTACAACCACCTTTAAAAAAAGGCTCATTATCAATTCTAATTATATTTTTCTTATCAAGCTTTAAGCTGCACATTACCTCTATGATTTTTTTTTTTGTTAGAATTCTGAGGAACAAGAAATTCCCCATAGAAAAAGTAAATCACCAGGGGCTTGAGACAAATCACATTCAAATAGAATTATAATTCAACAAGAAAAGCATCAAGCTTGCAACAATGGGACTTTGCGGATCTACCAGCTACATTTACCTCTTCATGCCAAAAATATACATACACTGAGGACAATTCAATTTATTTTGGCTCCCCAAGATAAGGGCCTTCATCACAGCATGTGCCAATGGCTCTTATTTTCCATATCAGCCCCCTTTAGTCCTTGGAAAGACCCCAAATCCCACTGCCAGCACCCAGAGGGCCCTATGCTGTGGGAGAAGCCCTGCTGCAGGGATTGAGCTGCATTCAGCTCTACTCAAGGCAATTGCAGTGAGCACTGAGAACAAGGGAGATTCTCCTTTTTCCTGTAAAAGGACGATCATGTGTTCATAGCTGGAAAGTAAAGCATTGTTTTACTCCAACACTGAAATTCATACCTTACGCTCACAAGATCTGTTGCAAGAGAGACGAAATAGCCAAGTATAAGCTAAATTAATTCAATATGGAAGTGCCTCAGTACAAGCACTTCACAGAACTGGCGTAACTCTGCTTAATTGCAAGGACTTAATTTTTGATTTCAGCACCACTTTAAAGGGTTACTGCACCATTAAGATCAAAACCTTTTGTATTAGTTGACTTCCCCCAAAAAAATTCACATGCAAAAACCTCAGCCCCATCACCTTAATGGAGGCAGATTCTTCAAGCCCTGATCTGAGACACTACCTCATTGCTGGTGGGCCATGTGCAGCAAGCAGGGAAAATGCTTCTGCAGAGCCCATGGCACACAGTTGCTGGCAGTGGAGCTGCCCAGCTCACCCAGGGCCGTTACATCACAGCGATCCTCACTGGCCAAGTATGACAAAATCCCTCCCGACAGCCTGGTGTGATGCAGCCTCATGGAAGGGAATTTCACCCTACAGAAGGCTCCAAAATGCCGAGGGGGTTGAGGTGGGGCAGACGGTTCATAAAAAGCTCCAGGTTTTCTCTGTATTGCAGTCTCCCTCCATGCTATCTGCTATTTATCTTGAGATTGAACTACCCCACAGAACTTCACACACTGTATCACTTAAGCTAAAAATGAAATGGACCATTTTCTGGGACGAATCCCAATTGCTTAACATGTCCCAGGATGCCCAGGCGTCTCAGGCAGGAAATGAACACTGGTGTATCTCGTTGAAACTAGGGCACTGATTCAGTGCAGACAGAGGAAAGAATTTCCCTTACTCAATCAGCAACACGATGCTCTTATTGGTGGTCCCAGCTCCAGGAATTCACCAGACTTGTGGCTGCAGTAGAGATCGAGCAAGTCCCCAAAAACAGGATGCATCTCCTGGCATTTTGTTTTTAATTTCTTAACTGAAATGATCAGAAGGAATGACTGGATGAAGATGAGAGACGTCTGGCTAAGAGGATGTGTTTCCCTTTGCAAGAACCCTTCTTGCACAAGGCAAACGGAGAGGGGCAGCTCTAAGCTGATTTGATCACTCAGGGTTGGGGAGAACCTGGGCATTTCCATCCCACACACTATTCCTGAATTAAACAAACACGGAGGAGTTATTAAATAAGTGGCGCATTTCTTAACTAATTAATCCCCACAGTGGCCCAACAACGCAGGACTGTGCGTACAATAAAAAGCCGAAGAAATAACGGACTGTTTACTGGCTGCTGAATTAATGACTGCCAGGTTACTAATTAGAAGCTCAGGGGCAGATCTCCTGGAGAACTTCACCGAGGATCAGTGCAGTCTCACATTGCTGTGGCTGGCTGTGCCAGGCTGCATTCCCAGCTGATGACACAGCCCTAGCAGCATGCACAGCACTGCCTCTTGTATTCGGTACTCGTGAGTCATAAAATTATGGAGAGCACTATAAATTCTGTTTATGCCTCTCTCTCTCTCTTAAGATATGTAAAACAACTATGTGAAAGAGCTCTGAAAGCTGTCCTCTCAGCCTTCAAAGCCTTGTTTAAGCAGCGCTGTATGATTCCCCTTAATACAATTGTCTGGAAGTCTAAACTTTGGTAATTATTTCAAATGAAAAAGAACAGCAGGAGGCTCTGTTGGAGGGAATATAAACAATTATCACTTGCACGAAGGCTATGCCAGTTATGAAATAAACTTGAATGGGTCTGCTCTTGAAAAGCCTGAGTACTACGTTACTGATCCGACACGCAGGCCTCTCAGCTGTGCTTCATGCATCAAACGCTGTGCTAGAGCCACAAGTGAACCCACGAGGTGCAGCAAGAGGGGAAATCCCACTACACTGGAGTGTTCTGCTGGGTAGCCTCATAGCAACACCAGGGGGAGGGTGCACACACAGCTCAGGGTGATGAGGCTGGTACAGGCTGCCCAAAGAAGCTGCAGATGCACCAACCCAAGGCCAGGTTGAGTGGCAACGCTTTCCAAAGCAGGGACTTGGAACTGGAGGATCAAGATCTGTTCTAACCCAAGCCATTCCATAATTCTATGATTGCACCAGAAGACCTGCCTTGTTAGTTCGCAAGGCAAAATGCAGTCCTGTGAGCAGAAAAGATGGGAACTAATGGGTAAGGCTTGGCAGTTTTCTTTGCTTGGCAGTTTTCAGTAGATTCTCAAGTCTTCAGCACAATTCTTTTTTCTTTTTTTTTTTTTTAGTTCAAAGTTTCTTCTCGTTCTTCCAATTATTTTTTGAATCAACAGCAATAAGAAACTTTTCAGTAGGTGTTGGGTTAGGTCCTTACCATGAAGTCATGAAAAAAAAAAAGAAAAGAATCAGTGCAACATCTGATAAATCTGAAGAATCATAAACATGACTAAGAGCTGTCTGAGGACTCGGTGCCTTTGAAGACAGTGGAGACTTTCACATGAAATTCAAGCAAGCAGTGTCCAAAATGACATACCAATAATCAGACTTTTGATGTTTGTTTATGAGAGCAATCCATAGCACGATACTTCATGAACAAGGCAGGCAGAAAAGCTGCTTCTCTGCAAGCTCAATGGGATACAGTGCATGCTAAGCACTAAAAATGGTAATATTCTGCCACTTTACATGCAGAATCCTTTGAGCTGTGACAGCCATACAGTTAAAAAACAGAAGAAATATGCTCAAAGTATATATTTATTGATGGCCTTCATCTTTAGCTTTGAATTTCTTTGTTAGAGTTAATATTCAAAGCGTGACGTAACACAAAGAGCACTGCTACAAAATAAGGATCTGTCTTCTCATCCTTCTCTTCTCCATTTTTTGAAAGCATTTCTTTAAAGATTACAGTTTGCAAATCTGACTTATAGCAGCCAAAGGAAGGAAACTGAGTCACACTCTCTCGGAGTCACACCCGCTAATTATTTTTAAGAAGTTACAGAGCAAAATTTGCTCATTTTCCCCTTTGCATGACCCAAGCTTAATGATAAGTGATGCCTTATGCACCATTCAAAAGCAGCCTGGACTGACAAGCTGCAAACCCAAAGCAACCTGAAGGACTTCAGGGCTTTCAAGTTTTATATACGACTTTTCAGAAGCCATCCACACTGCGTGGTGTCCTTCAATACCTGCCCAGGTTCAGCTACACTCAGATTTACACTCAAAACTACATGAATTGCAATGGTAGCCTGATTGTATTGAGCAGTCTGATATTGCAATCAGATGGACAAAAGATCAAAATTACAAAGTTACACACAAGAATAGTGAAAAGACACAGAACATCACCTAGCAGGGAGAGTTGCATCTCACTTTCTTGTAAGCCTTTGGAAACCTCAGATGACTGAATACTGTAAGATGCTCAGCCTGTGGTCATATTTGAGCCCTTGCAGGTGCTGGTGATGGCATTACGGATGCTGCATGGCCACCACCAGAGAAGAACAACAAAACTGCACTTGACTGATGGGTGCCACCAGACCAAGGAAAGAAAATCTGTGCTCATTTAGCATGACCTCAAGACTCTACATTTACCTGCATAGTTCATATCTGCACAAAAAGCCTTCAATTTCCCAGAAAATCCATGTATTTTAAGTTCCAGACCAAGCTCCAATTAGAGGAGAGAGCTGAGTTCACTGATGAGATGTCAGTTCATGAGAATGAACACCAGCTCAGGGCAATATCGCACCACAACGCACCCAAGCATTACACCCATCTTACATCTGCCCTGGAAAGTCAGGTACCCAGCAGACAGGGCTTTCTCATCATTCAAACCTTTCAAATGCAGAAGGGAAGCCAAGAAACCCTGAACGCCCACCTAACACTTGTGCCTCCACAAGGAATGTGCTCCAAAGACCAGACTAAGGCAGCAACATTACCTGACCTTCAGCTCCTGTGATGGAGGGATCTGGCACACATTAACCAGTGTGTGTCCCTAACAGAGTGCAAGGATAAAAACTGAAGCCAAACAGATGGTCCTCTGAAAATCTTCCCTAAAGTGTTCTGTGCACTAAAACATCACTTACCCAAGTCTCATCAAACTTGGCTTGGTTTTTAAGTCTCAAGCCAAGTTTGAAGAAAAATACTCAGCTGGGAACAAGTGGGGAAAAGAGTCTTTTTCCTGTACTTAAATAATATACAATTTTTCTTAAATTGTTCCAAACTTGGAAAAAATTAAGAAAAGTAGAACCCAGCTCTTTTGGGTTCAGACCAAGCACCATGAAAAGAGCTGACACCAAATGCAGAATTACGAACAAGTGACAGAAATAAAGAGAAATGGAAAGGGAACTGGAACTAGCCGTTAAGTATAATGACCTATCAACACTTTCTATAGTGCACACAAAGCCTCAAAGAAGGAAATCACATCTGCATAGAATATGGGCAGCTATCGTTTGAGAGGACATAGAGACCTTGCAGAACACTTCAGGGTCCCAGTTTTGCCATCAGATAGCCAACAGTAGAGTTACTCATCAGTAGTCCCAACTAGCAACAACTGGGTACTCAAATTAGCAGCCACTGATTTTAGCAGCGTGTGCAGGATTAGCAACAAAATATTATATTCAGTTAATAAAGGAACGTGATCAAACACCACTCAAAGAGTTCAGCTAAAAAGCATTTTCCAAATTCAGCAGAAGATGCCAAGAGTTAAGAATCATCAACTTGATGAATAAGAAAACCATACACTCACTTCCATAGTTAAGTATACATCTTAAGCATATATCATAGAATGGCCTGGGTTGATCCACTTCCAACCCCATGCTGTGTGCAGGCTCACCAACCAGCAGCCCAGGCTGCCCAGAGCCACATGCAGCCTGACCTTGAATGCCTGCAGGGATGGGGCATCCACAGCCTCCTTGGGCAACCTGTTCCAGTGTGTAATATAGACATTATTTTTTAAGCCCTTGAAAAGTTATGCCCAAAGTGTATTAAAATAAAACTAGGTTACAGCTAAGTAAAATCTTTCCCATGTCTTTCAGTAGTCCTGGTGAGCAGGATGGTGTTTGTGTGAGCAGTCAACAGGACTGATATCAGCAGACACACGGCCAGGCACTTTGCTTCTGCTCTGCACAGCGTACAGCATAGATGGCCCTCAAGAAGAAAGTCATTAATAATAATTCATGACAGGCTCTGAATGAGATATTCCAGCAGATAGCACTGTGACTTCTGGGGTAAATAAAAGGATGTTTTTATCCTCAGGATAAGAATGGAAGGGTGCGCCACGTTAAATATCAGCGTGGTTTCTGAGGGACTAATTGTTAAGAAAGAGTATTTATGATCACAGGACTGTAGAATGGGGCTTTCATTGAGAGGCAATTATCCATACACAAATAACTTTAATACTTTGGCATTTTTATAACCACTACATTATTTATTTTCCTATATATTCTTTTGAAATACCATTCCCCTGGTTACAAGTACGCAGTACTTGGTACTCTTTTTTTTTACTGCATTAAAATTAAAATAAAATAGAGGAACACTTTGAAATAAGCTGAAGAACAATAGGTCCTATTTAACCATTGAACACAACAGTATTTGGCTTTCGTGCTTTTGATCAATATTTATGTGACAAGCTATTCATTACTCTTCTCCTCTACCAGTTTAATGCTGTTGTTCTTCCCACAGCCTGATCTGCACTTTTATGTATTTAATTTATAACAGTTTCCATGGAAAAGAAGTATTCAAAGAAAGAAAAAAAAAAGTGCTGATACAGCACGTGGATCTTTCTACCAAGCCACAAATCTTTTCTAATGTTCATCTTAAACTGAAGGCAATTCTGGGAAACAAATTAATGATATAAATCATATTATCATTACTCACGTAAAGATACTCTGTTGCAACTCCTTCAGAGAGCTACAGCAAGTCGCTGAAAGAACTCTGTATGGAGAACGCCTGTTCCTAATTAAATGATCTAAAAATAGAGCTACATACATCTAGGACCAAGCCATCTGTGTTATCTCGCTAAGATAAGCCATTATACACCCACAATGATATCCCTTTCATCACTGCAGATATGCAGACTGAGGACTGGCCTCTCTCTCCAATTTAGGAGGGGGGAGAGGAGCATGAAAGCAACGTTTTCACCCGGACAATCTATCTGAATGTCAGGTCTGTTGTTCTGAGATCTCTTCTCATATCTATTTCTGTCAGTCAGCTGCCCGACACAAAGCAGTAGCCAAGGAAGACCTCTCCACCAAACACCTTCCCAGTGCAGTAAAGAAAGGCACTTCTATTGGGCTACTGGGGCTGTTCTCATGGTTACTGTCTGTGTGTTTTCGTATTCCCACAATTAAAAAGGTTTAACTTCCCTCTGCTTACACTGATGATTAAAAGAACAACGTTAAAAAGAAAATGGAACAACACTGTACCTAAAAAATCTGGGTTAGAAAGGTCAGGAAAGAGACTCTCATGACATCTTTGGTGATAACAAAGGCAGCAGCAGCTTGTCTTACAGTCTGGAGCTTTGGAGACAGAAAGCAGGCCTCTTCTCCTCAAAACAGCTTCCCATTTCATCAGCCAATGGCTGAGGAAAAGGAGAAAAGCTTATCAGGGTCTGTCAATGCTCTGCTGTTTCATGAGCCAACCTGAAGCCACGTATGTTAACTTCTTTAAAAGCACTGCTGCCCTTCCATTCCTGCCATCAGACATAGGAATACTACTTTACAGTAACATTCAATTTCTCAGCTTAGGAAGTAAAAAAAAAAATCAAACACTGCAGACCCTCTACTAAAATATATATACTTACAACAGCTACAATGAAGTACACACTTCATTTCCCCTTCCAGCTGAACACCTTGGAACAAAATAACAGCCACACAAAGACTAACCTTGGAATAAGTGCTGTTTGCTGGTCTCCACTGTTCTCCATTCAAAAGGAAGGGAACTGTTATCTCATAATCTTTGGACTGGTCCTTCAGCATCTGCTGTCTCAAGGACTCCAACTTGCTGTCCACATTCTGACCTAAGAGAGGGGGAAACACTTCACGTTAGGAGGGAGCAAGGTGTGGCAACCTGAACGTTGTTATTTAAGGGACCTGGCAGCCCATTTCAAAAGGAGATAATTCAGGAAAAGCATTAGACATTAAAACATCATGCTTTCATGCAGCTATTGTCCAAACCTACACAAGGTTGTTGGAGAGCTGGGGTTCAGGGAGAGAAGATTGGAGATGGCTTCCATTTTCAATCACACTTTCTGTGCAAAGACTGCACAGAAAAGCCATAGAGTAGCTGATGAGGTAACAGCAAACCAAGCCATGCAGCACCTGAAATCCAGCTTTAAAACTATACAGAAGACTTTGGTTCTTATGCCTTGAGATATACAGAAGTTGCTATTATTTATGAAGATGTTCTCATATATTACTCTGTTTTTTTAACTAGAACTTCAGTATTGCTGTCAAGGGCCCCTGAAATGGTGTTCAGCACTGCACAAAGACAGGACAGGGTAAGGAGTAAAGACAGAGCACAAAGGCAAGGGGCTGGGACTCAACACCTGACTCAAAAACATAAAGAGGCACTGGCAGCAGCTATTGAAAGTGTTACATTAATAAACACATTAGGGCTTCACTTTTTTTTTTTCATTGAAGGTGACATCAGGGGGAATGCAATGAAACTGCCATTTCAGTGTCATCACTAAGAGGGTAAGCAAGCTGCAGTGATTTAAGGGAGATAAGACTTTACCAGGACTATTTTTTTTTCAGTAATTAAGGTAAGGTACTCATTTCAGTCCCTCAGTTCCTCTTCTCCCCATTCTTCCCAGACAAGCACACTGGATCCAATCTACAGCAGCAGCAGCTGGAAGGGGGATCCCATACGTGGGGTGTTACTGGTTTATTCTAGGGGAAGTATGTCACAAACCTGGCTGTGGCACAACACAAGCTCCAAAGAACAGGTAACAACCCCAGACTTGCCCTGTGTCTTTCCCATTTCAGTAGAGTTGCCTGGTCTACACGCTTCACAAGTCTGAGCCACTGAGCACAGAGGGAACAAGCCCATTGCAGGTGCCTGAATGTTCCAGGTTGATTGCACATGAGATTAGTCAGGTTTAATCCTAGGTACTTCATTACCCCCCAAACACTTCTTTGTGTGCCATCTTACTCCACTCAATGTGGCAAAGTGTGGCTGCACTCCATTTCAACAAGTCTGTGCCATGTACAACAAGAAAAGACTAAAGTATTCACTTGTCTTCATGGCTTCAGTGTTTGTATACAGACAGACAAGGAATTCATGAAATAGAAAATAATCAAGAATCCCATAATATCAAGGATGCACCTTCACATTAGGAAAAAATATTCTGGAAGATAATATAAGTTCTCTCTGAAACAATGCTCTACTTCTACATGTCAGATGACTTCAACTCATACTGTAATACCAAAAGGCTATTTACATACAACATTTATCAACTGTTTCTCCTCTCACTAAGCATACTAACAGCATTGTGCTGTCAGAGCAAAGAGGCCTAAAATAAATAAACCATAATACAGGATCTAGAAACGATACCGAGAATGAATCTTGAGAAGACAAGGATGGTTTGCAGGTGCCATGAGAGAATTGGAAGGCTGGATGGGTTTGCCACACTTGCCCTACCAACACATTGAACCCTCTGGGGCACTCAGATCCCCTGAGGATGAAGGTTGTCCATGCAGAGAAAGGGTTCTTCCTCTGTTTCAGCAGAGCCCATTGATAGGTGCCTAGTAGGGCACAGTGCCAGCGTGGGAGTGATAACTCAAACCCTGCAGATTAGGTTCACCCTGCAGAGGGGTAGAGGATATCACCTCACCAGCCCAGGAGAGTCTAATTATTACTAATTAGATCTATCTGGACAGCACAGAGCCTCACAACCCCTTATTCTGATGATCAGCCATGAAGCTCCCTCACAGAGCACAAATTTATGAAGCATATCTCAGAGAAATGAGAAAAACCTGGCCCTAGCCCTGATTTCTTTTTCCTTTCTTGGCTCACTGGAGCAGTCTCAGCTCTATGAACCCAGTGACTCAGGCTCTTCCATTATCTTACAGGATTTGCACTCTGCAAGCTCTGTGCAGCCGAGGCTTTAAGAACCTTTATGAGCACAACTCTCCTTCCACAGACACTGTCTGCATCACTTCCACACAGCCCTATGCCACGGGCTGCAGCTGGACTTCAGGAGGCTTCAAAGCCTTCTGCTATTCCTACACATGCAAGTTGCCTTTCCTATTAACTCTGCAAATCGTTAACATCAGGGCACCATCCAAAACAGACAAAAAAAGGGGAGAGAGGAGACAGCATTTACAAACAGATATATTACCTCCCTTCTTACACGGCATGGTCTAACAAGTGTAACTGTGATGAAAAACACCATGTGAAAAGCGAATCACATCTACACAAAGCACAGTTTAGTATTGCCCCTCCTACTTCTATTATTTGGGAACACTTACACAACAGAGCGATGCTTGCAGTGCATGAAGAATAAGGTTACAATGAGCAAATTTAATCTTACGCACATGCTTATTTATCTGCTCACTGGAAAATGCACGTTGCCTACAAGTGTTGATAGTCTGGAGACAGACGTCAAGACAGGTTTATGGGCAACAGTAATATCTTTATTGGGAAGGATAATTTATTTGGGGGAAAACAGGACAGACATGCTTTCAGGCTTGCAAAGTCTCGTGAAGCCATAGATTTATAAAATCTGAGATCAATTTCTGTCTGCATTCTCTTTCAGCCAAATGTTTTGCTGTTTATCTAGATGCTGTTTTTGTTTAAATGACTGCAGGTGATAAAAGTCACAGCTTTCTGCACAGATAGAGAAAGCAGTGCAGCCAGGTGACATGGCCTCCCTCCCAAAAAGCACTCCAGCACGTGCCCAGCACTGCACATTTGCTCAGTTCCCAACTGTCCTTCATGTGACATATCCACATCACAACTTATTCTGCAAAGAAAACAGCAGTTGGGTTTTTTTTTCTCCCTCTGTTTTAAGATCACAACACCAACATGCTGTGAGTATTTCTGACAGACTGCAACATCCATAGAACTGATGGGTAAACGTGAGATCAGCCTTTTCAAACAAAAACCTGGGGAAGATACAAAGGTAAATCCTTCAGGTCAGATTAATCAGCCTGGTTGAACAGCTTCAAAAAATGCCTAGCCAAAAACAAGGGCTGACAGCTGATGATGAGTGACTCCCACACATTCAACTGAGAAAGGAAAGATGAGCAGGGCTGGTGGCTTGTGAGATGCTGTCAACAACAGGACCCAGACACACAAGTCTTGGATAGAGAAAGACCCAAAATCAGGCAAAGGAGAAGAGTCTCAGCAAGTCAGACTGGAAAAAAATAAAAAAGATGTGGATGTGAGGAAGCCTCCAAAAAAAAAAAAAATAGAACAAACTGATGTGCAGCCCCAGAGCAGCCCTGAATCTGAGCAGTGGGTTGGGCTTCCATGCAGGTGAGAGGGCTGCTGACAGCTCTGCAGGGTTGAAGCAATCACACAGCTTCAGGACAAGTGGGAATCACCAGATGTGTCCCTCACTGGGATACTTCATCCAGTTTCTTGCACAAAGACTGAACAAAACACACTTCCATCGCCCTGCTGCTTATGGGCCACCCAGCTCAGACCACCAGCGCAGACCCCCCCCCCCCCAAAGGGCTTTGCAGGAGAGGAGCCGTCTGTGCTAAGGAAGGGTTTCCATCACCTTGGTCCCTTCCTACAAACTCCCAGTGCCTTAGATATTACAACTTTAGATATTACAGGCTCAGACATGCTAATATTTCCTCTCCACCCTTTGTCACTCCTATACATTTTCACTATGATTTCTTCAAAGCTGCAGCCATTAGACTTGTTTGAGTTACATTAATAATGAGGCCTCCTCTCTACAGGGACTCTTGGTATTACAACAGCATAAACAGCGTAATAATTGAAATTAGAGAATTTAGATTTCTGTAACGTGTCATTAGAGGGGAAGAAAACCAGGTCACCGATATTGCCAGGCACTTTTATTGGAGCCAGGTCTCCTATCTTTTGTGCCACACCTCCTGACTCAGATACTCGTTCTCCACTCCAGTGAAATTCCACATGGCTCCTCTTGATGCACGCTTGTCTCTCCCTTGCTTCACCATTGTGTCAATCTGATCCCTATTTTTAGCCTGCACTGAAGGTAGTGCTTTTGATCCTGGAGCAGCCCATAAGATTGTGCGTTGCTCTTCATTCTTCTTCTAAATAACATAAAAGACAGTTTGTACAAGAGAAGATGTTATCTGTCAGAGACTTCTGTGCTACTTACATATTTTTCATCTGTAGTGTACATCTACAACTCCTCTTTGCACGTTATCGTGCAAGGACTTGTTGGCCAAGCAGTTTAAAGAGTTATCATCTTTTTCTTTGCATTTCAGTTCCCTCAAGCTGTGTGCAGCAGTACAAACTCCACACACATGATGTGACATCTCAGTTTAAGGGCCGCTGCCTCCTGAAAAAGCCCAGACACGCTTCAGATTCTCCCCTACTTGAAATTAATAAGCTTTTAGTCAGGCCGCACAGTATTTCTCCTTATGATAAACAAAGAGACGAGTGCTCCCAAGTGCAGGCAGGACTGGATGAGAGGAACTGATGGAAAGGAGAGAGAGTTGCCTAGCAGAGCACAGAGCACAGAGCCCAGCTCACATTGCTCATGCACAGCACACTGCGATGGCTGAGCCAGTTCATACACATCATCCATCTCTTCACCTATACGGATTAACAAAGCCAAATCATGGCACTCTGCCTCTTTCCTGTGCAGGCATTGGGAACACCACCTATGCTTCTCATACCTGTCACTCCCACACAATGCCCTCAAGGCCCCAGAGGCACCCAAGGGACCCCACATCCTCATCGCTCATCCCAATGCCATGTGGGGTCCACCTGCAACCCTACTCTTTCCCACCCCTCATGTTCTCTACCACAAAAATCAAAGTAACAGCCAGGGGGGGAAACCAACACATCACTGAAGGCAAACATTGTCCAGGCACAGATCACAATTTTTTTGTTGACATCATCCTTAAGAATGGTGGCTGCGCCATTTGAAATAGGAATTATAATAAACAGTCGCTCATTAATATAACAATAAGTCAAATTAGACTAATGTATAATAATAAATATGAGAGTGCTGCAAAATAAAACACACTGAGAACTCCAGTGTGCAAAGGTTAAAGAAAGGAAGCCTTGCATGGAGTATGAGAAGGAGCAATTTGCCTTAAAAGTCAACTGTTTTTCTCAGACTCAACACTAAATGCCAGCTGAAAACACATCCATAAAAACAAGAACCAAAATCAGAAACCTCACCAGACTGATTTCTTCCCATACTGCTAACAGCACTTACACAGCTTTAGAAAGGACTGCACAGTGTGCCAGCTTCTGCCCTCAAGCCTCATCCCCCACTGTAAAGTTTGTCTCAGTTTAGAGCCACAGATGACTTTTTACCCTAGTCTTTGCATATCTAGGCAGTACATCAATTCACAAAATCTGGTAAGACTGCTCCTTTCACAGCTTGCCTTAAAAAAAAAAAGGAAATAGTTATTAAAAAAAAAAAAACACAAAACAAACCACCACATAATGATACACAAAGTTTTTCTTGTTTTCTAACTCAACCCTGACTCCCAAACCCAAGAGCTCAGGCGTGTGAACACGAGGCACTTTCAGCACACATTCCACACACCTCCCTGGGCATGAGTCCTGTCCTCTCCCTCATTTTGCAAAGTTATTCCTTGCGTACCAAATCATTGGAACATCAGAAGTAAGCAGAGGTCTTTGATGAATCTAAGGAGAAGCAACAGCTAGAGAACTTGGGACACTTCTGAATTTAGTGTTCTGTTCAAAGAAACATAGAACCATCAAGGTTGGAGAAGACCTCCAAGATCATCCAGTCCGGCCATCCACCTACCATCAATATTTCTCACTAAACCATGTCCCTCAGCACAACATCTATATGCTCCTTGAACACCTCCATGGCCAGTGACTCCAGAACTCCCCAGGCAGCCCATTCCAGTGCCTGACCATTATTTTTAGAAAAGTTTCTCCTTGTGTCCAACCTGAAACTCCCCTGGAGCAACCTCACATCCTATTGCTAGTGTAATGCTATAACACAATGGAAAGCACAGCAATGACAGTGGGGTAGCAAAGCCCTGGGCTACAGAAAGTGAGAACGTACCCAAATGCAGCAACCGTAGATACAAAAACAAAGGGGGGGGGGGGGGGGAAAGCTGCTTACCTTTAAAAGATCTCAGGTAGGCAGAAACTCCAGCAAGATACTCATATCTCCACTGCCAGCTCTTATATGAGGTCTGGGAAGAGGTGGATCCTGGCTCCAGCCCTTCTGGACAATCAGCTGCACCTGAGCTCTCCTGGGTTGGCCCTGCCTTCCACCAGGTGCTCAATCACTGCTTCAGGCTGTGACTCAGCACAGGAGAAGATGTTGACCCCCACCTTGCTACAGCTGCCCTTCAGGAGTTGCATAGAGCAGTAATGCCCACCCTGAGCCTCCCCCCTCTCCAGACTGAACAATCCCAGCTCCTTCAGCTGCTCTTCATAAGCCTTGTGCTCCAGACTCCTCACCAGCTTCACTGTTCTTCTCTGGACACACTCAAGGATCTCAATGTCTTTCTTGTAACGAGGGGCCCAAACCTGCATGCAGTGCTGGAGGTGCAGAGCTCTTTCTGCAGCTAACACTCTCTGTGCCCAGCTGGTTGTGCTTAGTTGTGCAGGGTGCCCATGCTGTGCACACCTGATCCTTCACACCCACAGCTCAGCTGAGAAATAGGAGCTTGAGACACACTGACCCCTCCAACACACAGCACCACAAACACGCTTTTTCATACTTCAGCTTTATAAATTGAAGGACTGTCTCCTGTCATCGCTTGTTCTTGCAGGAGCTGTTCCCTTCCTAAACCGCCTTCTGCATGATCTGCAACAGGAAGCGCCCCCCTCCCCCATGACATCCCATAAACCGGGGAAAGCTATCGGTGCAGTGTTTTAACCTAGACAGAGCAGTGAGCCCTTCCAAGGGAAGGACACTTGCTGCTCGGCAGCACGGTCAGCCACGCCGTGCGACCAGCTGAGCAAACCAATGACACGTTTGAAGGCAAAAAAGAGAGAGAGGTGGGGAAAATAAAAAGGGAAAAACAAAATGTTCATTGTGGAACATACCCCCTAAGCAGTTGGATCATCTTAATCTTCAAGCTTCTGTAATACAACTGTTGGGAGGCTCTAAGTCTGTGCACAATAAAGTGCTTTATTCGGGGAACCGTATGACTCCATCAGTCATTCCAGCACATGTTTGGCACGAATTGAAAGTGAAAAGCATAGCTAAGTCAAATATTTCAGAACTGAACTTGTCTTTCTAACACACATGGTTTATATATTGGTGTAATATCTATATAACTTTTCAGTTCTCATATACAGCAATGTCATGGCTAAAATACAAAATGATGTCTGCTGCACTCGGCAGCATCGCGCTCCTCTGGAGTTAGCACATGTCAAAAAGCCATTTGCTGGAAAATTAAAAGGGAACGATCACACTTGACAGGTCCTCAAGAAAACCTTAGAAATAGCTTTTGTTCATTCTAATTCTTGAATGGCGGCTCCCCAAATCGGGATGCTGCACCACTCTCAGCTGTAGCAAAGCCAGGACAGGCCGTTCCTTCCCAGGCGTGCACCCAATATCACTCTGCTCTGTTTGCAGATGAAATACTGCTCATCACTCACAGTCACTCCAGCTGATGCAAATGAGATTAAAGCAATCTTGGGAGAGCACAGTGTGATTAAAGAAGAAATAATGTGAGGAGGATTTGGGTTCTCGTTACACAAAATACATATTGAAATGCGCTCAAGGAGAGAAGCCAGTAGATCTCAGTGTCCTCCCTGTTCTCCAAAACAAAACGTGACAAACGGGGTTTTGAGAACAAGGTTTGCCATTGACTGCAGGAGGGGGCAGAGAGGCTGCAGGGCATCTCAGATGGTGAAAGCCAAGCTTCCTTGCTACGTGTAGAATACATCCATATACTTTATTCGGGAAACAGCTGTCCGTACTCATTTGAGATGTTATTTTGTTTGACTGAAGAATTACCATACAGGATCAGTCCAAAAAAAAAAAAAAACTGTTTTTTTTTTCTCTAGAAGAGAATATTTTAAAATTTGGGAAATACACACCAGAGAATCACTGACCTGGAGGGCATTTTGGCACACCTGGTGATGGGTGGGAACCAGAGGTCCCCATGGAAGAGCTCAGCACTGAGTGCTTACAGCAAAGGGCAAATGATAAATGCCAGATTCAGACCCAAAGCAGCTTTGAAAAGGAAGCAATATAATCCACGAGGATTGTATGATGATAATGGCTTTGGAGAACTTTTGTCCTCTTACTGGAAATCCCATCTTAAGTGTGCTTTGTTTCCAAGTCATGATGCACACCATTAAAAATGATCTGGTCATCCTTTCTGATGAAAGCAAACAGGAAAGGACTAACAAGAGGTGAAAAGTACTAAGGGTTGCACCCTGCCTTTCCAACAGGTATCTCCAGGATGCCACAATGAAGGATGCCCTATCTGAACTCAGCATCCTCCTGCACAGGCGCTACTGGGACACGTCATCTTCTTCCTGAACTTCTGCCCTTTCCCAAAGGATCCCAGTCCCAGAGATTCTCACTCCAGTTATAAACTCAGCCTTACTCCCTTCAGCATCAGAGAGACAGTGCCTAAAGTATCACCTATTCAGGTAGAGAAATAATAACCCGTGCTTTACGAGAACAGATGCAACCAAGCCACAGAGCTCGGATATCAAAGAAAACATATTCACTTCTCGGTGATGAGTCCACATCATTGCAAGAAAATCCACATCCAGCATTCCTATCCAGCTGCTCCCTTCCAAAGAAAGGCTGCTTGCCATTGAATTAAGTTCAAAATTACTCCCCAAAATACAATTTCCTCTCAGTCTTTTAGAAGGTATCGGACAATCCTTTCTTTCCAATGATTTAATAGCCTCCCCCACCGAACACAAGGAATCCTTAGTGTAACCGTATTGAGGAGTGTTCTATCCTGCATACAATATACAATCACCAGTGAATAAAATTACCGAGTGGGAGTTGCAGTTTTGTCCATCACATGCACACAAATCGCTCATTCAGATGTTCTCTGGGAAATGGCAGTGAAAGGAGAGCAAACCCAGCTGAAGCAAATTTCAGTGCTAATTTAGGTAAATGTTCACAGGAAACCATCTGTGGCTCTTTTCTAGTAAAGGGGCTGCTGAGCTGGGGAGCTCGTATCCATCATCAGCTTTTGTTTGTAAGGGAAATACCTGCTCCTTGCATTACACAACACAGGGCAAAGAAAAATGAAGCGCGCTCATACCAAGCTATTGCTGAATGTCATCGTCCACCTTTCAAAAAATAGGAAGAAACATGAGAATTGAGAGTTGCTTAATGCTTTTGAAGCCAGCTAACCTGCCCAGGTCCACATGTGCAGCCTTGTGACAAATGTCATTGGCACTGGATAGGTCCATCACTGACAACTTTGACACCTTTGGGAATAATGGACATTTATTTTTATTGTTACCTCAGGGCAGGGAGAACATCCAGGATACCTTCCCATGCCAGCAGCACGCCCTCAGCTCCTTTCAGACAGGGTTCATGAATAGCCCCAGAGGTTAAGCTAACACCAGGCTGCACAAAGGAACCAGACCCATGCAGCCCATTTATCTCTGGGCTGAATTACCCCCCTCTGCTGATGGAACCAAGGCTCTTCAGCCCAATGCACTGGTGCATACAGACAGCACTGCCAGATGCAGATACTGCTGATGCCCAGCTCCATGTGTGGCCATGCCTATGTGCTCACCTCGTTTAATAGAGTATTGTGATGAAGCTCAGAAGTCATTTTCTTTTTTTACGTGACTACAGCAAAACAAAACCCTGTAACACTTGAATTTGGTAGTGTTCATATTCTGATGTATTCAGGATATATCTGTCATGTGTGAAGTCTGTCACTTTCTCCTGATCATCTGCTTTCACAATTAGAAAACATTATGCAGAAGCAAGAAAACAGCCAACTTTCACCACTGTCAGAGAGTTTTTCAGTTTACTTATCTGACAAATGCTACGCCACTGGATTCGTAAGCACCAACACTGCTTCTTTTAATGAAAATTGCAGAATAAACTTGTTAAATCATAGAGTCATTACTTTGGGATGAGAAAGGACATCCAACTGAAGACTTCGTGGCATCCATCATGTGGCAGATGACCCACTCCAACCCAGTGCTTCTCATCTCATTCGTAACAGCAGTGGCATTTATATGCAGCATTAAAAAAAACAATTAAGCAACACGAAGGGATTTAATAGAGGAATAAGCATTTCTGATTAGGTGATGCAGCTAGCCAAGTCACTTCTGAAGCACCAAATGCCAACACAACATTTGGTATCGATGTGTTCTTGAACTCCTGAGTGACACTAAATACCCAATGCTGAGTGTATTCTTTTCAGCAAGCAACATTTGGCCTCTCCCACTGCTAGTGAAAGGGGAAAAAGGTTGTCCAGCAGCAAAAAAGACAGGTAAATATCAGTGGAAGAATAAAAAATCCAAGGAGCCCAAATACCTGAGGGCACATGCCCCAAGTTAGCGGGTGTTGTGTGTCCATAGGAATGTTTGAGTCATGCCACCACTGATAGGAGAATGCATGCTCTTCACAGTTTATACAACAGTCAAGTAATAAGGTTTTATGTCTTTTCCTTAAGAAAATGCTTTGTGTGTACTTTGGCTGCATATTGCTAACTCAAACCGTACGTTCACCTCCAGTATTTGTGGTGCTGCTGTTCTGCTGTCTGGAGCCAGGTGTAAATTCACAGGCATTAAGGTGACACTGCAGTTTAATATCATAATTAGATGAGGCTTAAAAGACAATCACAAGCATAAAAATGCAGGTAAGAAAACAAAATACCAAAAAAAAAGGCATAAAAGCATTATTTTGAGATGACGACAATGATAGATATAAGACTGGTCAGAGTTACAAACATCACCAGTCCCTTCTGATGGTCATCAAAATCAGCCTGGGGATAAACAAAGCCTCCAGGATTGGGAGTCTACTGAAAAACACCACTTCTCCTCGGTTATTACATGATCCTTTTATCAAATGGTATGGATTTAATACAGCCCAGAAAATCATAGAGGCCTTTGGGTTGGCAGCAACCCATACCATCGGATGGCTTGGGTTGGAAGGAACCTCAAAGATCACCCAATTCCATCCCCCCAGCAACAGGCAGAGTTGCCCTCCAGCAGATCAGGCTGCCCAAGGTCCCATCCAGCCTGGCCTTGAATTCCTCCAGGGATGGGGCACCCACAGCTTCTCACCTAGTCCAGCTCTGCTGCTGTATTTTGTTCCTCCAGAAACAACAGGGATTGTCCTCCATACCGCACTATCCCCTCCAGAACCAGCAGCAGCCCTACAACACACCAACCCAAGCCAAGTATTTTTCACTCAGTTTGCCATAGAGTTGCCCGGGACACTATGCAGGAGCTAAGAGCAGCCTCTGCAGGTGTGACTTAGGCCATGGGCACTGTAAAATGTTGGAGAGGTCATGCACGTGAATAATGACAAAAGGAAGCCCAGCTGGGCTCTGGGAAAGCGCACCAGCAACATGAGATGCGTTAAGAGCACAGTGATAAATCTGTCAGGATTAGGATGTGAGAGGTCTGACCAAGGCTGGTTGGAGGACCAAATCAGCCCTCACATGGATTCAAGCTTTTTAAAAACGCAATTTCATGATCAAAAGCATCACTGGCAGCTGACAGTGGAAGCAACAGATAAACATGGAAAGCAGCCCAAAATGGAGCCGTGAGGTTCGGGATGCTCACTGCATCCGGATGGCGACCTTCCCAAAAATCTCAAGGAAAACAAGAGGTGAGAAAACACCAGCAGCAAGCCGGCGGCTCGCCAGGGAGCAGAGAGCTAATGATGCGAACACGATGGGAAGAGCGGGCATAATGTCCTCAGCTGGTGTATTTTGGCAGGGATCTATGGAGCCCCGCGGGCAGGGGCAGCCCGTGCCAGGCTGTCTGCAGGGGAGCAGATAGGGATAATCGTCAGACAAGGAGGTGATTATACACAGACCGTAAATATCCGCCGCACACGCTCGGACGGTGTGAAAAAAGACAGTGTTTGAAATGAGCTGAAAGTGTGTGGGAGAGATCAGACCTGAAGTGAGAGACGGGGAAAGATACCTCTGTAATTTGTTCCCCTTACGCTCAATGCGGTTGAGATCAGCAGCAAAAATACAAGAAATCTGGCAGAAAAGTTATTTTAATGGAAGGTAAAGAATCTTGGACTGCAATTTTAGGATTTTCTCTTTTCCCGCTGCTCTGCCAGCTAATACCCAATACCTTAAAGAGATTTAGGAGGTTTCCCAACATGCACGGATGTGGGGTTTGCCTTCCATACGCCATCACTTCCATTGCCTGCAGATGCGCAAAGGCCTCGATTCTGCAAAAGCTTACACAGAGATTGAAATTTAGGCATCTGACTAAACCTATGAGATTAGATCTTATCCTTCTAGATACCCTCCATCAGGACAACAAAGCAGAATCAGCTTTGCTGTCTTGCTGAGGCCAACACTGCAGTTAGCTCTCCATGCTGTCCATGAGGATGCTCAAGGCAATAACCAAGAGCTGGCAATTTTGGCAGCTGGAAAACACAATTGTAAAGCTGGAATATTTGGAAAAGGAATTCACTCTGAAAGTGAAAGGCGAGACTACTCTGATTTATCTAGCTGTAGCCCAATAATTTCTGTCCAAGATTGGAACGGCCACTAGGGCAGCCCCACGGGACTTGTGCCTCTTCCTTTTCCAACAATCACATCTCAGAACTGATCTTAGGGGCATTTCATAATGGAGACGCTTGACTTATCACTATTTGTGACTATTCTTTTGCACCTTTGTCTCCAAGCTCACTGAGGAGCACTGATGGACAAGTCCCCATCAAGGGTTGAGAAATCCTTTGTCTAAAGGACACAGGTGGACAAGTCTAAGCAAGTGCTGGTAAAAGTGGGGGAGATCTTTTGTCTGGAGATTTGCAGGTGTAGGAAAGGAGAGAGAGATAATTAGAAGCTTAACAGCCCGGGAAGCAGTCTTTTGTGTGGGCTCATCTGGAGGGAGATAACCATCTCAGGGGTGCTGCATGTGACTCTTACCGAATTGCCTAGGAGTGCCACGTTGGCAGAAGGAGGAGGATAAAAAAGGGGTGGGGGGTGTCCTGGCAGCACTGCACAGTGCAAACACTGGGTTTGGGGCAACTGAGGCAGATGTGCAGGGCTGCCCAGTGGGATACGTGCCAGCACAGCCTTGGGCACTGTTTTTCACCAGGCAGCCCTGCTGAACCCAGCAGGTGGCTTCAATTTTCAGCACCTTTGCCACCAAGAAAACAGTAAGGCTGAAGCTGTTCTCTACTTCCACAAGGAAAAAAAAAAAGAAAAAGAAAAAAAAAAAAAAAAAAAAAGAAGAGTTATGAAAAGAGATGATGCTTAAATCCAGCTGAGCTGCAACAGTCATTGGACACCACTGCTGCTCAACACCTGCCATCAGGACATGAAGCCAATGGACATTTCCCAGAGAACATCAGTGGAAATGCAACCTTAGAAACTCGGCTCGGCTCTTTAGGAATCTCATAATGCAGGTCATAGGGTTTCCACACTGCTCATCATTTCTCTCTCATCTCAGTGTTAGATCCAATCTCAGTTTTAGACCCCAAGCCACCCACCTCCTGCCCTTTAATTTCACTGCAGGGTCACCCTTTTGGGGATCTGCTCATATCTCCATTGTTGTGAGTGCACAAAGCAGCCCACCCCAAAGCTCCCAGACAGCCAGGTGAACCCTGCAGCAAACTGCTTTGGTGCAAGGTGAGAAATACAAGCAGTGAACAGAAGTTCAGATCCACACCAAGGCAAAGCAAACCTTTGTGTCCTTTTAATCCATAACATAAATAATAGAATCACATAATCGTGAAGATTAGAAAAGACTTCTAGGATTCCCAACCCCAGCCCATCCCCACCACTGCCCACATCCTTCAGTGCCACATCTCTGCTCCTGAGCACCTCCAGGGATGATGACCTCCCTTAGGCAGCTGTGCCAGTGCCTCACTGTTCTTTTGGAGAAGAAACTCTTCCTAATACCCGACCTGACCCCCTCCCGGAGCAACATCAGGCCATCACTTCTCATCCTAAGTAATCAATTAAATGCATTAACTTCTGCCCGCCCTGGGATTTCAGGCTGACTCCTGCTGAAGCATCCCCATATCCTCCCCCTAGCAAACACAGTCCCGGAGAAAGTCACCGTGCATAAGCGGGGAGACAACCAAACACCGACAGAGCTTAAAGTTACAAAGAACAAAAGTTTGGAGCAACACTCAGAGACCCACGCACAGCTGAGCGCTGCTCCGTGCATTCACAACGAGAGGATCTCCCTCCCTTCTCTCTGCCACAAGAAATCTGCACTGTCAGCTGCGGCTGAACGGCAGGAGGAGGACGGGGCTGCGACCCACTCAGGTCTCCCAGCAGCCGCAGCCCCGCTCCCGGCCGTGCTCACACGGGATGAAGCGAAGTCCCACCAGTAGGGCAGCTCCTGCCCCGGCGCTGGGCTGGGAAGCACCGAACCCAAACCCGTTCGCTTTTCTGCCTTTCCCCACCCCCTGCCCGGGGCCCGGGGAGCGGAACGCGGAGCGAAGTTGGGGAGGAGGGGGGGTGGAACGCGGGAGTTCCGCACGCACAGCGCCCGGCACCGCGGGGCTCCGGGACGGGGAGCGGCGGCTGGAAATGGAGCTGGGGCTGAGGAAGGGCTGCAAACCCTCCCCGCGTCCGCCTGCGGATCTCGGGGACTTACCTCGCGCTCGGGGTGATGCTAGGAGCAGCGCGCTGAGGCTCAGCAGCAGCACGGAGGGGCGCGGAGCGGGGGAGCGCTGCCGCTCCGCACGGAGACGCTTTGACATCTTAGCCCGGACTGAGGGAGACAAACTTTCATCAGCTGAGGCTGGAGAACAGCCCCATCATATACAGTTACAGAGAGGAGCGAGCCGGGACTCAGGATGTGAGAGATTTCCTGCATGCAGTTAACTCCAAACCCCTCCTGCTCCTGCATCAGCCGCTGATGAGTTGGGCTCTGCTTTCTTAGGAAAAAAAAAAAAAAAAAAGAAAAAAAAGTTTGGTGCTTTTTTTTTTTTTTTCCC